>JAZGTH010000004.1:4800000-5165000 GCA_036877525.1 Chromobotia macracanthus | reverse complement strand
TTCAGGACACCAGCTGAAAGTTTGAAAGAAGACTGTTCTTTAAAATGTGGAATATGTTGCATTGCATGCATTTACATTGTGCATACCTGAAGACTGTGACTGTTCGTAATGTGTAAATACAACAGATCCGTGTATAATGTTAATGCACACAAACAAACTCATGCAGAACTTCATTACGTATCTGAAGGACTAACAGTATCACAACCTCAAAATGGCAGAACATGAAAGTTAAACATACTGTCATAATAACACGATACAAAACTCACATCATTCACGTCAAAGTATCCTGCTAACAGGAGAGAGCCGATGACGATCAGTATGGAGCCGATGAGGAAGAGAACTGTTGCCAGGGCGATCGCTTTATAAGGGACCTTAGGTGGACTCTTCTTAAACTGAGAAGAGAAATAACAATGCACAATATTAAAATGCTTTAGTCTAAAGAGAAGAAATGGGCAGGATTAACTGTTCATTAATTAGGGGTATTTATTCTATGTATTTGCACATAATTGAAGGGGGCTTGGCTGGATCTTATGCTTTCAAAGCTGGCTTGCATCTCCTAAATTGCCTACCCTACTTGTAATGCATAATCAGAGAAGCACAAAGCAAAGTGCACTATAGAAAGAGAAGCAAAACTTTGGAGACAGACACACTCATTAACCTCTGAAATGGATCATGTTGAAGTGAATTACCCTCGAGTGCTTTAAAAGCCTCTTGTTCCCTCTTACCTGGAGATCAATGTATCCATCGTCATCGCTAGCCAGTTTGGAGTATCTCACCCCAGCGTTCATAATGTTTCGAGGTGACATCTTTCCTCCTTCAGGCGTTTAAATCAAGCTTTAAAAACATCATCGCAAACACATATCAATGCAACTCATAGTCAGTCGTCGAGATTGTGGCGGATCCACGTACGCAGTTACATGTCATATCTAATAGATGTGACGCGAAAATTATATTTACGTTTCCAGATAATGCAAATGGCATTTTAAATACGTTTCCCAATGTTTGGCTTGCTTATTTACCTTGAACCTGAAGCTGATGTTTCCCAAACAGCCTGGTGACAATTTCGCACAAAACAGGAACAAGAAATGTTGTTCTTGTGACGTTTCTAAAACGAATGCTCTATGAAAATGTCATTTCACATCAGCTTGTAAGACAAAAACAAGATTATGTTTATAAAGCGAATGCTTCCGGATTTAAAGTCACGCATGCGCCCTTTGCTCGTGACTTCCGGGTTTATCGCGTGACGTTTGCAACATAACACAACGCCACATGAGGGCGTACACATACTCATTCATTTATATTTATATTTATATTTATATTTTTATATATTTATTACACATGACTTGTAATATTACACAGTAAATCAAAAGACGAGGCATTAACAACCAATGCATATAGTTAAACATTGCTTATTAAACATTACTGAATATCACGATTACTTGTTAATTATTTGCATTTGTTTCAACTGTGGTGCAGAACTGGGAATTCAAGTGAATGCATTAACAGATGGCACATCACAACCACTTTTTTACGATTGCACTTTTTCCACTTTTTAAGTTATCTGTCAAAACCAACAAAGAACATTGTGTTACCATGCTTCTGTTTTTTTTTCTCCCAAATACGCATATTTATCAATGATGAAGGTTAAAAAGTGGCATTGTGAGGAATGACTCGTGTTGAAGTCCAGATTTCTTAATGGAGAATCAATTGAACACCGTTCAAATGCTTCAGATTACACAGTGATGATTTCTCGACGGAGACTACCGTAGTCTGCAGTAAACAGTAACATGAGCGACCACCCCAATTTAACAAGCTCCACTAATTAGCACATTTAAATAATTAGTTCCCTCATGGACAACAAGAATCATCGCCTCATCCTCAAAACACATGGTCACACAGAAAAAGAAAACACAGGCTTCATTATATATGAGTTCAATCGTGACAGGAATAAACATGATTTGTGCCAGCGATGTGTACTGTGCAGTGAATTATTTTCTGCCAAAGGCATTTAACTGTCAAAGTTCAATTTTGTATGATAAATAATTATGGCACTGTGTTGGGTCACTTGATGTCCAATGTCAAATCTGATTTGTGAAGAAAACTACAAAGCCCCTGATATAGACAATGGGGGATTGAGGCTGATCCAGCAAAATGTATAGCTTTCAACCACTTGCTTTGTTTTTTAGGAGGATTATTTCGAGGACAGAGATGTTCAGCTCCTCTTAGACAGACTCATGACATCATTAATGAGTTTGGTAGTAGCCCCACCTTAGTACATCATCACACCATCTACCGGGTACCCAGCTAACAGGGATTGTTCTCAGAACATTGGCTAACGTTCTCTCAATGTTATCCAAAAACAAATATATATATATATATATTAAAAACATTTCTTAAGTTGTTAATGCTACATTTTTAATAAAATTCTTAAAACCAAGCAATAACAGTAATAAAACGTCTAAAACTGGACATTTTGAACATTCCTAGAACATTCTAAATAACACTTTCAATGTTTAAGTAATGTTAGGGAAATGTGCCTACAACCTAAAATTGTTAGCTGCGTCAACACAGTTGCGTCAACCCAGCATCACCCTGAAGCACTCGACTGCACCAAGGAACAGCAGAAGGGTAAAAAAAGTTCACAACAGGAGTCAATATATGGATTGTGATGGTGGTTGGGGGTCTTGTTTAAAGACTGCGAGACAGAGGGGTGGAGGAAATCGATTTAGATGCTGAACCACTGATCCATCACATCCTTCACCGTGGGTGTTGTCTGTGGTCTGGGATTTTCTGTCAGGTCTGTTGTCTTGACCGCGTTTAACGGCCTGGTGAATATTTGCTTAATGTTTTCAGCCAGTGTTGTGTTGAAGTAACACTGACCAGCAAACCGAAAGCCTGACAGATAAGAATGGAATCCAGTGATTATACCAAAATATGCAATTATATAACAAAAATACTCCAGTTCACAGAGGTCAGAGAAAAGCATGATTATAGCTCCTGTGATAACCATCGGCTAATTATCTGAGCAGTCGATTGAAAGCAAAGGGCAACAGTCCAAAAATGACTCTTTCCATGCTTTTCTAACACTGCATGTGTTACAGATGCTATATTCTGGGGTCCCTGTAAAGGTTGAAGTGCAATTTTGCTACATTATACTTTCTGTTTTCGCAAACATTGATGCTAGATGTGTCCAGCCAGTATCTTCAAACCACATTCCCATCTAACAATCATACAGTGCAAGAACATTTCCCTAACGTTTCCATTAAGTAACAAAAACTTTCTAAAATGTTATCTTCAAAATGTTTTTTAGACTAGTATGTCATTTAGTTCAAGAAACATTCAGTTTTTTAGATGTTGTATTAACGCTGTTGCTTGTTATAAGAACATTATTCAAATGGTTTTAAAAGTTACACTAACCACTTAAGAACAACATTTCTGATGCGATATACAGCGTTAGCTGGGTTAACACCTCCCATATGCTTTCTCAGGATGCAGTAAAAAATAGTTTGCTATTTATTTTATATCATTATTTATTATTGCTTTGCATATAAAGTCACATTATATATCATATCTTACAGCACACTCTGTAAGATATGATAGCTCTGAACAGAAATGAAATTAGCCCTTCGGTGCAATAGCTATTCTGCAGCCTTACGATTATATTTTCTTTCACTCATGGCTGCAGGGTTGAGGTCACAATTATTTCAGGCTAAAGAGTTTGCCATGTAATTTAGAGAACACAAAAATGACTATTGTTCTCTAAATAGTTGTATGATGCAAAGACCAATGCATTATACAGTGGCCTCTAAAAATATTCAGATAATTGTGTCACATTAAATAATGTCTAAATGTTATTGCGATTGTGAGGGTGAGTAAATGACAACAGAACATTGTTTTCATTGTTGGGTGAACTGTCCCTTTAAGTGCAGGTGATATTTTTAGTCTTTAATCTAAGAGCATATATGGCCCACATCAGCGGGGATCTCGCACCAGTTCCGTCAATTTAATTAGTTAGTGGAGAAAATGCAAATGGCTTCACTGAGATTGTAGCAGAGGCTTTAAGATGCTTTAAAACCTGATTTGCTTTGTGGTGGGTGACAGGATCTCCTCACACGACTGGTCCTGTGCTATCATACAGTTTGTCTAATGAGGAAGCGAGCTTGCCGTGTTGTTTTGAAGATGCTGTTGATGTTCTGTACACTGTCTCACCGATACAAATGATTCAGTCTGTTGCCTTTTTCCATTTCACTTTCCCTTGAAGATTTAGAGTAATATCACAAATGCAGGTACAGGTTGTTTTTGCTAAGTGTTTCCTAATTGGTGTATTGCTTTGATTTTATCTGCTGCTTCTATAGCCTGAAGGGTTTATCTAAAGCATTTGTCATCATTAGCGAGGGCATAATTTAAAAGCTTCGGAAGGTCAACAGGACAGTACTATTATAATACCTGGAAAGAGAAATGAATACACATTTTTAATATTTTATGGGGACATTCAATAGATGTAATATTAAATGATGTAATACTATATGTTCTGTCCTCTTACAATAGATCATTCTGTGATGATTTATAAGCTTGTTTTCTCATGAGGACCTACAAATGTCCCCACAAAGTAAAGATGTACGAGTATTACTATACTTGTGCGGTATTTGGTCCCCATAACAGTGAACACCAGGACCACACACACACACACACACACAGAGCTTAATGGCAGGTCATGCTGCTGTAGGAACTGTACAGGGTTCAGTAATTAAGTCTGAGTTTATTACAAAACCGCAACAAAACGCTGCTGAGAGAATTGAGGAGGAGAATGAGGTGATGGGTTGTAAAGTCCTTAGGCAAGAAACAAATGCAGCAGATAAATGTACAGTCTCTAATGATAGACTCATGACTTCATACAGAAACACACACACACTTTAAAGATACTTTATCAAAGATTTACAGGGAACAAAAAACAGTAATGAGATCTCTTAAATCTTATAATTGTTTTTCTAGACAGCAATGGGATTAAATGGACATTTTTTTACCTCGAAATAGACAATAATTTTCAATAATCTCACTTGAAGTTAGACAATAAACAGACAATAATTTCACTTGAAGTTTCTAAAGATTTCTTTTTAAGAAAATGTCTCAGGCTTTGCCATGCTAAGGTTTGCCAAGATTCTAAAGTCTGGAACTGAAAGTCAGAAATCTCAATGTGAAGTTAAACATTCCTCATACAATTTCAGATCAAAACAGGCCCAAATGATCTGATCTATTAATATGAATTCATATTCATTTAATGCAATTTGCTTTCATGATCACATTTCAAGTGTTTCAAGTAAAATGCAACATCTCTAAGTGCTGACGACACATCTGTTGCGTTTATTGAGCCTGAAGTGATTCATTCCTTTTAACTTAATTTAGAAGGCACGTTATTATTTTTATGCTTAGACGTATCTATGTGTTCTTTAAGCACCTGTCAGAGTGTTGCTATGTGTGTGTATATGTGTGTGTGTTGTATATCATATATCAGTTTACACAGCTGTGTCTTTGAACTTCTATTCTTTGTTTCTACCTTCACACACTGCCCCAGAGGTCACGTGGATTTATCAAAGCACAGTATGCTAGCTCGTGTACAACTCTTGCTCTCATTTCTGGGTTCACTGACATCATTTTGAGTTACATTCAAAGATACAGTGCGTATTTTTTATACTACAATCATTTCTTCTGTTCCAGTTTAATGTGCAGACTCCATTATAAATGATCTTGTTTGGAATTACAAGGCTTGCAATGCAGCAAACAAGTCAGCTAACAATTTTAGTTTGTAAGAACGTTTTCCTAACATTTAAGAAACCACAACGTTTATTTTTGAACGTTTGAATGTTATTTTGAAAGTTCTTGGAACGTTCAAAATGCCCAGTTAAATAAACCTTGTATTAACATTATTAATTGGTTTTAAGAACATTATTCACATTTTTTGTAATGCTGTAATGTTTTTAATACGTTCCACTAAGAACATAAGAATAATGTTTTTGATATGATATAAAACGTTTAAAAAATGTACTGTAAGAATGTTGTTGATAAACTTGAGAGAACGTTCCCTGTTAGCTGAGTATGTACAGTGTGTACATCTTATACATTGTACATCTTATACTGCTGTACAATAGACAGAATCAAAGCTTAAAACTCTTGTAATGCAAATCTCATTCATTTTTGCTGTTGGTGGAATCTGCAGCTTTAATAACTGGATTTAAAGGAAAATCAATTACTCTGTAGCATCACATTAAATATAGCTTTGGAATTGGGCTGATAAAGGACAATATGGACTTCAAATGTTTCAACTTTTCTAACTAACTCTGTCCAAAGCTTCTCTTTTCATCTGCATGGAGTGCCTAACCAATCAATTTTTGAGAAATACAGCTCTGTTTTGGATGTGATGCACAGTGACGGTGACCAGATGTGTGACATTGGATGTATCAGAGTCATAATTGCCTCTTTGAGGTACAGAGAACAATTTTGGACATTACAGCCTGTAATTCTCGCATGTCTGAGTCTCTTTTTGACAGTGCTGTACAATATGGTTAATCTGCTCTGTCGCCTTTTAAGAAAGTCAAGGCTGAGAAATAAAGCAGCAATTAAAAACTGCTTAATCAAGAATAATGAAAATGAAAGTTGAACATTTACTCACTCTGATGACATTTCAAAGTCAATGAGTGTGAGTAAATGATGACATTTTAATTTTAGATTCATTACCCCTTTAAGAAATTCCATTAAGTGCATACAACTTATGCCATGTCATTATTATTGCATGATTTGCTTTAAATATAACAAGACAGTTATACCAAAAAGCAATAATACATGTGTTTATTCAACATCTGAAGGTTAATTTGTGACAGAAACTCGAATTCAACAACACCACCATAAAAAATAGAGAAAGTGAGTTAATTCATCTTTTCAGCAACATTTGCATGAGGTCAGTAACACTGCATGCCTTTCCATTCATTAGCTTTAAACAGAGACATGTCCCCTAAAAAATTATTTTCTGTGTTTTGAAAACCTATGAAATTTCTGTCTGCACCTTTGCTTGCAAAACTTCACCTCAACCTTATAGATAATTGCTCATCTGACAAGCATCTCAGGAAGAGAGATTTTAGGAGACGGGGTGTGCGTGTATGAGCGCACAAACACACAAAATCCTCGCTCAATATTCCTGTTGCCTTCTGCTTGCGTTCTCCTCAAAATAAATGAACTCTAAAATATCAGGGTGGAGAATCTCGCTGCTGTGGATATACCTTGCTTAATGTCTCTGGCTGGGTAAACTTCAGGTATTTCTTGGGGGATAGTAAACTAAATACTGAAGCAGAGAGGCCTCTGTAAGAATACCCCTCAATCTGTGGAGGTCGCAGTGGGGGCAGAGTTTCATTTCACTGCTTTAGGAGAAGTAAAGCTACAATGGTTCATTCCACTGAGCCATGTCATTTCAATGTATCAGAGATTTTCTAGAATAAACATTTAAATTCTTTAGTATGTAAATGCAGTCAAGGAAAAATTTAAATCAAATGTATGTTTTACATGTCTTTCCAAACCTGTGTTTTTTTCTTCTGTGGAACATAAATAAGAATATTTACACTGCTTTATAATAGCATACAGTGACCACAGGTCCTGTTGTGGTCCAAAAATAACAACAAATACATAAATGAACAGGAAAGAACAAATTTTTTTTAATTCACTGATATAAAAAAGTCATCAAGATTTAGACTGAGTGACAAGATGAGAATTTTTGTTTTTGGGTGAACTTGACCTTTAATATTTTGATGATACCTGTTCTTGTGTTGAAAATGAAGACCCATGACATTTGTTTATTCAAATCACTCTGCACCTGAAGCGATGTGTTTCTTCCTGTCATCTTTTACTTGAATGTGGAATGAATCATGCACAGACGTTGATGGATATCCCCACAGGCTGGGATGCGTATGCTTGTGTGTGTGTGTGTGTGTGTGTGTGTGTGTGTGTATCGACTGCACAGGGACCCCAACTGCAATCATTTCCTTAAGATACATGTCCCCCTCTCCTCTCACATCTAAAGCTATTTCAGAGCAGAGATTTAGGAGATAAATACAACCTAAGAGTTGTCATGGTGATTTAGACTCAGGAGGTGGCGATAAGGCAATACCTTCTTGAGGCAGAGGAGGATACGGAGGAACACAAAGAGGAAGATGAGAGAGAAACACCATTGCTGGAGGGCATGACAATATCTGAAGTCTCACTTGATTAGATTGTGTTTCCCTCAAATATGAAACTGTGAGACAAATACCGATGGCCCATTAGAGTTGTACACCCAAATGTAAAAATGATGATTTTGGGTGTGTGTGTGTTTAATAGGGTGTGAAAGAACAAAAAAGAACCTGACAGGAAGACAAAAGAGCCTTTCTGACAGATGCCCCCAATATAGTCCAGTCAGCTTTAGCGGCTCGTCTCTCAAGGATGGTCTGACTCCTGTCACCTTCACAAGGGAGTCCGGTGTTTGCCTACAGCTCAAAGAAACAAATCATATTTCTTCTGACATTTGGGAAACCCGATAAGATTATTCACATGACAATCTGAAGGCCTTGACTATTTAACAATACAGCAAATGACACTTCGCAATATGTGTCATAAAATAAAAAAGTAATCAAAAAATGTTTAGCCTGAATGCACTGTAAATCGCACTGGATACAAGCATCTGCCATAAAAAACACACAGTGTCTGTTTCAAAACATAGTGAGACAAATATCTTGCACAGCAGAAGTCAAACCAGTGTGGTGGAACGTTGACTCAATATTACAATTAATTAATTTTAATTAGTTTGGTACTCACTAGAGAAAGTGTCTTTAAATGGAAAATCATGCATTGGAAGTGCTGTTTGTTTGCTTAACCTCACCAACATAGCTTGCATGCAATAACATACTGTACTGTACTGTACTGTAGGCTTTACCATGAAACGCTGCACTTCCTGACTTATCAATGTACCAAGTGTATTCGCACAGAAACGAATCAATGTTGTTGGTTGACAAAAATCAAGCTTGTCGCAATGCTTTCTGGAATTGCCTTGTCTTTAGATACTGCCTTAAATTTTGGCCAAAACCAGGTAGAAGATTAATTATTCATATCTGTGATGCTTAAAATAGCATCTAGATAGGCAGCTTGCTAGGTTTGGAAGAGAGCTTTGTAAGTGAGTCCTGGAGTGGGTGGACAGCTAATCACTATAGCTAACACCTCTCTCTCGACAGTGATAAGATATTTCAGAATAATTGCTTGGCCATGCATATCATTTACCTTTTTCAAATGTGTGATCTGTTGATCTGTATGTTATCCGTTATTAACAGTGTTTGCTAAGTCAAGCATCACTGTAACTATTGCGAATACTGCTAGTTATTGATATAAACAAACCCTTAACCTGGAGTATTAAGCCTCATAACTCGCCCTTCACTATGATAAGAACATGAAGGATTCTTGAAGGATCCTTGACGAATCCTTGACGAATCCTTGACGAATCCTCGCTTCAAGCGATTTTTGACGAAGTGCTTGAAGCGCATCAGACTTGTGATTTTTTCTTGGTGGATGATAAACCTGTGGAAAATTCCACACACTGACAGAGAGTCAAGACAGCAGGATATTATAGAGACTCTTTTGACTTAAGCCAGTAATCAACAGTCCAAAGCAGCCTAGCACTAAAACTACTCAGCAACACCACGCTGAACCATTGTGATGCACAGCACACACAAGAACATAAAATGTATTTTTAGCACATGCATACAAAAATTTCCATACTCCAATAATATCTTAACCACAAGCCTCACGCCAGTGAGATCCAGGGAATTACAGATAAAGTGAAATAAATTATTCAATTTGAGAATGCATGCCTAGAACTATGAATCAAAATGAGAATGTTTAATAAAACAAAAATGGCAGATTCACAAACGGTTACATTTATATAGGGTGTGACAGGCAGTGAGAAAATAGCACATACACACCAGAAACTGTTATGCTCCGATATCTTTGAAGAAATGGCAGAGGTTTTACAATTCAAGTCAAATCCATGGACTAATTTTGTCAAAGATTATTTGTTCATATACTGTGTATGTATTTTTATAAACATTAGTTTGAATGTGTCAGCCTGACTACATGTCTTTTGGTTATTTCTAGAGCTCTTTCTAGTCTTACACATTTCTAAACATCTGTGTGTACACACCTTTGGCATGTTCTTTAGGGGTTGTATGGCACTTTGTAAAGCTGATGTGGAATGAATCGTATTGTAAAAAGAGCTTTAATTAAATCAGAACTAAGTATTTCATGCATAAGTGCTGTTGTACTTTTTACATTTTTTCCTGTACCTAATTACTTACTGTGCACGATTACAAATGCATCACGGCTAGAACAGATAGTTTGAGATATTGTAACAGGCACCCGGTTTTTAATAATAAACCAAGCAGATAACTACAGCTTTTTATGTCTGTTGTGTTTTTGTTCAGTTTGATTTCTTTTTTTTATGTTTTATAGTTACCTTTTTAAATGAGGTTCTTTGGAGGAGGAACAGATGAAAATAAACTCTGTCATTACACACACACACACACACTTCTCTGATGTCTTTGTAGACGCACAATGACGTCAATTCATGAATCAACCTGTCTGAGGTTTGAAACTACAAACTCAGTGTTACCAGCTTATAGATATGTTGTTGAGTTTTTGTTTATAACTTTAGATTTTATGTTAGATTTCTTCAAACAAAGGCCCTGTGATGGGGTGAACTTCAAGTGATCCCTTTTCCTGAAACAAAAATGTGAACGTTCAATAGCTTTATTTTTGTCAAGGCACCGTTTGTCCAAAATGGTGTATTTGTTGTGGGAAATATATATTTGATTTCTGCTTTGCTTACAGTGCTGAAACTACTACAGTCATGACAGATCGCGCAAAGTTTGCATTGAGTGTGTTTGTTAATACATAAAGAGGGATATTTAGTGCAATAAAACATGGATTTGCGAATGTTAGCTGTAACAATGAAAAGCACATCATCGTTGTTATAGATGAACCCGTCCAATCGTGCTAGTCTCAGCCTCAGATGTCATACTCACCAACTGTTGGCTGAATGTCTGACACCTATGACAATTTAACCAGAAACACTTCAGAAGTTTCAAAGTTGTCAGACGATTGGTAGAATTCTTCAGGATGACTGGGAGAACGTGTTTCGTCTTTAATGGTCCAACCAGAAACATGATGCTGAACAAAACAAACCGTAAATGTTTGCTGTCCATGTCAGTCAAACGGCCTCTTGGGTAATCCTTAACCAATAAAAGCTGAAGGTCCGAGCTTTGCCGTCCGTCTTAAGGTTTGACCGCGCGAGACTACAATCGTGCTATTATCACCAGAGCCACTTTATTTATTTTTTATTTTAATGAAAACTGACAGATTTACATATAAACAAGCATAACAGAAGTGAATATGAGGCACATCATAAACACAACCATATGACAGATACAAAAAAAACCATAAAGATGAAGACAATAAAAAGGCAAAAGTATAAAAAACGGGACAAATTTACATACAACTAAATTACGATTTTTACATTTTGGTCTCGTTCGATACTTCAACTCCTTTACGTCACAGTGACGTAGCGTCGCCGCTTTCCAAGTTCGCCAAAATTGACGATTAACGGCGCGGCTCTACCTCATCCAACCTCGACCCTCCTCACCCAACCTCACCGGGCACACGGACGCTGTTTTAACCACACATCACGTCCCCGGTCGGTGCGGGGACCATCACTAGCCGATGGCCACATCCGCCATCCACATACCCAAAAGCGCAGCGCCAAAGTTTGTGCGTAAAGAAGGAGGCGCGGCGCGGGGAGCCGTGACTCATTTCCCGGTAACCCTCCCCGGAGAAACACCGACGTCCCGGGGATCGATCCGTTTATAGGTGTGTGTGAAAACACCGAAGTGCACTTGACTCGCTGAACTTGATCGCCTCCGTTTCCGCATCCATCGCAGAAGAAGATCACCGGCGTGAATCCTTCAGCTCCGCGCAACCATCCGAGTTCGTGCATCGGACTTCTTGCAACGTCAAACCGGGGTGAGCGCCGATACGATTTACATGCATTGAACATCATATCGTATTGCATTTGGTTTCTCTTTCACAAACTTAGTTTGAGGTAACGCAACAAGGCGCGTTTGGGTTTTATTGCATGACATGTTATTGCATGGCAATGTCAGAAGAACTGAGTTTATGATCTTTAGAGGAGATCATTTTGACGGGTTTGGCGCATTGATCAGCGGACTGTTTCACATTTCTGCATCCTTTCCCTGCTGTCAGGATGATTTATGCATGACGGCCAAGCTGTAAAGGTTACCGTTTCGTTGTAATGAATTTAGCAGATATAGTTTGATTGTAATAGAGCATTTCCACGCTACCTCCGTCTGCAAACTGTTGAGCCGGAAAATCTGAACTCATTGCGGCATGTACATGTGCAGATTTTGCAAATAAGAGCGTATGCACGTACAAAGGATGCTGCTGTTTTGCATTTATGAATATGTTAACAATCCTGCCTCGGTCGCAATTTTGCAATTGGTCAACATTATTAGAATTAGTCCATTTAATTATTTCTTACTTGAGATTAGTTGGTAATTGTTGTTTTGAAGCTTGATTTTTAGGGCAAAAAAAAAAAAAATATATATATATATATAAATAAATATCTATATTTTAAAATGAAGGGATAATATATTTTAATATAAGATATATTTATTTCTATATAATATATATATATATATATATATATATATATAAGCAATTATCATTGTCAGATGCAGTGTCATGAATTGACGTGATCAGTTTTTGTTGGACGGTTTAAGAACATTTTCTCGGTTTCAGGTTTTCTCATGCTTTCTCCTGTTTGACGTGGCAGAGAGGAAAGAATAATTTTTGGCGTTCTCGGTGCCTCAGCTCTTCTGCTTCTGAAGGAGGAACGTTCTAGATCGGAGCTTTTAATCAGGGGAGATACCGCACTATTATCTCTGACCTCCTCATCATGTGCCGTGGTCTCAATGCTTTGGTGATGCATGACCACGGTAGATTCAGTGTCTTGGGCCTTTTTCTGAATTAACGCTCAGTGATGGCGTTTCAACGTTTCAACAGCCATTACCTGTCAGTGCTGAGGCCTAAATATTTACCTCTCTTTATGTAAAACAAGTCAAGCGTTCCCGTTTATTTCACAGGGGGTTTGGGGGATTACAGAGAGACTATGGCGGCTTTGGTTATTGCGTGCTGCTGCGGGGCTTTGATAAGTACTAGCCAAAGAAGACCAATAATTGTGATTTAATCTGCATCAGCGAGAGTGTGGCCCCTGGGGCCACGGAGGGCCAGAACTGATCGACTGTCTCTCTGATGAGTGTGACTTTGGAACCGCCTCAGGTCACTCTGCCTTCCTAAAAATTAGTTAATGAAGAGAAGAGACTCCCCAGAAGTCTTTAAATGAATAAAAAGTGATTAACTCATCATCATGTACTTCCAAATCTGTAGGCTGGAATTACAACAGGAGAAAGTTTAAAGAGATTTCATGCAGCGTCATACAGTAATGGCTGTAGTGACCACAGCTGTCAGGTTGTGGATAAAACAATCATAAAAAGCATTGCTGAAGTATTAAATATGACTCATGAGCCACACATTTAATAAATGTCCCTAAAAGGCTCTTTGACAGGTTTAACGGTTCCATAAAGAACCTTTACTTCCACAGAAGTTTTCGTTCTTTGTAGAGGAAAATGGTTAGACAACTACAAACAGGTAAAAAAAGGAACGGTCCCTTTAAAGGGACAATTCACCCAGAAATAAACATTCTTCTATCATTTACATATTTGGCAGACACTTTTATCCAAAGTGACTTACACCACATTCAAATTATTCATTTGTCAGCACGCTGTGTTCCCCTGAGAATCAAACCCACAACCTTTGTGTTGCGAATGCAATGCTCTACCAGCTGAGCTATAGGAATACACACATTTACTCACCCTCATGTCATTCCAAACCTGTATGACATTTTCTGCTTCTGAGGAATACAAAATATGATGTTTTGAAGGTCGTTGGTAGCAAAATAACAGTGGTTTCATTGACTTCCATTGTATAGACACAAAACCACCCTACACCCCCTCCGCTTGGGATGCCCCTGACTTATAATATAGTTCATACATATAGAATACTTTTATGTTTTTTAATAAGATCATTATGACCAGTTGTTTGACAGTCAAGGTCACTATAAGCATACAGAATAGAGCTGCCTTCATATTTTTCAGGCATGTCCTTCACTCTTCAGAAATAACAGCATTCAGGTTTAGAGTGACATGATGTTATGGATGAATATGAGTTTATTTTTTGAGATTGTATTGGCTGTATATATCAATGACATATTCTGTTGACACATTCTGTTGATTTTATGTGAGCAGCAATACGCGTGCCAGTCTGGCAAACCACAGGTCTCCTACTAATGTTTGTGAGAATCATCTGGCAGTCACTTTTATTTAAAGTTTGCTGGAGGACTGAAACAACAAATGCTTTAGTGCATCTCTCACCTGTGGCTAATTTAAAGAGTCTTTTAAGCATTCTGCGTGTATAGAGGCAGATCAGATGGTACGATGCTCTTTACTATGTATTACCCAAGTCGACTGAGCGGTTGAAGATCATTGATAACAGCTCAGGAGAGACCAGCACAGGAGAGGATGGTGTAGCGCAGACAGGAGGGCTGATGTGTATTGCCGTGTGGCTGCGAGCCATGCTCAGCCAGCTGAGGTTCAGAGCAGCTGGCGTGTCAGCATGGAGTTCCACTCACGCGCCGGAGGGGCCCAAAGGTCAGACGCGGGTGGTGTCGTGATGGGGAGATGAGAGACTGCTGCGTGCGCTGAACTCCGCGTTCTCTGTCCTTGGACTATTATTACCACACTGCGACTGGTAAACCATAGAAGAGATTCTGTTTCTCTCGCCTCTGCATACAAAAGGAAGGAATGAAAGTTGTGTTTATAGAGGGGGACCTAAAGGAAATGAACGTTGACAGAGGCAGATAGTGTGACAGGGAATCTGTGCTAAAACGAAATGAAAAGACATTATTTACTTTTAATAAATGTCCCTGGTTTTATTGTGTGTGACTCATCAGTGCACATTGGTACAGAAGTTTGTTTTATTAACTTTCTGTCTCTTAAACAACTTTTCTGTGAAATGTAATCATAGACATTATATGTGTTATTATTGTTATTGCTTGGGCATAAGAACATTAAGCATTTCTGTAACATTTTAAAAAGTTCCCCTATCAACTTAACATTTTTGATATATGTGATATATAATAAAAAGATATATATGATATGATATATAGCAAAACGTTCTGTTAACATTACTGCGAGAACATTTTTTGATAACTTTAAGAAAACTTTCATGGAACATTAGCCATGTTCTGCGCATCTTCCCTGTTAGCTGGGAATATATTAACCAATTTTCATGATCTTGCAACGCTCTACAGTGTTTCTAATGTTTGGCTGTTTTCATAGTAGCATACTACTACTGTTTCTGTAGTGTACACTATGTGTGCTATAGAGTACCATATCCCACAATGCAATAAAACTCATTTTTTACATCTTTTTGCCTTTGTTGTGGTTTCTGAGTTAAAATGTATAGTTATGCCTAAGAGGACAAAGAGAATATTTTATTTTGTTTGGTCATTTTTAGGCAAGTATTACAGACAATAGATAATTAAATTACACAATCTTTCTGTTAATAACAACCCACCAAACACCGAAACCTGGTGCGTGTGTTTGTGTGTGTGCCTATATGCGTCACCACAAGCCTAACAGTTCCTGCTTTCTACAGCACTGTTCCCAGTTGAGTGCAGAGTAATTTTGTGTCCTAACACCTCTGTGGTGTCCAGCCATTGCAAGAGTCACCTCTGTGCCTCATTAAGCTGAAAATCAGATCAATATTTCGACTAATGTCGGAAACGCAGTAGCATCTGAGTAGGAGTGTTAATTCTGCATGCATTTCTCCTTTCAGCGCTAATTGATAGACTCAGAAACGGATGGTCGGAAATCTCATTAAATTTAATTAGTGTCAATTTGAAGAAATAATGGTATAGTAATAGAAAAGATCATCTTTTTTCCAAATAAAATGATGCGTGTGTACAGTGTGAGATCGCGGTGGCTTCCTGCTCGTGCGCAAATTTAAGTGTGATTGCTTAAAGTTTGCAGTTGCACAGACAATTGTTTTGACACCATTATAAACAGAGGCAAAGCAACAAAAAAGACATGTCCCGTCTCTCTTATTCTGTCAGGCATTGTGTCGCTTGGCAGAACATTTGTTAAGGTAAAAAACTGACAGAACAGAACAGAAGATTTTAATTTGTAAAAGGTCAGGTGGTCAGAAATCGCGCAAAATAAACAGAACAATATGTCTTTGTCGACAGGAAAAAGGAGTTTTGTTTGGCAGGCGACAGATTTGCTTTAAAGCATGTGATGTTTGAATGTTGTTTTCTTAACATACGCTGCTTTTTTCTCATAACAGGCAACAAGAATGGGCTTGATTGAAGAGGGAATTAGAGAGCTTGAAACTGAAAAATTAAAAACATATTCTCTGATTTTGAGGCAGCTTTGTGTTTTTGCCCAGCTGGTGCGTTTTTCACCAGCGTATAGAAAAGTTTGTTGTTGCTTTTGTTGCTTCTACAGTTTTTCTGCAGGACATGGTCTTGTTAAAACCCTTGTGAGAAGCTGTTTTCTTCATCTGTACAAGACAATGTGAAAGTTGTAAGTTGCTTGTTAAAACTCGCTACAACAATGTTAGGGTGTTCTGATAATTGCCAAGGCATTGCTAGGTAGATTTTAGGTTGTAAGAACGTTTCCCTAATGTTTCCATTAAGTAACAAAAATGTTATTTTGAATGTTCTAGCAATGTTCAAAACATCCAGTTTTTTAGATGTTGTATTAACTGTATTGCTTGGTTTTAAGAGCGTTATATGAACTGATATATAATGTTAAATAGACGTTCTACTAACTTTACTGCAAGAACGTTTTTGATAACTTTGAGAGAACGTTAACATTTTTATATCAATTATAGCAAAATTATAGTTGATGTGTCCTCCAATGTAAGTAATATTAATTGTTAAAGATTTAAACTCAACAAGTCTTCTAGGACCTATTACTATTGTTTGGAGTTAGTTAAATATTTGGCAGTGCAGTAAGTGAGCTAGAACAGGGGAAATTAAATTCAGGGATGGTTTGGCAGAGTTTGACGGGAAAATCACTGACACGTTCGCACAATTAAAAGATTGTTGTGCATCATTTTCATTCAAGTAAACTTTGTTGGAAAGGCAGTCTAATAAGCTGCTCGTTATTCTAATAAGCTGCTCATTATTTTAATAAGCTGCTCATTATTTTAATAAGCTGCTTGTTTGCTTAAGACACTGCTGATTTGATTGAACTGTATGATAATGCTTGAGGTATTGATGATGAGGTATCATTGATGTATATATTTGTTAACTATTAGATAACAATAATGGCAAAATATTGTTTTAGTCTATTGTTTTGTTAGTTGTTTGTCAGTTAATGTGCATGATTTGCCATCACTATCTGGGCTTAAAATGTTCATATATTATTGGTGTTCTCTGCAGAGATATAATAATTAGGAGCGTTTGTGCATGTCCTCTTGCCCA
This sequence comes from Chromobotia macracanthus, assembly GCA_036877525.1. Classification (NCBI taxonomy): domain Eukaryota; kingdom Metazoa; phylum Chordata; class Actinopteri; order Cypriniformes; family Botiidae; genus Chromobotia; species Chromobotia macracanthus. The sequence goes on along the minus strand of JAZGTH010000004.1, from coordinate 5,147,314 downwards.
ATCAGAAATAAAGAGCACAGAAAACTCATTTCAATAGAGCAAGACAAGTGCTGCATTCCATTATATGTCCCCTTTAAATATGTCTTGACTTCTTCCTCCGTATACTTCCTTTTTTTACCTTGTACTGGCTAGGATAGATATTGGAATGTGGGCAACCTTCCTGATCAGCTTTCAGTGTGATTTGTGCCCACTAGGTAGTGAGATAGAGATGCATAGGAACCAAGAGACCATTTATATTATTGTGTTCATATTGGTCTTGTGTTAGAATGATAAATGAATGATTCCAGAGGAAGCATAAAGAACATATGAGAAAAGTATTGGCTGTGGTTAGTATCTGCAGAGAACAATTCATTAGCAGGAGGCTTGTGCGAGATTTTTAAATGAATTTATGTGTAAAACAATATATACTGAAACTAGCTCGTTATTTAATGTCACACACTTACCCAGCTAACAGTGAACGTTCTCAGAATGTTGGCTAACGTTCTTAAAAACATTCTCTTAAAGTTATCAAAACACTCTTGCAGTAATGTTAATAGAACACTTTTTAACACACACATTTACACACACACACACTCACACATATCATATATTCAAAAATGTTATTCTTAAGCAGTTACTGGAACGTTTAACAAATGTTACAGAATTAAAACATGTTTGAATAACGTTCTTATAACTATGTCAAAAAATAGACATTTTAAACTTGTTTATACCCTAACAAGTTCCTATTTTGAACTTTCAAAATAACATTTTTAATGTTTTTGTTACTTAATGGAAACGATAGGGTAATGTTCTTACAACCTAAAAATGTGAGCTGGGTATCTGTCATTTTGAAGAGATGAAACCATTTCACACTTCATTAGCATGAAAATATAACAGTCGAAAACAGAGAAATTGTTCAAAAATGTCTGATAAATTAAATTAATAAAACCTCATTTGACTTTCTCTGTGTTTTTCAGACTCAAACTGTCTTCAAATGACACAGCACGAGCATTTTAGGATCAAACTGATGGTGTTCGTCTGAAGTTTGTGTGACGCACTGAGATTCGCTCTTCAGCCAGAAATATTGGCTCACCGCATGCCAAAGTGCTTTTAACATTGTCCCTGTTATTTGCTTTTCAACCTCTACAGCAATGACATGACTCTGTGCTGCGCAGACTGTGGATCCACATTGAGGTGTGTATTAGCGACTAAACTAATGAAGAATATCAGAAGAGAAACCGTTTGCACCAGGTGGATAGTTTCCAACAAGCACAGGTGTTCACAGGAAGATGGGAAGCAATTGTTTAAAAAAAATCAGCTTACAAATGAATAGAGTTTCTAAATCTTAGCAGTTAACATCTTCACACAGCTGCATCAGTGATTCATCAATGCACATCTGAAACAGATCATTTGTATAGACAGAATTACGATGTCTCAAATTTCCTAGAGGAAGCGAAATAAGAGGAAAGCTTGTACCATAATCAGTCACAGAAATGTTAACAATGTGTGGTTTCTCTCAACCTGATCTGTTTTTGTTTTGTTTCATTTGAATCATCAGCTGCAAATAGTTATGAGCCTGTCAAAACAATCTTTTTGAATTTATGATTTTTCATGACAAAAAACATGTTTAGTTCATTGTGTTTATTTTTTGCTCCCACAACTATTTTCCATAAAGGCAAATCATTAAAAGTCCATCTAGGACGTTGAGACACAATAGACAAAATTTCATTATGTTCTCTAACAGCAGATGGACGCTCCACTGAAAACGCCTCAATGTCCTTGTATCATGGCCAGTGCAACAACCTTTTCTTGGACCACTGGAGAGAATCCAATATTAAGGTACAAACTGAACTGAGTGCATCACTGGTTGCCATGTGGCAAACCATCAGTGAATCTTTAAATGCCCAGGAATCTTGACCTAATGGGTCCCCTTAAATACAACATGACCCCTGAATCTTTTACTGAAAACTGCACCAACTGCAGCCAGGTTCTCGTTCCAGAGCTAAATGTCATGAAGGCTGTAGTTTTGGGCATGGTGTTGGCTGTCTTCATTGTTTTTGGAGTTCTGGGCAACATTCTGGTTATCCTGTCTGTGGCCTGCCATCGTAATCTACGCACGGTTACTCATTACTTCATTGTGAATCTGGCAGTAGCCGATCTTCTACTGAGTTCAACAGTTCTGCCCTTCTCCGCCATCTTTGAGATGCTAGGCCGCTGGATTTTTGGTCGGCCTTTTTGCGATGTGTGGGCTGCCATGGATGTTCTCTGCTGCACAGCGTCCATTATGAGCTTGTGTGTAATTTCTGTGGATCGCTGCATTGGTGTTAGCTATCCGCTGCAGTACCCTTCCATTGTGACGGAGCGACGAGCGTTGCTAGCGCTCGTTGTGTTGTGGGCTCTGTCGGTCACCATTTCTATCGGGCCTCTGTTCGGCTGGAAGGAACCGGCGCCAGAGGACGAGTCCATATGCAAGATAACTGAGGAGCCAGGCTATGCCATCTTCTCAGCTTTGGGGTCCTTCTACCTTCCCCTGGTGGTGATCCTGTCCATGTATTGCCGTGTATATGTGGTGGCGAGGAGAGAGACACGTGGACTGATTAGTGGACAAAAAACGGAAAAATCGGACCATGCCTCTGAGGCGGTAACCTTGCGGATTCACCGTGGTAACACAACAGTGTCAGAGGATGAGGCACTGCGGAACAGGACACACTTCACTCTGCGTCTGCTCAAGTTCTCGCGTGAAAAAAAGGCCGCTAAGACCCTGGGCATCGTGGTTGGATGCTTTGTCCTTTGTTGGCTTCCATTTTTCCTGGTTCTTCCTATTGGTAAGTGTCTCACCATTATACAGTTGATTAGCAAATACCCATTTTTGTGATGCAAAGATATTGTATTCTTTTTCAAAAAGATGGATTTTAAATTAAAAGCTGGCATGAAAGGGATATAAATTAAAATTAAATAAGAACAACTGTAGTCTTTAATTGTCAAAGACTTCTCCTGGCCTTTGGTGCTCTGCTGTAGAATGCACATGTGCGTTATTTGGACTAACCTGAAAAGTATGTGTAAATGTCTTCTTTGCATGCTTTGTTTTCAAAGTAGGTTATTTAATACACATGCAGACAATAGCCAGAGACATTTTTAGGTCTCCCATTTAAACGTTAGATGTGAATTGCTTTTAAATGGCAGGAGAGATTGGAGAATAATGACAAATGACAAACGCAAATGCTGCCATGTGGAGAACTTTGAAGATCAGTAAAATGTTTAGATCTATTCAGGTTTTGGTTATTTGCTTGCATGCTCTGAATATATTCTGCACATTTATTGTGTATACAGGTCAAAAGATCTCACTTGCTTGTGGCAATAAATCATTTAGTGCAAGATGAAGGCAACCAAAGCTACAGTAGATAGCTGCTTTCTGTTTGGCCAAGTTTGGAGACCAGCTTACCCAGCTAATAGGGAACATTCTTAGAACGCTGGCTAAAAGTTCTCTCTCTAAAAAAGACTTGCATTAATGTTAGTTCAACTTTTTTTAAAGTCATATATCATTTATCAAACCTGTTATTCTTAAGTTGTGAAACATTTAAAAATTTTACGGAATTATTTGAAAATGTTACGGAACATTTTTAAAGAACGTTTTTATAACCAACAATAACAAGCAACAACATTTTAAAAGGTGGATGTTTTGAACATTCTTTCAAAAAAAACAACGTTTTTGTAACTTTAATGAAAATGTTCGCGAATGTTTTTCAACTGGTTGAGCTGTTTTTCATCAGGGTTGGTGTGCCAGTGGTTGAAAAGATGTTTGTTTAAACCTTCGTGTAGAGAGTTTTGGAGACAACAGGGACACAAGTGTTTACACAGTATGTTTAGCTCCAGAGATTTACAAAGAAACAGAACAATCTGTGATTCCTGTAATCCCCCAGCAAAGCTCCTCTGGTAACCCGGATATGATATGTAGCTCTTATTGGATTCCCACCCGTATTAGACTCTGGTGTGCTGACCTCTTTGTTCAAGGTTAGTCAGAGTTAAACTACAAAATATGGGTTTAAAAAATATCCCAGTGAACATTATTACTGGAAAGCCAATGCAAACACATTGATATGTAGTTTATGAGTGTGTGGAGAAAAAAATTATATTTATGTATGTATATTTATGTATTTTTAGAAAAACATGATTTCAACCCTTGCTAATTAACTAGAATTAAAGGACATATCACAGACAGTTTAATAAAACTCAGGAGAATTGTTGACCTTATCTGTATGACTCAGTCTGAAACAAATGACACGACACAAGCTACACCAGTCATTTATAATGCTGCTTTTAATGGGAATGTTCTTTATTTAATGTAATGCTGGTCAATACGTTTTAGAATGCATGACAATCCCACTGCGGTCTCAAGGAGATTTTTTCCACCCACATTGAATTTACAATGAAGTCTCCGTTCAATCCAACATAATTAAAAACAACAAAGTAATTGTCGTCCTGGTAAGTTAATTACATGCTTTTTTAATCACAGAAACTGATGGACGGATGGAGCAGAAAACACATCTAAACATTGTGTGGAAGAAACACTTGGTGTAACGTTTGTGGGATTTATCTGACAAATGTGGGTATGAAGATGAAGAATTTGCCCTTCAGAACGACATTCTTCCTGTAAATCTTTCTCAATCTCTTGACGGCTTTAATACAGTAGCAGCGCCAGGAAAAAATATGACTTCTCATGCCTGTTTGACCAGGAACATTTATCGTATTACAGCCAGTGCTAATACTGCATAAACACAAAGGCTTATTTAAAGGCGTGTAAAATGCATTCACAATAACAAACACTGTGATGCCAGAGGCAACATTTCCTATGAGGTGGGCAGACAAATAAACTGAGTAACCTATTTAAAAATTCACTTTTCTAACAAAATACTGCCTTGCTAATGGATAAGACATAATTGATCTTTTACAGTATGAACAATAAATATAGGAAATATATTTTTTGGAAACATTCTCACTTTGGTAAATTAGTGGCTGTTCAGGACTCTTGACATCACTCAGCTGAATCCATTTCGGGTTTTGGAGCTTGTTAGGATTCTCCATGAGAAGAACTTTGTGTCAGATGTGCGTGACCAAACCATTGCCTGTATTCCAGGCAGTAGACTGTAGTACTGTGACAGTACCATAAGACCTCTGCTAACAAGCGTTTCCAACCATATTTAACACTGAAAGCATGTCTGAAATTCCCACATAGACTCTCTGTCTTTCTTCCCCTGTGCTCAGACCCACAGAACCATGGGAAATGAGGTGAGGGTTACTGACTGCCCAGGCTGAAAGAGAAAAGATATTGAAAACCAGCTCAGTCATCCTGTATTTTTGGAAGCATTTGCAAACTGGATGGGAAAACTGAGTAAAATGCAGTAGGGCTCCATGCCATTTGAATATATAATGGGCATCAGTATCTCCTGTGGTCAAAATTAAATTGCACATAATATTAAAGATCACTGGAGCTGATAAAGAAATGAGCACAGGTAAATGTTTTTGAGTTGTCGGGTGATTCTCAGTGCCATTTGTGTCCCCATGACTACTGTTATAATTAACACCATTCTGAACAGTGAATAGAAAACATAGATACGTATCTGTCTGTTTGCCTGTCTGTCTGTTTGCCTGTCTGCCTATCTGTCTGTCACTCAGACAGGATTTCAATTAATGTTTTTTATGTTTAATCAGGCACATTGACAGGGTGTCCCATCAGTGACGCCAGCATTTCCTGTCAGACTGTAAAACTCTTCTGTGTCAGAGGTCCTGGTGTGTGCTGGAATCTGTGCTGACATCAGATGTGCCCAGTGGCCCTTTCTAATGATGACTAACAGGAGCATTACAGCACATCTCTCAGTCAAGGACAGTGTTGTTATTACAGTTGTGCATATTCAATGCCATGCATCAGCAGTGACCCGAGGGCTTGATTTGGTGGATGTGTGGCCTGGGTGTTTATTTCCAGCTCGTAAACAGGCTTTAAAGCACAGCTCAGCGCGCTGGACACGTAACCTTTGATAGAATTTGACCTGATAAACAGCATGAGGAAAATACACTTTTTATTGTTCAGCTTTTTATATGAGAGCAGTCTGCCGCAGCATCCAAGTCCCTGAAAGTAAATGAGCAGTTTCTCTCACTGGGCAGAAAGTGTCACGACTCGTTCAGTCATTATCATTACGGGCCTGTGCGAAATTGTTTTTGTTCCTCATTTCGGTTTCTTTCAATTTAATGCATCATTTAGTAGGATCCACTGTTTATATTTTTGCACAGAATACGGGAGAGATTTTAGAACCTCAGTCCTTTAATGTTTCCATTTTTAAATTTTCCCCTTTCTTCATACAATCAGCGGAGATCCATGGGGGACTTTTCCAAAGAGGCTGATATTTAAATTAATATTGAGCAAACCATCTCGCTCTCTGTCTCTGTCTTTCTGTGTACATTGCATTTATTCATTTTGCAGAGGCTTTTATCCAAAGCGACTTACAAATGAGAGAGCATTTAACATTTACCAGTAAGCGTACACAGTACTCATCTACACATCTACACAGCTATGTTTACTAGGAATTGAAGCTGGTGAAAGATGAACATCATTGAGAATATAGGGATTTTTTTTTCTTTTATTAATAAACAAATTTAGACAGTTGATAGGACAGGTGTGTTTTCAGTTGTTTCTTAAAGGCTGGCAGCTCATTCCAATAGAATAGGTACAGTTTTGAAAAACTTAACTTACTTATAGAGTTTAAGGAGGATATATACGTGTATATATATATATATATATATATATATATAGACACACACAGGCACACACACACATATGTATATGTACACATATGTACACATATGTTTATGTAGGTTTCTTTGTGATACTATAGTAACAGAAATATACACCTCAATTTTTGCTTTTACTCTGTTCCAAGCTTTGGATATTAATGATTAAAATATGGTGCTTGAAGGCACACTGTTTCCACACCGCTCTCTGTCCTCAGTTTTCTTCATCTCTAACCCTGCATGAGCTAAAGCCCTTCTAGACTCTCTCTTAACGTGTTATGAGAGTTTAGCTCTGACCACAGATGCTTCATTTCAAGCCAACACTTTCATTCTTTTAATGGTGTGGCCAGCGTGCTATAAAATAAATTCATTACAGCGGCATGCATCTTAGCAATATGCGTGACTTTTTTCCTCTGTCTGTGCTCTTTTTAACACTGACCAATTCCTCTGCTCTAAAGAGCCCGTCTCCTGTCATATTGAACTGGATTTATGTCAGCAATTTGAATAAAACTATTAACCTTGATTAACAAAGGAATGTTCCAGCGTAGAGATCAGATGCTATAAAAAGACTTGGCATGGTGATACATGACGTAGTCAACTGTCCTGTCGAGGTCACGGTGATGCCTCCAGACGTACAATACATTTCTGTCTTTTCCAGACTTTTCTGGTTATAACGTTTCTCATTTTCTGGCCTTTATTAATTTCGAGTCTCATTAATCTTTCCTGTTGCATGACATCACTCTGGACACAGACAAAAGAACATGAGATGAAGTTTACTCAGGTGTCTGGTAAAATTCAATCAAGCACCTGGACTTTTCTGGTTGATTGTATTCCATTAATAATCAAGTCTAGATTGATCGTCTAGATTGATTGTCTAGATTTAGATGGAGTTTGGCCTGAAATTGAACTGGTTTCATGCATTACATACAATTATATGGCTTGGCTGATATATGTATTGGTCTTTAATTTATTTATAGTCATTTTCCTATACTGAACATATATAATATATTTTGATTATAACTTCCTATAAACTCTTTAAATAATTTTTAACTAAACTAAAAGTCCATGTGCCCAAGAATTCTACATTGTCATTGTATGAAATATATATCTCAAAGTAAACAATATTACCAAGTTGGATGAATAAAATTCCTCACACTAAATGTAAATGTAGCCATTTTCAATAACACAAGCATTTCCTGTTATATCCTCTTTTATTTCTCCAGGTTCAATCTTCCCGACCTACAGGCCTTCAGACACTGTGTTCAAAATCACATTTTGGCTTGGCTATTTCAACAGCTGTATCAACCCCATAATCTACCCCTGCTCCAGCCAGGAGTTCAAGAAAGCCTTCCTGAGCGTGTTGGGTGTGCACTGTCTTCGTCAGAGAGCCACACCCTCTCACCCTCTTTACCAGGGCCACAGTCCACGGCACGCCCAGTCGCAGCTTCTCGCCCTCAACCTGACAGGTCGCGACAACCCTTCTCGTCTAAGCCCCTCCTCCTCCATCGCTCTGTCACGCAGCCCCTCCTCTCGGGACGGCCGGGAATGGCAGGCCCCTTCCCGAGCCTCATCCGCGGGGACGACGGGGGTAAGCGTGGGAGCGAAAGTGGCGGGAATCTGCGGTAAAAACCTGCTGAGGACTTGCTGTGCCGTGAGAACGGACTCGCCTCAGCCGGAGCCACCCACACACAACTCACTTCCTGTCATCAAAATCCATCAGCTCTCGCTGTGTGAAGACGGGGATGCAGTGTGAATGAACTCAGAGGAAAACACTCTGAAGAGACTCACGCTGCGCGTGGTGCTGTTTGCCACTTGACGGACCCTGGAGAACACAAACCGACAGTCTGGGTCTGCTGCAACCCTGCAGCTGTGTTAATGCTTGATAAAAATAAAACTAAAGGTCACCCCAAAAAAACACTGTCATTATTTAATCATGTCATGTTGATCCAAACCAACACATTGTCCTTTCCAAAACAATGATCATGAACACAGTCTCTAGTGATCATGGCTGTCAAGGTATATAACTAAAGGACAGTAGATAAAAAAAGATATTAAAAGCAGGGTAGGCAATTTTTCCAGACTCTCTTTACATCCCAATAGCAATCATTGAGTAAAGTGGTCTAAATATATTTATATCAATATGTATCTTTTGTGGAAGGTGCAGGACCATACATTTTTCATCTTACTTGCCTGTCAAAATATGCGTTTTCTGTGTTTGAGGAGGCGTGGCTTCAGAGCGCTCCGAATTGAGGGTGGAGTCTTATGCCAAATATAGAATTAACAAGATGCCACAGTTTTATTAGTATGAATGTGGTACAATGCACTGCACAGAGGATCTCTGTACAGAATGTTGTCACAGACTTTGCACATGTGCAGTACCTGAAGCTGGAAAACCTGTTCTTATAGCACAATTTGGGAATTTATGATACAGTTCATCTAAGGTTTAATATTAGGTCTGAAATATTGTATTTATTGGGACCTTAGTCAGCAATTTCAGAGATATCAGTCTTCCCTTACAGCTGCCCAAAGGCGTTTCAAAGATGGTCTCTGAGTGTGGAGACTTCCTTAAAGGGATTTTGCTAATGCTTTCCAAGCTATCTTTTTATTGCTAGCCTTTCCGAAATTCCAAAGTTGCCTACCCTGCTTTTAAGAAACGTTCCATGTTCTCATGTAAAATAAACAGTATATGACTGACATGAGGGTGAGTAAATAAAGACAGAATTTTTAGTTTTTGATGCATTATTCATATAAACGGGGCCAATGCAGGGCCATAAAATCCTCATGTTGTGTTTGCAACATTGTGAGTATAAATACCAGCAATGTACTTTTACTGACAAGTGTTATTTCAGCCTTCCCATTAAAAAGATGTCTGTTTCAAAAAAAAGAAACTATATTTCTGACTCTTCTCTCTAAGATCAGATGATATGTTTACTTAATTGTTCAATTTTCTGAAATTGCACTGTAGTGAATGGTTGTTTGCATTGAATGTGATTGTGAAAGACTTTGTTCTAAAAAAACGAATGTGTTCTCATTTTGATTCATTTAAACGCACAGTAAACCTTCTTGAACTGGGAATCAATCCTCATTGTGTCTTTCTGATATTCCTGCATGTCATAGTGACATTATCAGAGACCTCCTTAATTAATTCCACATGAACTTAATCGATGGCCTGGATAATAAATCAGATTTATGGATTTCAATGTGGGGCCAACCTTTACAATTCCAATCAGTATCCTGGAAGATTTCCATGTTGTTTGTATGGATGAACTTAATCATAACAATTGATGTTGTACTAAAAACATCAATACAACCATCTTCCTTTTATTTCTTTGCCTAAATGCCTTATAACAAATGCCACTCCTGTTATTCTGTGTTTACCGTTTCTCATATAAAAACATTGTGTGTTTCTAATATGGATAATATTCAATAAATCATACAGCTTTGTTTTGGAATAGTTGTGATTGAGTGACCCAGTTACTAAACCTCCTGAATAAACCTACTGTGAGAGCCCTTCATGGTTACTGGGACACATCCAGACGTTTGACTAATATCTCAGTTCCCTTGGGACTGATGGGCTGGTCTCAATTTCAGAGACGTTTAATCATCTTGTATCGATCAAGTATGAGAAACAAAATGAGACGTATGTGTACTTTATTTGGTATTTTTATATCAGTGTTACAGGAAGTAGAGGAACATTACAGCTTAACCTGAATCCTGTGGGCATAACCAGATTATTAGGATTTTTGAATGAGTCACTGTTGCAGTTCAGATTGAAAAAAGGATGCTTAATCATTTGGAAAATTAAAAGCACACCTCCCTAGCAAGCCACAAGATCCGAGTTATCCTTCACAGTTGTAGCACAGACCTCCAGAATGAGTTACTTGCAAAACTTTAAAACTTAAGGATACAGGATTTGTTTAAATCTCTGATACTTGTCTTGTAAAACTGATACTTGTCTTAGCAAACATCCTTTATTGTGGCTAGTTGGGGCATCTTGCCATTGGCCATTTCTGATTTATATAGCAACAGCCCTGTTTACAGAAGAACAAAAGAGTCATTTGGGGAAAGTTATTTTTATGTAAGTGCTAGTGCACTCCAGTTGCGAATAGTTTGAACACCCTCCCCTACAATATACTTCCATTCTATCAGCTTAGCTTACAGCATTCCGGCGACACACAGAGCATCTCAAATTGCTATGAGAATACTTCAGACCCGCTCTTCCAACATTGAGTGGCGTTTCTCCTGTTTTGATGGTCTGAACGATGGTGCTTTGACGTCAGATTTGACCACTTATCCTCAAGCTGACATTTCGCACACAAGTGAATGTGTCTCACTGTCAAATTCACTGGCTCCCTCTCTGTCTCGCTGTCTGTTTGGCACCTGGCCCAAACTTTACTTACGAATGTAAATTTGGTTGAGTGCAATCGAATATATTGCAGAAGCACAGAAGGTCAAACACAGTGGGACACTACGATCACAATAAATAGCCTTGTAACTCAGCATTAAATCTGAGAGCAGGTTTATTAAAGCACAGGCAACAGTCAAAGTTTTCATCAATATGTGCAGCAAAATACCTTAAAGCTGCAATTTGTAACTTTTTGGTAATAAAAATGGAAAAAAAAACAGTTTGTGAACAAGTATATAGCAAGTAATGTCTCCTTACCCTGATACAAACAGTAAGTTTAAAATTATGATTTATAATTTGAGCTGTCAGGTCCGATTTCCCGGGAAAGTTTGGCTTCTTTTAATTTTAACACATGTAAAGAAAAGTATGTAAAGCAACCTGCAATTTTATGTTTCAAACAGAGATGGAGACAGGGTCCTTAAAACAAAGCTAAAGTGTACATTCATCCAAAAAAAGAGCTTTAAAAGTGGATACATCTAATGAAACAATAAGGAGACTTTAAAAAAAGTGCAATGATAAGGGTGAGTAAATAATGACAAAAGTTTATTTTTATGTGAACTGTTTCTTTAAATGTTAATGCAATCACCCTCAATGGAACGATTTTCTCAAACGGAGGTTCACATCTCAAGGCCTCTGTGAGCCAAAGAAAGCAACCACAGCCTCTTCATATCTAAAGGAAAAAGCTAGTTTTTCCTTTTCATACGAGCCCATCTACAATTTGTTATTGGAGTGACACACCAAGGTTGCACATTTCCTGTGTCTGCGTTCTCACGGGACTGAGATATGCTTCGTTCAGGGCTTTGTGAGAGTCACTCCAAACTTAGAACACATGAGAAACCCATCGCCCACTAAAACATGGCAACATGACAACGTCTGCTTAAAATTCCAGCACTGACTCAAGAGACAGTGCGTTTACCCCCAAGGAGCATTATCTCCATGATGATGATCATGGCCTTCTCAGATTATGTGATTTGTGTACACGAAATATATGTTTGTATGTATTATTCTTAAATGTACACTACGCGTAACCGTTTGCTGAAATGAAAAATTGCTGCTCAGTAAACACATTTTTAAGACACAACAGGGTCAGAATTTGACTATGGCTGGTGAAAAAAGTGCTAAAGGAATTTTACCTATGGTGGCAAAAAATGACCCTGTAGGAATTCCTATATTATCGCACATATGGTAATCTGACATATAGACATGTAAAACACATTGAATAATGGATTTCACATATATATAAAAATGTGTCACATACTTTTTTGAATGTAACTCTCTCTCTCTCTCTATATATATATCTAGGATCGTAAATACATAAATAAAGTAGAGGATTGTAAACTATACAGGAATCTGATATATATATATATATATATATATTATATATATATATATATATATATATATAGTAATCAGATTCCCGTATAGTTTACAATCCTCTACTTTATGACAATCTATTCATGGATTTAGCATTTAGTTTTATATGGCCAGAAAAAAAAGCCTTGAATATCAATTCCATCTGACAAATATTGCTTATTAAAAAGCTAATTTTGACACTAATGCACACCCACCTCCACTGCTAAGAAACATTGAATTGGAGAGGTCATTATGCATGCAGACGATCAGAAGATCATGTAATAATATATAACAGCTCTTGCTGCAGGACAGCACAGAAGAATGTGAAACCCTGTGAGGGTCATTAGTTTTGTAGCTCTGGGCACTGCGGGGGAAGCTCATCATCATCTGATAGGAACTTTAAATGTGTGCTGCTCTTCTACATTTATAATAGTTTTAGCTGGCCTCACATGTGGGAGTTTCTAATCACCCTATGCCCCACTCTCAGTCTCTCTCTGTCCCTTGATACAACACCATCAAGCAAACAAACAGTGTTCTCAGAACATTGGCGAATGTTTTTTAAAAGTTCTCTCGAACTTATCAAAAAGTTCTTGCAGTATTAGTAGAACCCAGTGATAATGCAAAGACAATGTGGACATTTTGAACATTCCTTTCAGAATAATCTACAAAATAAACATTCTTACAACCTAAAACTGTAAAGCTGGCACACTGCATTAAAATACCTATTGTATACTATTGTATAACTATATGTTATGTTATGTTACCATGCTATGTGTACCTTTGTGCTGCCACAGTACTCAAAGGGCAGTTCCTCTGCTGGGCCTTCAATCCATGTTCCTGGAGGTTCACAGACCTGCCTGGATGTTTCTAGCTGTCCCAAAGACCTTGAGAAGCAGCAACACTCTTGTTAAAGACATTTGAACTATTCTGGACTTGATTTCGTTTGTATTTTCCAGAACATTCAGCCACGTAAAGCTAGACTGACCGCTTCTCCTTCAGGTTATATGTCCAGCTGTAACAATCAACAGGTCGAGATTTGAGGAAGACTTTCATTTTCTGATTGCACTACATCGCCATCTTCTGTTCGGATGAAAGTCAAACAATATATAGAATATTTATGATAATGAGCCACCAGTTCTTTTGTAAAAATGACTTTATTATTTATGTATTTATGTAAATGTATGTACAGCGAATACTAACGTTACCTGTTAAAGCTTTATCCAACATAAACTCCTGTAAACAAGTTACAAGTAAACCCTGTTAAGTAAACCCTGTAATTTTTCTCATTTTTACCTGGTATGACGCTAACGTTAAAGAAACCAACCGTACAAACCAGGCGTTCAATATTGAGATTTAATATTATAATTTTTTTTTTAATAATTTTTTAAAAATAATTTTTAATAAGGTGTTTTTTATAATTTATTCAAGTTGTTTAATATACAACTTGAATAAATTACAGCTTCTGAATAATTAATTCGAGCGGTTTAACAAATATTGGAGAAACATATTTTGCTTTAAAACTCCTGATGAACCTCGAATTCATTTAATTTCAATTCGGTCAAAAGCGAAGAAACTAATACAAGTGTGTTAGCAAATGTTTTTGCAAGATTCATTAAAAATCTGTTTTAGAAGTAATTTGTTCGCGAATATGGAACATAAAAAAGGTTTTTGTTCACAACTGCATTTTATTGTAACAATCAAACACATGAACAATGGTAAATTCTGTACATATCTTCCATGAGAAATGTTCATCTTATCATAACAATACTCACAGACATTGAGAACTGTATCACTTGGTGAATAGGCAGGCAAGTCAATTTATAAAAACAAAGTAGAACTGCAAATAAAGGCATTCTTTCCTAACATTTAGTTTAAAGTAGCCTAACACTGAATCTCCACAAGATCAAGCCTACACATGCCGGATAATCGGTTTCAGATAAACATGGTCACTGCAACCTGCAAAATGTCCTTGTGGTAAAGGTCAAAGTCAGTTTTGTTGGGAGTGGAGGGTTGAGGGTGAGTAGCTGCCCTACGGTGTGGCGATGAATGCCATACGACCTCTTGTGATGTCACAAGGTAAATGTATGAACCTGTGCCCAGGTCCACAGCATAAATAAAACACCCGGTGTGGGGAGGTTATCCAGGGCAACGCTCCAACACACAGAGCTGTTGTAGCTAATCACGGCCACACCAAATGATGGAAACCTGTTACTATCCCTTACGTAAATTAACCTTGGTTTTATTAAAGTAAATATGTAGTAACCATTGTTTTTGGTGCATTGATTAATGTTTGTATAATCACAGTTTACTGTTTTAACTACAAATACCATGGTTAAACTATGGTGTTGTAGCAAAGCCATGATTAGATTGTGGTTACCATGGTTTAACTATAGTAACCATGTTTTCTCTTGTTTAATTTGTAGTAAAACCATGGTTCATTTTCTTAAAGGGATAGTAACTTTAAAGATGGGAGGGGGTAATACAATAGAGGGGGTAATGAAAGGGCAAAAAGAGCAGCTTTGAGAGTTTTCCTTTATTTGTCAACTGTGTAATTTTCTTTCTAGTGTGACCCCCTTCAGGTAAACCGTGGGACAAATAGGAACAGACGGTCTGACATTTACAGCATAAAAATGAGTGAATTCAAATCACAGCAAAACCCCACAGGACAGCGCACAATGGCCAAGACACCACGGTTAGTCTTCTTTTTTTTGCTCTAAAACTTCTCAGAAACAGCAGCTAAATAAAACTGAGGAAATAAAGAGAAACCAAAGGAGTGCAAAATGTGAGGAAGACAAATGTGGGGGATTTCAAGACGTGTTTAGAGTGAAAACACTAACCTGAAACCTAAATCAATTAAAAACAAAATCTTAACAGTTGAGTTCATTGTAAAACAACATTCTGAAAATGTGTAAGAAATTAGGCTTCCGTGGAAGAGTTGACACTTTTGCAAAAAAGATACAAATGTGGTTCGTAAACTAACTTTAAAACACAACTCATTGACTCTTCCTACAAGGAAAAATAACGAAACAAAATTGCAACAGCACATTGTAACACTAAGCAATGTAGGCGGTGGTTTTGTGCTGTTCTTCGCCAAAATGCTAACAAATGAAACAAATAAAAACCTTAAATCTTTATAGAGGCAGATGATGGATGGTACTGGTTCCAGTTCTTTGAACATGGCATATTTAGTTGTATATGTTTCAGGATCAATTAAAATAAACTGGGTTTTATGCAAAGTGCAAATTCACATGCAAAGTGAACCGCTGAGTGCATTGCATTGTGGGATACAGGACACAGGCCAGAGTGGTTTGTTGTAACTTAGTGGAGAATGAAAATTTGCACACTATGCACAACACCCAAGAGCAGTATGCTATATCAAACATAGCCAAGCTTAACAAAGCAAACCTGCTTGCTGGTATTTCAACTGTTCCAGATGATATCCCAAATCATATTCTGAAACATATTCAGTTAAGTAAGCCACACTTAAATAACAGGACCCTGGAGTTACAGGAAATACAAGAAATGTAAGAGGAAGTGGAGATGTGCTTGTTGGAACACAGTTCAGATGGTTGGACTGATCCCGGAAAAAAGCCCATGTTTCTTTAACCCCTCCCCCTTTCTTTTCTCTGCTGAGTAAATTACTTTATCCCAGGCTGGTAATATTTGCCCTGCCACCAGGGGGAGCCACAATGCGTTGAGTGGTACGACGAGGGACATTGTCATCAATTTGAGCTCCTGTGAAAGGATGAAAGAGTAAAAAATGGTTGTATGGCAAGCTCAAATAACACATACACTGCACATTTCGATAATGCAGCAGGTATTTCACGCATACAGAACATCTGCAAACAAAAAAACATATGTAGTATGTAATTAAGCAAACCTCTTAGCCTAAAAAATGGCATCTGTTTGTAGGACACATATACTCACCAGACAGGCTGAAACCAGACTGGTGCAGGTTGCGAACTGGCTGAGGAGCAGATTTGATCGGAGAAGTCTTGCCAGAAGTGACAGGGGTCCTGACCTTGGGTGTTACAGTGACCTCACAGACTGGTCCATCATACAGACCACGAGGAACCCCACGCAACTCTGCAAGCTGCGACAAAAGATGCCCTAATTACTCATGATAGATGACTTTAAACATCATGTTTATTAAAAAATAAGTCCCCGTGTTACCATGCTTAAGGTTTAAGAACTTCACATAAATCACTCTAAACTTATTGCTTTAGATTAATAGGACTGTAATGTATATATATTTATATCCCCACCCTGCTGCGGGCTTTTATCCTCTTATAGACGTAATCAGGGAAGGGTTTACGGGTGATGTATCGTCCAGAACCCTCAGTGGTATGAAGATTCCCATCCTCCAGTATGATCTTCCCCTGACTGATAACAACCAGAGGAGCTCCACGCACTTCAAGTCCCTCAAAGATGTTATACTCCACTGCCTGAGAGAGAGAGAGAGAGAGAGAGAGAGAAAAGAGAAAGAGGAATGAAAATATGGGAAAATATGATAAATACCAGTTTAGCTTTATCTTCTTCTAAAAACGTGTTTAAATGTCACAAAATAAATGTGCTCCAACACGTGTGACATCACTATAGCAACAGGGATGGTGCTTGAGGGTACAGTGGTTACAGTTCATAAATTACCCCATGTTGGGTTTGAACTTGCAAATCTTCAGCCAATCTTTAGCCACCATGCCACTTTTATTACCAATCATGTGAGATTTCGTCGGCTCTAAATGTTTAGCATTGATCAGTGGTAGGGATGGGTCAGAATGACTAGTAAATTACTGAGGTAAACTGGTTTAATCTAGATTTTAAGCAAAGGTGCATTACATCTCATACTGCTTATTTAAAGTCTCCTAATATGTTGAACAATTTTACATTGTAAGAACCTTAGTTTCCCTAATGTTTCCATTAAGTAACAAAAACTTTAAAAATGTTATTTTGAAAGTTAACAATGATCAAAACATCCAGTTTATTAGACATTATATTAATGTTATTGCTTGATTATAAGAATGTATTTTTTATTTTCTGTAACCACTAACCACTTAAAAACAACACTTTTGATATATATCATGCATGACAATAAAAAACATTCTACTAATGTTACTGCCAAAGCGTTTCTAACTTTTAAAGAACGTTAGCCAATGTTCTAAGAACATTTCCTGTTAGCTGGGCATGTGCCAAGTTAAAAACCCCTGCATTGTGTCTCATTCTGCTGCAATCTGTATAGTTGTTTTTGAGCACAAGAATGCATCTTATGTGAACACGCTCTAAGAAATGCTTTTGAGTTCTGTTTCAGAGGTATCATTTATCTGTAATCATACACAGAGACTCCTTAAAACAGACTTCTTGACTAATTGATTTTGGAAATGCTGTAGTTTTGTGCATCCCTTATGTAATTAAAAACAATATAAATTTATGCCAATAAAACTGACTGCTGTCT
This sequence comes from Chromobotia macracanthus, assembly GCA_036877525.1. NCBI lineage: Eukaryota > Metazoa > Chordata > Actinopteri > Cypriniformes > Botiidae > Chromobotia > Chromobotia macracanthus. The sequence goes on along the minus strand of JAZGTH010000004.1, from coordinate 5,129,345 downwards.
GCACCCCTGTAATGAATATTAAATGCTCTGCATTAATATATCCCACGACATGCATTAATATATCCCAAAGAACTGTGACAGCAGTTTATGGCTGCATCCAAAAGCAAAGGCTGTTATTCATCAGTAAAAGACTTTATAGGCAGGGTTTGTGTATGAAGTTATTTTCTAAAGCACCAGAATTGGCCTTACTGACAAACAGGAGTAGACAGAGGGAGCGAGTCAGCAGAGCACAAACACAGCTCAGAGCAAAACAGAGGATCATGGGAGTCCGAGCCGGTCCAGACATAATCAAGTGACCCACATTACACCTTATTAAAGAACCTCACATATACCCAGCCTGTGATGCACTGCTCCTTCTTTAAAGGGGTTATACAAATGGCACTAAAATAAACTAGTTACGAATTGTCTGAACATTTTGAGATTTAAAGGTAGGAGATTCAATTCTGGAGAGGCTAGCAATAACAAGCTAGCTTTGAAAGCATAAGATCCCGCCCTCCTTTCAAAGCACTTTCCCAAGCCACGCCTCTTCAAACATAAATGTGTAGGTATGCAAATGCATCATTTTTTGGACAAACCTTTTATGGTTCCTCCATAAATGGATGAACATTTTATGGTCCTGATCTCTCCACAGAAGATATCTAAATATATTTAGAACACTACTTAGTGATTGCTATCAGGATGTACAGAGACTTTCAACCAGCATAACAAAAATGTTTCTGGAAAGGATCGCCTACCCTGCCTTTAAAGGATGCCCTATATTTAAGTCAGATTTGACACATTCTTGCCTTCATAGACAGCTAGATGGAGCACAACTAAACTGAACAGAACGCAAGGGCTGAAAGATGTATCTTTTAAAGACCTGACAAGCCAACAGTTAAAAACAGCACAGACTGAATGTAAGAATGCAATTTCTTTACTTGACCGACAGTACTGATTATTAGGAGTGAATTATGGGTAACACGCTAAAGCTAAAACTCTCTCAGAGAAGTTAATTATTTATAAAACAGTATAAAGTATATACTGTTTATTTTTTTAATATTGTTTACTATAATTGTTTTTAGTTTTTATTTTACGAGTCTAAAGAGCAGCTAACGGTCATGATAAACTAACATATGACCATATTTTTATGCAAATAATCTGACATTATCAATGGTTTCAGAGAAGGTAAACTCTTCTCACCAGGTGGTGGCTCTTAGCAGAGATGATCTTGGTGGCATCTGGGTCCCAGAGCACCAGGTCAGCATCAGAGCCCACAGCGATACGGCCCTTCCGTGGGTACAGGTTAAAGATTTTGGCAGCATTGGTGCTGGTCACAGCCACAAACTGATTTTCATCCATCTTACCCGTCACCTGTGAAGCAGAACATCCATCTTTCAAGGGGAAGTTTTTATTCGAAACTTCTCACAAATCTGATAAAGCAATAAGCTGATAAAAGGCTGTGCAATACAGTTATTTTACCATAGTTAAAGGTGTTACTTTAATAAATTATTTGATTTATGATATTACAGTACATGCTGAACAGCAGTCAGCTTATTAGTGGTTACAAAGCAACGTTTGGAAAAGTTAGTTTCAAGGATTCTTGTTATATTAAGTCAACTAATAACTAACACACCAATGAAAAGCAACTGATGACATAATGTAATTCGGGCAGCTGCTACAGTATGTATTGAATACACATCATCTCTCACCACACATTTCTCCCAGATGATTGACATCCTCTCCTCAGTGCCATTAGTTCCTTCTGGAATGACAGTAAAATTATCTTTGCCAACGGCCCTCTGGGACGTGTTAAAGGTGCAGTGGGCACTGCCCGTCACCTGCAGATCACCACTACAGGGAATAAAGTTGTGAAGTAAATCATGTAAACTTAAATATTTCTGTGTGACTAAAGCATAAGAAAATGTGTGACATTGAGCATGTTCACTCAAAGGGCCAAATTTATTTGCTTTCATTGAAGCTTTATTAAAAACATTCTGAACAACATTATGAGATAACATGAGATAGGTTTTGCTGTCATTAAAGTAAAGGAGGAACATATCAAATAAGAAGACATTCCCAAATTTTTATGCTCATAATGTAATTTGAAATAGAAAAATTAGATGCATTTTCACTAGTGGTCTCAGACTATTAGACTTCATGGTGTATCACTGTAACACCATGACATTCTTAAAAGCATCTCTGAGAACTTCTGAGCTTCTCTTTAGTCATGAAAATGTGCTTATCTGATCATAAAATGTCCAATTACAACATTCTGTGTGTAATGGCGCCCTCTAGTGATCTACCAGCAGGCAACCATATGGGTGTTCTCTAATGGCTACACTTTCTTGCTCCAAATAGCCCTTTTAATCTATCTCCAGCAACGTTAGAGAACACACACCAGGCCAGCAGGGAGTTGAGATAGTCCGGGGTGGTGGGGTCCGGGCTGAGAGGGGGGGATGTGACATAAGCCGCAGCCTTGGCCCAGTTCTTGCTCCAGTAGTGAGTGCCGTCCGTCCCCAAGCTGGCTGAGATGGGCTCACCATACACCACAGTACCTGCAGGACAGATAGAGATCAGCAGGGTCAAGGATGCTACATTCGCTCTGAGAGCTGCTGACTGCTCGGTGGAAACTTTAGACTGGAGAGACTCGTTGTTCTACATACCTAAATACTTCATGCGCTCTCAGATGATGACCCTGCCTGTAAAGTTGTCTACATAGGTAATTACCCTCTAAGGCTGCTTTCTAATCAAAAACAAACCTTTTAAGTTACCAATTCAAAATGCTTCACATGGGTGGAGCAACTTCAATAAAGGTTATTCAAAGTAATTCGTATGAACCCAGTAGGTTAATAAATTCTTCTGAAGTGAAACATTATGTTTTTGAAAGAAAACAAGTTCATAATTTGAGCTTATTAAGCAATCAATTTAATTTAATATAACTCAGTGTTTGGCTGAAGAAAGAAAGTTATACACACTAATGATGGCTTTAGCATGAGTAAATATGAATATATATGAATTATATATTCCTTTAAGTGTGAAGTAAATAAGAATGATTACAGAGTAAGATGTAAAAAGATCTTACAGACAGTTATTATCACTTCTGGGTGATTCAGTGGATGACAATCATGAGGTTGTTAGATCAAATATCTGCTGTACCTTTTTTCCTGGCCTGGGCGATGACATCAGCAGCACTCTTGCTCATCACCTTGGTGATGTAGAGGGGGCAGTTGGTCTGGTTGGCCACAGTTATGGCCCGGTTGACTGCCTCGGCCTCCACCTATAAAACAACAGCAGACACACACTGACCTTCAGATAAAATTACAGACGCGCTCACTGTGAAGTTCTACTCAGCATCTCCTGACCGCTGACTGCACTTTATATGCACCAACAGACTCAGCTGAAACTTTCTGAAAGGTTGATGTGTCGGATACAATGATCAATGTCTCTGGCAACAAAAAGTCTTGAGGGAGCCCATGGGAAAAAAACACGTCTCTTTAAAATCTCAGTTGATTCTCTTAATGAGAATAAATTGCCATCAAACTGACACTTTTGAAGACATCTGCGTTTTTCTCCTGAGACACCAAAAATCTTCTCTAGAGTTTCAGAAAAGATCTCAGCAATATCTCAGCGTGCCCGGTTTTGCCAAGGTATCAACATCTTCAGTCAAACGTCTTCAATATGAACTCTTATATAACCTCTAAGCTACAAAAGTTTGCTCTAGGAAAAGTGCATGTTGAAATCCCCTGATCCTTTAAAAGTACAAAACTCTAGAAATTGGGCAGCATGTTTGAACTTTTTTGGAAGCGTTCTCACATATTTATGTACTTGTGAGGCCAATGATATGCTAAAACACTTCCAGCTGTGCACTATTGTCTCTGTCTGAAGCACAGCTGTGATTTCACAGTGTGAATGAGTTGTGAGTGATATATTTGGTGCAGTGCTCCCCTTTCAGTCAGCCCTAGATTACAGTCCAGGTGCAGTGCAGTGCTCTACCTCCTCTGGGCGGCTCAAAACATGTCCCTCAGGACCAGTGATACCCAATCCCAGAATCCTCTTCTGCTCCTAAAATGATGTGTTGTTTAATACAATATACATCTATGTGGTACATACTTAACATTACATGATAAACAACTCAACATTACATGATAAAAGATTAAGACAATACAGGATTTATCACTGTTTTTTACAGCTAACAATTTTAGGTTATACAATGTTTCCTTAACGTGTCCATTGTATAACAAAAAAGTAAAATGATTATTTTGAAAAGTCTAGGTACATTCGAAATGTCCAGTTTTTATATATATATATATATATTCAACTTTGAAACAACTTTCTACTAACACTAAGCAAGAACTTTTTGATAACTTTGAGAGAACTTTTATAGAACGTTACCCAACATAACGAAAATGTTCCCTGTTAGCTGGATTATGGCATCAGAACTTGTTTAACATGATGTTAAAGTGAGAGGGAAGGTGGGCTCTTACTTCAGCAATGATGTCACCGTTCTCCGCATGTACCTGGGCGATGCCTCCCAGATCCCTTACAACACTGAAAACCTCATACATCTAGAACATAAAACAGTAGAACATAAAACTGCTGGCCGTGTTTTGTGTCAAAGCATCGCAGTTGATTTTATCATCTGCTCTGAATCTGCAGCTACAGGAAATGATGTACAGATTACAGCAGGCTGGGCTGCTCCCCTGCGACCAGCAGTCCTGCATGCTGCAGTCACACCAATACACAAAAAACTCGATGTACCAAAAACAAAGAGATTTATTGCACTCTATATAACTATATTCATACTCATATGTGAACGAATTGTGCACACCATGTTATATAGCCAGTGTTTAAATCAGTGTATCTGTCAATGTATGAGAAATGACCTACAGTCTTACCTGGGAGTCATTTAGCTGGAAAATATCCTTGTAAGCCAAGTAGACCAGGAAAGAATTGACTCCTACAGAGACAGAAAAGAATAAAAGACCAGGATGTAAGACATCAGACATGGACAACACACCCACACACACACACACGCATGCAAACACACAAGCAAACACACAGTTGCAGTCGCAGAAAATTATTTCAACTAATCCATCATTTATTTAAAAAAAGAGTGACTGAGCATAACTTATTTTGAACTTAAATCTATGTTCCTGTGACTTAACTGGTACAACATTGCATTAGCAGCGCAAAAGGCTGTGGGTTTGATTCTGCCAAATGCATAAAAATGTACAATTTCCTTTAATATTACTTGTTAATTATTCACATTTGAATACTGTTTCATTGTACACTGCTAATGTGTAGCTTTGAATTGTGCCAGTAAAGCGACTGAACTGAATTGTATAAAAGGCTCAAGCAGTGATGTCATACCGTGATCTTTCACCAGGGCCTCCATCTCCTCCTGCATGCCTTGATGCCACTCAGTGATGTCCACATGCAGAGAGTAATCACAGCAGGCTTTATGATCGGCCCATTCCCTCCACTGGTTAAAGGCAGCGATCAGACTAACACCGGGCTCAGGGATCACATGATCAACTGAAAACATACACACACAAATCAATTCAACTGTCACAGTTTGTCAGGAGGGCGCACACTTAGTATTTAAAACACCAATATGAAACGAGTGAGATATCCATGTATAACAAGAGAAAGTAAGTTTTGCTTTTGTGTTCAACAGCGTTCCATTTTATTTGAATTGTATACAGAAAGCAAACTCCTTTGACTTTGGGTCCAATAAACAGCCACTTAGCAACACCCTAGCAACTGCAAAGCATTTTGGTGACAAGTTAAGCACGGACTAATTTGTAGAAATTTAGTTGTTAAAGTATTACAGTCTAAAAAAAGGATTTACCCAGATAAACAATTTTAGGCTGTAGAAACGGTTCACAAATGTTTCCATTACAGTAACAAAAAAATTTTAAAAATGTTGTTTTGAATGTTCTAGGAACGTGTAAAATGTCCAGTTCTACTAATGTTTTACATGAACGTTACTTTTTAAAGTTTGGGAGAACTTAGAGAACGCAAGCCAACATTCTCAGAACTGGTTACTACCACCTCTCTCATTCCTTTAAAATAATGTTGCCTCTTAAAGATCTTGTTTACAGAAATGTTCTGAACTCTCTACTGTAGCAAAACAAACAAAAAGGTCCTCAGCCAGACTAACAGGCGAGAGAGCTGCCCTGGGAAACACTCCAGGAAACTGCTAATTGGCGGCACTGCTCATCTGAGGTTCTGCTGTCACATTCTGCACATGCCTAGCATGGTGGACGCTGCCCCAGCAGACCAGAGAAACACACACACACTTGCTGAGTCTGTTCATGTGTGTCAGCTGGTCTCATCTCTCAGCATCACAACCCAGACATGACATCTGCTGTGGTCCCACACATACCTCATTCACTGGAGCCAATGATAAGTGCTCAAGAGATGGTCAAAATTTGTAATTATAATAATTATGTTGCTCTGTCTTCATCTATAGAGGTGGTGACTGAAATAATGAAACTGAAACAATAAGTTTATAATGATTTATAATTTGAGCTGTTGGGTCCATTTTTCTGTCTGTAAACAGAAAGAAGATGATCCGACTACTATACCGCATGTTTGGGTACTGTAGATGGTGCAGTATTTGTAGTTTGTTCTTACAGCAGATGTTTAGAATTTAAACTTGTCATCCATGTTAAGAAAAAACTCCTAAAGTAAACTGCAATTTTATGTTTTAAACAGAGATGGTGGTAGAGAGGCAAAAATGACAGATTGCAGCTTTAAGGACATTGTTCTTGTAGGTTTGACATACTGATCATGGTGGTGCCTCCAGCGAGAGCCGCTCGTGTGCCCTGGTAAAAATCATCCGCCGCTGTCATGCCCCGATCTGGCATCTGGAAGCGGGTGTGAACATCAATGCCGCCCGGTATCAGCATCCTGCCATGGGCATCAATGATCTTCACTCCACCTGGAACTATGAGATTCTCACCAATTTGCCTGGAGAAAGAAGAAGATAAAGCGAGAGACATAAATGACAGAGGTCAACAGAGGTTCTGTCAATAATGGAATGCACTAGAAAATGAATGACAAAAGACAATAAAAAAAGACTTGCTTGATGACACCATCCTCCATGTAGATATCTGCATGAAATGACTGATCATCATTCACTATCTTCGCTCCTTTGATGAGAAGACGGTCACTCTATGTGTGTGTATGAGAGAGAGAAAAGAGAGAGAGATAAACAACATCATACAACTCTAAAATAACATAAAGCACATTTATTCCCATCAGCTGTGTGCAGCTATTTATTCAATACCTCAAGTAGAATCACACGTTACTAAAGATTAAAAAAATTAAAATTCTGTCCCCAGTCACTAAAATTACTGTGGTCATATCAAAGGTACAACTGTGTTACAAATTCTTTTTTTGATGGGAAATGCCAGACATACCACTATGTCAATCTTCCTGTGTGGACTGATTAAAGTGGCTTCTTTATTAATTAAATGGAATAATAATATCTCTCCTTTGTTTTCCTCACCTTGGAAATTGGTTTGGATAAAATGCCTAAATGTAAATGTAATAATTCAGGTGATTCACTTTTGCTTTGAATGCACTTTTCACTCTCAGAAATAACCAACGAGCCCTGAACATCAGGTTTAATCAGATGTGAAGGGTGAAGATTTCTGAGGCACAGAAGAGAAACTGAGTGAGTCTTATCATAGAAAATGAATTTTGACAGAATATCATGAGGCCAAATGTCATTTCAGGACGCTGCATCTACTGCAGTCCGCATGCAGTTCACACTGAATGAACAATTCAATCCTGTTTTATTTCTGTAGTGCTTTTTCCAATGTGCATTGTTTCAGTGCAGCTTTACAGAAAACATTTTATTAAACAAATTAAGCAAAAACATTATGCAAAAAACACAGCTAAAATACTCAAACTTCAGTTGCCCAGCTTAAATTGAACAACCTCAGAAGCCGTTGAAAGGACGCTATATAGCATATATTAAAAAACGTTATTCATCAGCTTTTGGAGGAACCTTTGAAAAACGTTTCAGAATTAAAACAAAATTTGAACAACATTTTTATAACCAAGCAATAATGTTAATACAATGTGTAAAAAACTGGATGTTTTGAACATCTCTAGAACATCCAAAAAAATATTTTTAACATTTTTTTATTTAATGGAAACGTTAGGGAAATGTTCTTACAATCTAAGCTTGTTAGCTGAGCAGTATGCACAACCAGGGCTGTTTCTATGTCAACAGCATCATGAATTACACAAACACCAGGAGTAACCTGGGTTAAGCGTTTTGCTGAAGGGCAAAATGGTGATGACTCACAGCTTGCTGCTTGTAGGGCTCAAACCAGCAATCCTCCTGTTGCAAGCCCTGAGTCATAACCATTACAGTTTACCAGCCTCTATTTATTTTGCCCATAATGCTACTGTGATAGCAGATTACAGCTTTCTTTAGAGAATGCCACTGTGTTATCTCTGTGCCCTCCAGGATGACTTAGCACCCTTAACCAAGAGCATGATGGGATGTGAGGGGAGGAGCCATTGTGGGATCAGCTGCATTGTGCTGTGTAATTAAGGACCTGATGGAATAATAGTCATGAAGCGCTTGCTCTATAGCTGCTTGTTGTTAATAAGTAGCTATCATTGGTCCATGTTTTATTTAGACTTCTACTGTAAGAAACAACTCAAAGAAGAACAGTTAAAAGCAGACAGAAGCTGAAAGAAAATATTTTGGGTGATATTTTGAAAATTCAGATGTTATTTAAATGATATACAGGCTGTTTACCAATATTCTCTATCCTTCTCTGGCCTGTTTCCAGTGTAAAATGCCTCCATCCGCTCGAAACAGCTGAATAATTGATCAGAGCTGAGACATTAACTTTTAAAAGCATGAACAGCTTGAGAAAGTATGATCAGGCAATTACTCAAACTTCCAAAGGGAACATCCTTACGGAGACAAAATCAACTTCTCTGATCACTGCTTCCCAGCTAACAGGGAATGTTCTCAGAACATTGTCTAATGTTCTCTTAATGTTCTCTCAAAATGCTCAAAAATGTTCTTGCCATAACGTCAGTAGAACTTTTTTAATGTTATATATCATGTACATAAAAATGGTATTCTTAAATTATTAATGGAACGTTTTAAAAACGTTACAGAATAAAAAAATTAAATAACGTTCTTATAACCAAGCGAAAACATTAATACAACGTCTAAACAAATGGCATTTTGAACGTTCAGTACATTCAAAACAACATTTTAAACGTTTTTGTTACTTAATGGAAACGTTCGAGAAATGTTCTTACAACCTAAAAATGTGAGCTGGGTTTGAAATGACACATACACACACAGCTTCAGACCTTATTTAGCATCACACAGCGCTCACTGATGCTGCTGGCCGAAAAACATCTTACAAACATCCAAACCATCTTAACCTTGTTAGTCTCAGTCAAAGATCTGCAGCTCGAGCAGACACACAATCACATGACTTTACTACAATGCTTCTGTTTATACAATGCTTGTATGTAACTTAGCATCGGAAATTAAATCACAATCGAGCTGAAAGAGATTGCCGGATCTGTTTAAATTCACTCCAGTGTAGTGGAACCCACTATGATTTAAGATACACGTTTAATCTTAATATTTTTAGCAGTTTTATTCAGCGGTGATGGGACATGCTGTCTGTGGTCGAGTTATGGTTTCAGTTCTGTGCAAACCCATCATCTACACTGAATTTAGACAAACGCCGGCTCATTCTGCGGCTGCCATTATGATCCAAAGACTCATTAAAATAGACTTTTACATCTGCTTTACTGCAGGGCTATTGACTTATTTAGCAGTTCTTCTAATGCACATTCAGGACTACCGACCAAGCAGAGTCTAAAATAAAGCAGACACAAAATCAAATTTTATAATTTAACGCTCAGTTCTGGTCTTGGATGTTGATTGGTCAGTGCAGCAGTGCAGCCATTCTAAAATGCCAATTGCATTGTGAAAGTCATGTGAGAAGCAAGTGAATTTGATTAAACTTTGGGTAAAATTGAACTCACTGAACTTTACATTTTGTCAAAAAGAATCACAAATCGCAATCCCACACCAAATTTGGTATCAATGAACATTAGGTTGCAAGACCTGGATAAAAATTGCCTTTTCGAATGCAGTGTGCATTGTTGTGCTATGAACTAAGAGGATGCTGTAAGTGGGTCAAGCACTCTCAGATTCTTGAAGGTTCAGTCACGTCTAGCCATAGCAGAAGAGTTTGTATGGCTGATTTGCTTTCTTTTAGGTTATTTCAAGAATAATAGGATTGTTCTGTTGACTTCAAGAATATAATGTATCTCTACCTTAACATCATACTATCTGTGAAGCCCTTGTAGCGCAGTGGAAAATCATTATATTTAAACGAAGGTTATACATGGTCTCATGGGTGGGTATTGTAAACTTACACTGGGGTTCATAAAACATTGAAATGAATTCCTTACAAGAATATTTACACCATAAAAGCCAAATGTGTCAAAACAGTTGGGAATGTGACCTTTTCTATTATATCACACACAGCCTGGTGCCAATACACAGTTACAACATACACAGATAATAGAGCAGGTCCCCAGCTAACAAATTTAGGTTTTGAGAATGTCTCCCTAATGTTTTTATAAAGCAACAAAAATGTTAAAATGTTATTTTGAAAGTTCTGGGAACATTCAAAATGTCCAGTTTTTAGACATTGTGTTAACGTTATTGCTTGGTTGTAAGAATGTTATTTTTTTTTTTTAACGCTGTAACGGTTTTTGAAATGTTCCAATACCTAAGAATAACATTCTTTATATATAAATATAAACCATTAAAAAACATCCTGCTAACGTTACTCCAAGGATTTTTTTTGATAACTTTAGAAAAACTTTTAGATAACATTAGCAACCGTTCTAAGAACGTTCTCTGTTAGCTGGGGCATGAAGCTCTTTATAAATAACGCTGAGTTGACTAAGAGCAGAAATATCATGAAGGGATAATGGAAGCCATTTTGAATGGAAACGTGCTGAGGGAATGAAGTCTGAGTTTGCTGCATGCAGGCACATGAGGTCAACCGCCCTGCACTAACTGGAAACTCTGAGTCTCTGGCTGAGCCAGCGGCTCGAATGTGAGTTCTGCTTCAAATCAGCTGCACTCCCAGTGTAATCAATAAAACTACAGGGCTAATATGCTGTCAGCAAGAAAATGATCTTTACTGTGACAGTTTACACTGCATTAATGTATTGTAATATAAATGTAGCATGGAAGCAAAATTGTAGTGAGCGGTCTGTTGTTAGTACCTGCCAACAATCAAAAGCAAATTAGGTGTTGAAACGATGTTTATTGGCACAGAGCTTGTGTTCTGTAAGACATTTCATTACTCTACAATTTTCTTGAGTCAGTGTTTATCACACTTTGAAAGCACATACAACACCCCAGCTAACAGGGAATGTTCCCAGTACATCGACTAACGTTCTCTAAAACTTCTCTCAAAAGTTTCATATCAGAATTACATATCAAAAATCACACATCAAAAATGTTATTCTTAAGTAGTTAGTGTAACAATGTTTTTAAACGTTGCAGAATTTAAAAAAAAATGTTTACATAATGGTCTTATAACCAAGCAATAACGTTAATACAACGTCTAAAGAACTGCGTGTTTTGAATGTTCCTAGAACTTTCAAAAACATTTTTAACATTTTAGTTACTTAATGGAAACTTAGGGAAACGCTCTTACAATCTAAAATTGTTAGCCGGGATGGCATCGCTACACCTCCACAGTGCTTTAAAACGACTGCACTGCATTGATTTTAAATATGAGCGATTGTTCTATCATAGCTCGCTGACTGCACGCTTCCACTGTAGTGTATCATCCACCCAATGCCACTCACAAAATAAGAGCACCGCAGGTTTAGGGTGTGAGTACGCTGTCAATCCCACAATCCACCACAACTTCCATAGAAATTAATGCACTGGAAATGTATTGTTATTTTGCAGATGTGCTATTTGGTGGTCAGATTCGTCCTTTACAGGACGGCCATTACAGTGCGGCCATTTTATTTACAACCTTTTTTTGTCTCACTTTAAAAATTCTAAAATTTTAATATGAGACTAAAAACTTCTCATCAAGTTCCCCCAAGAACAAATTATCCAAGCTGTACTTTCCGTATTAATTTTATAGCTCTGTTCTCTGTCTGTATATCAACAACTGACCCATTTGTGTCTTTTATTTTATTAAAACTAAAAGCTTTTGTAGGAACATTTGAGACAAAGTTTATGTTTAAAGATAAAAGCTATAAAACTTCAATCTCCGCAACATTATTTCCATATGAATTTAGAGCAGTCTGTCATGTTTTATGATGCATTGTTAATGCAAACATCAGTTATTTAAAAGTGAACTTCACTGATGTCTCTAATTTAAACAGAAGTTGCACAGAATGGAGCATTGTGCTTTTATCTGATCAATGAGTTCCACTGAAAGACTGAGAGTGGATAAATGTGAAAACCACAGGCTCAGCTAGCAGACCTCTCGGCCATTTCATACACTGCAGGCAGTGATTACTGCAGACATATCTAGAATTGGGCCAAAAATGTGTGTGTGTGTGTGTGTGTGTGTGTGTGTGTGCGCGTGTGTGTTTTAGAAAGAAAAGGGAGAGTTCAGGCCATGTTTTTTATGAGCTGTGTTTTGATGTGACATTGTCAGACAATTCTACGATTAGAGAGAGAGAGACAAAGAGAGACAGCCAGAAATACTAATGCTTGGTCATGTATCTCATACACAGTTCTTTATAAACAGCACAATGCACCATGAAAATTTTTCCCATTCTTATGCATATACACTTTTGCACATACACTCTTTACATGCTGTTGTATATACACATTGGCTGTGTGTTAACACCTACACAGGCTCCCTCCTAAGACAACATACTACCAGCAATAGAACCTCATTAAAGACTTTGAACACTCGATATAAACAGCAACCTTGCACACCATCAAAACAGCTTCTCACAATTGATTCAAACAGAATGACATTTCTATGTTGCTAAGCCAATAACATAATAAGCTAATCAGGAAAAAAAATTAAACGCTTATTTATTTTAAATGACAATCTTTTGGAACTGCCTTTGTGTCAGGGGAGCGTCTTTATGGTGCCTGAAAATTCTGCTTTAGCAGGCGGCTCACCAGGTTTTGAAACAGAGCTACAGTAGCAGGTTTCTTGTAATCTTACAGTATCCTTTCTTGTGTTCACATTTGTGCCATTTTACATCTGAATCCACATTCTACCAGCACAAATTCAACCCTTTTATTTTGATGAGTCTTGCAGTGTGCAGGCAGCATCAGTGTTTGCCACCCACTGGTAGTCTTTGCACAATGCCTTAAGATGGCTGAAGCTAAGCTGACGCCTGAGCTGAAGGCAACATCTACCAGCAACGAGAGAGAGAGACAGAGAGAGACAGAGAGGGAGTCTTCCAGGCCATTTGAATTTTTCTCCTACCGTCTCATATCTGCTCATTCCAGCAGGTCTGCATATACTGTATCGCATCAGTGTCGCCTCTCCAAAAATTGCCTCCAATGGCAATGCAGTGTTCCAATGCACACTGTCTTTGGTCTATACTATGTTACCATAGCACTGTGCATATATTACAACTCTGAAGCTATAAAGTGACATAAACTTTGTACAACTGACCTACTTTTCAAAGGAGGATTTTCATTCATTTCCTCCGGAGAGGGTTCTCTGCATTTAGATGACTATAAAACCAGCTCACAGCGGAGGTGTGTACTGAGGCCATTGTACCAGCAGCAAAAACTGACCGTTTTCAATCAAATGAAACGACTCTTGAAGGTGAATGTTTTACATCAATGCAATAATTCACAGGGACGTTCAACTGAAGGATTGCCTTACATATATTATATAATAGAAGATAGATTTCTGCAACCACATCAGACATAGATATATATGTTTAAAGATCGGTGAGCAGGAGACATGTTTTATTTTATAATATCATGCCATGTGTTGTGGTCCAAGTATGTTAAAAATGATACGTACAAATAACGTAGGCTATGCAGCTTTCCCCAAGCTGGTTTTTAAATTAAAACGAAATGCATTTTTTAAGAGGCAGCATGTTGTTTTTAATGCATGCACTGCCATCCATGCACAAAAACGTTTCAATAGTGCATTGCATATAATACATTGAAATGATAAAATGAGAGTGCAATGTAAATCGGGCAGGTTATGTTGGTTGCTTAAGCCATGTTCAATCATAACAGCCTTCTGTGATTTATTCTACAGTACTGTGGGTATTCAATGAAACCGATCATATACATCCAGTGTGACCTTAAATGAGTATACACTAGGTGCTGACCCACAAAAAAGCGCATTTCAAAGAGGGCCTGAACGCATCACGGTTATATTTTCATCCAACAAAATAATGAAATGCGACTGTAATCCTGCCCCATTACCAGAACAGCATCACTATGAAACCACAGTCTCAATGCATATCATTTCAGTATTAAAAGCGCCTTTAGGAAATGCCATTATAGGACTCAATGGTGTCGCTATGGAAGGCGCTGTCATTTCAGGACCGATTCACCCAGTCTGTGCCATACTGCTTTAATTCACTGGGTGTTTTCATACAATCGTACATAAATATACTCACGGTGATGCGAGGGATGTTTTTCTTGCCCTGGTATCCGGACATGTCGTCGCTGATGGCTGGAGATCCGTGCGTAACTGGTCTGGATGCGCTTGGAGAAAACCGACGCCCCGCAAGTCAATGACACCCGCCGCCGTCTGGACAAAACGACCTGAACGCGAAGGATGAAGGTTGTCGGATATAAATCTGCAGACGGGGGGTAGATAAAGAAAATTGCCCGCTGTGGAAATTGACAGCCCGTCCCGTGCAGCGCACTGCCAGAAAGCCGACGGAGAGATTTACGCGGCCGAGGCCACGGAGCATGCGCGGCGCCCCGCCCTGACGCGCGCGCGCTCCTCAGCCTGCTTAACACAGTCGCGTGCAGAATAAGATGCAAACGGCGTTTGCATCTTATAGAGATTTCTATTCCTAAACAATAGAAATCTTATAGAGATTTCTATTCCTAAACAACTGAGCAATTGCACGCTTGGCTCTAAAACAAGGAAAAGACGGCGAGAAAATAAGAACTGATAAACCATTAAATATTGCATGCACGTAAACGACCCGTAGGCTTGTAGGGTGTCAGCTGTTTTGGAGAGACTCTGTTTAAATCTGCTCTGTGTCTGTTTGTTGTGTTAAAATTACACGATTGTGTTGTATGCACGACTATGAAACCGAGCATGAAGAGAATCTCTCTTATTTGAGAGATTCTCATAAATGTGAACAAATCCAAAGTGGCCAAAATGATAATGTAGGGTTATATAACTGAGATCTGAAATAATTCATTAAGCTTTAGATTTGTCCAACAGTATGTGCACACCCATGTACATCTCACACACAACCCAACCAATTCTGTACATGCAACCTCAGAACACCTGCCAGCAGCCAATCACGTGAATGGAAGCCTACAGGCTCCTCCCACTGAGTGGTCATGGTTGCCATGGGTTATAGGGTAGGCTGATTCTCTATGCCTGTCTTCACAATGAATTCCCTCTCTTGTGTGGGATAATTTGATATTTCATGGCCCGACTCTCTTGGCATGGCTAATCGTCCTTTATTAATGGGACCAGTTTGTCCCACAAACGAAAAGGGAGAGCTCAGAATATTTGGAAGCGTCCAATATTGTTGAATTATGTATAACAAACAGTATATGATTTGGAAAAGAAAAATGAATATGCTGCTCTTAAAGGCACCACTGACATCTGCAGTGTGCAATTAAACGCATTAATGCATTCATTAATATATAACTTATAGAGAATTATAAAGTAAGTCCTTGGAACACAGTTACATTTAAGACAGTGTTTATGTAATCCAGCACATGTATTCATAGTATATTTACAGAACATTACATTATGTTTACAGAGATTACCAATCAATTATGCTCTATAGGACTCTTATTTTCTCACTTCTTTTCAGCCTTTGAGAAGCAGTGATATGCTAATGTTCATTGATTATGTTTGGAATAGCATACTTGCATACTATTTGCAGTATGTGTATAGCATACACTGTGTTGGACTCCCAGCATTGGAGCTTCCAGACATTTTAACACAAACAGACAATAATTTAAAATGTCTTTATTTTTTAGACTGCTAACTGATCTAAAGATGCAATGTACTGATAACTGATATAGCATATTGTCGTTTCAAATGTGCATGCTGCATAATGCAAACGTTTTCAGCTACTGACTACTTAAAAAAAGTAGGCAGTATACAGTAGGCCTATATACTGTATATATAAATTTTATAAATTTTTCCATGTATTGGGTTTTTGGTTCCAGTAAACATTCAAAGACAGCATTAAATCTCTTATCATGTATCTACTTTTAATGCGAACAAAACACAAGACATAATTTAGACATAATTTAGTGCTGAGTCAGTCAGTACATTTTACAAAGGTCGGCAAAAATGCTTTGGCAAAAGAACGTTTATACAACTCTTTGTCTACCTATGAACAAGAGTTTAGGAGAGAAAATTAAGAAATTTTGAACCAAATGTTGAACGATATTTTGAGGATCACAGTTATGACTAAAAGACTTGTAGTATCAGTAACCCAACAAAACAAATACTGTATGTTTACACTGTAATCTAAATGTGTCTGTCTGTTGCTGTATACACAGTGTGTGTGTGTGTGTGTGTGTAGTAAAATTATTCACAGTTGGTGAAAGGACTTGCATGCAATAATTAAGGCAAGTGAAGGAAAAATGGATCTTTTCTGGCAGAGGCATAAAAGAGCCACAGAAAAACATTAACAAAAAGACTGAAACCAAACAAAAATGTTTAACATTCTTTGAACAGACTGAAATCTGCTTTCTTTCTTTCTTTCTTTCTTTCGAATTCATCATGAAATGTGATGAGTATCACAAATCATCTTTTAACAGATTCTGTTAGCCTGAAAGAAAAATTCACCCAAAACTGATAATTCTGTCATTATATTCTCAATCTCATTCTAAACCCATGTGACTTGGTCTGTTGTCGTATGGAAGCGTGAAGAACCTTCAGAAGATCTTCTTTTTGTGTCCCAAGGACAAAAGAAAATCATACAGGTTTAAAACGAGAGTGAATAAACAATACCAGATTTACTTTCATGAGCTATTGTTTTAGCAGAACAAGAACATCTTGCTTTTATTTGTTCCTGCTTCAGATCATTACTGAAGCATATAAGCGTTATTCATGTTTAAAGTTTGCACATAACAGAATAAACACACTTCCTATTGCATGCACTTCTCTGTACTTGTAACATGCATCAGGACAGGAGACCACCATCAGTGCAGGTCGCATGCTTGCCTGTCCGCAGACACATTTTACCATAAAAATACAAACCCAGCATTCGCACTGCTCAAAAAGACATGCATTCAGTCAGTTCACATTCCCTGTACTTGTGTTTTAAACTATCAAACGCCACACACTCATGCATGTTGTAGATTCGCCCCATCCCACTTTAACCTTTACATGGTTACAGTCATGTTGATGGCAGTACTTTCGTCTTACCTTCAAACATGTCAAATAAAATGCATGAAAACGAAAGATGGAAAATGCTAGAACTTTCATCTTGTGATGTTTTTGTCATTGGTAAGAATTACCTATAAAGGAATACAAAAGCTAAATATTTATCTAAACAGGCTGTACCCATGTTTACAGCGGTTTGTTTTAAATAGGCTCATTTTCATGCCACACAGAAAGAAAAATTTACTTCAGTATGCACAACATCTTCCAGTTTTGCCCTGTTCTATGTCTATATTGGGTCAATAATACTTGATTGATTACTATTCAACTGATAGTTATGGCCCTGAGCCATGATTGGTCAATAGTGTTCCAACACTGTGCAATTTAATTCCTTTTCTCACAATCCCAGTTCAGTTGAAGGAATGCTCTGCTAACGAGCGAATGAATTGCATCACATCTAAAGCATGCAGTGCTGTAGGTTCCCAGGAACTGAACTGAGAACTTCTACATTAGATCATCTTTACAGGTCAGGAGATCTTCTACTGGAACAATGGTCCTAGTGGAATTTATAACGCTTTCATGAGAAATTGAATGAAATCTACTCTGATTAACCTAATTTTTATTATAGTAATTCTAATTATACTATTATTTATTATTCTATATACTAATTATGTAGTAATATAGAAAAGCCTTTTTAGAAAAACGAAGGAAATCCAGACCGATTTATAACGTGAATATAGTCACTATTTAAAACGTATTCACAATATAACACAGCCTCTCGAACCTTATTGCTGCATTATAGTATAAAGGTAAAAAGAAAAGCATGCTTTCCTAAATTAATTAAATAATCTCCTAACTTTGGAAAACTGGAAAAATGTGGAAAATGCAAAACTCATGAGGAACATCAACACTGTCACACAAACGAATAATGGGATGACAACAAAAGAGAAAGATGAATTCTCAAGAATGTCTGGTTATATTTGCCATTTTAATATTGATCAGCTTTCCTCCAGATTTGGACAAATAAAAGAAACTACATGATCTTTGCTTTATCACTCCAGTCACATCAAAATTCAAATGAAACATCCATGAGCTGTCAGTCTTGAGGGCCCCGCCCTCCAGTAGCCACACTCAAGATTAAAGCAAATATTAAAAAAAAAGAGACATTACAGAGAAAGAAAACATACTAATGTGCGTATAACATAAGATTGTGATCCCACCCCATATATTTAGGGCAGGGCTAGTTTATCACTGCTGACATGAGCTACAGCTATTCCATTCACAGTTCTTATTCTGCCCCATGCAGGGGTAAATTTCACCTTCCACAGCTCATCTTGATGTGGATTCTCATAACATACGCATGCAATGGGGCTCAGAATAGATGCAAACTAAATTGAGGCACAGTTTGAGTAACAAAAATTAGCCTCTTTGTATTTCCAACCCCCCCTCTGAGACAGTTAAAGCATAAGGTGAGAAAAGTGGCACAATGAAAGTGCAGGTTCCAGAATGACCTGTTAACTAGTTAGAGGAAAGTTCACCCAAAAATGATTTTCCTTCCATATTTACTCACCCTTATGTCATTCCAAACCCATATGATGACTTTTCCTCTGTGGAACACAACAGAAGATATTCTGATAAATGTCTCTGGTTTTGTGTCCGTGCAATGGTGGTCAATGAGTGCCATTGTTGTTTGGTTACCAACTTACATCAAAATATCTTCTTTTGTGTTCCTCAGAAGCAAAAAAGTCATACAGGTTTGGAATGACATGAGGGTGAGTAAATGATGACACAATTTTCATTATTGTATGAACCATCTCTTTAGGGCAGCAGAGCGCATTATATCGAGATCTATCAAACACATTTTGCTTTGTAAAACATAGAAATGTTACGTGTTACTGAAATACAGGTGAAGCTCACAAAGCCTGGCAAGAAAATACTGAGGTTGTACTTCACCAAAAACCAACAGATCTTGGGGTAAAATATGACCTGGACATATTTTGAGATATTATTATGCAATTGTACACTTGTATTCTTGTATTAGTAGTTTCATCTGTAAAACTACACTACATTGCATAAAAATGTACACAGAGTATGGAATCGTCGGGCTTGTCTGTACTATCGTATGTTACCTTGACAAATGTAAATACAATAGCATATAATACACATTATGGCACTATGCCTTAACTAACCTAATATCAACAGAGTTTACAGTACAACAAAAGGCTTGTAAGGTGTTGTCAAAATGGAGTGACCTACAGGAAAAATAATCAGCTCAAACCAAACAGAGTCTGCAGTGATCTTCATTTAAACAGGCCTGCTAGAGGTGCAGGGGACTCATGTTGGGTTGGCAGATGTACCATCACAGTGGAAACCCTTTGGCACTGAGATACACAGTCAAAGACTGCTGTGAGCCTGGTTTGAAACAGCTAGATATGCATCAAGGCAAGTGAGTGTGTGTGTGTGTGTAGCCATCCTGGTAACTCCAACATCAACTCACTTGACCAGTCTGGCTCTTAAACATAAGATCGGATATGATTTTCCAAGCTGATCTGTTTGGCTTGAATTAATATGTTGAAATGAATCTTTTATCAGTTAAATTTCTTATATTTACCTCAGGTCTTGCCAATTTTCTTATTTGTCATTTAAAACCCCAAGTATTTATTTTTGAGTTTATGGATCTTGTACTAAAAACTGATGATCCATTTGTCTGTTGAGTTAAACTCTTTCCTGTTAAACGAATTAAAGTAAATTCAAATGTAAAGGGGTCTAAGAACCTTGACATACTTTCTCTAAAAGTTCTAGTCATTATAGTTCTAGTACATTCTCCTCATAGTAAGTCTCTAAATAATTGTTGTAACAGTACGTTGCAATGCAGCGAGCACACTAACATATGTGAAGTATCGCTTGTTTAGACAAGGCCCGTTTGAAAACAGTCTACTGAAGCCTTCATTCTCCTAAAAGTTATCTTAAATCAAGCTTCATGCTTTTATGATGCTGACATAGAAGAAAAACTGACAAATGCTGACAAAGAAAAACAAAAAAGCAGCGCACATCATCATGCCCTCCATTTTCAAATTTGGAATTCACTAGAATTAAAACACAGAGTCAATTCACTTCAAATATGGTACTATACTGTGTTTCTGTCCAGCGGTACCTACAGTAATAAATGAGATGTTGAATACTTTGAGCCACATCTGAGTACACCTGTCCAATACTGTGCATCATCGTACCACTACAGACTCAGATGTTACAACTGTCTACCTGGTATAACAAAGAATACAGAAGGTCAAAGAAAAACGGAGTACCTTTCCATACAAAAATGGAAATAAAAACATCTACAATGAGTCAATAAGCTACGGCAACAGAGAGCAAAACAACAGCAAAACAGAGACATGGTCAACCACCAGACCTTCTTCATGGTGAACCAGGACCATGGAATTAAAGAAACATCAGATGCCATTGAGGTGGGGGGGGGCAGAGAGAGAAAGAGAGCGAGAGAGAGATATATATAGAGAGAGAGGATTCATCACACGTTTGGCCACTTCCTTCAATTCTTCACATGGGGCGTCCAGGCACTGGGGTCTGATCAGGTTTAAAATGAACTGGTGGATGGTGTGCTCATCCTTTTCCCAATGTAGATCCTAAAAACAGTGTGAACGTGCAGAACGTCTGTAATATATCTAGACAGCTGTATCTGTCTGTATCTGTCCAATACATTTAAAACCAACTTATATATAAAACAGACAGATAAGACTCTACATTACTGTACAGTAATTGTGTGGACACTCACCCCAGTCCCAGGGCCAGGATGTGGGTGAGCAGCAGGGAGGGCATGAACACTTTGATGAACTCTGCAGAGAAGACACCACCCTTCTTCATAACGCCCGTCTTTCTCATGCTGAGAGACACGGATCCAGAACGCTTCGGGTGGCGGAAGTGAAACTCCCTGTAAGAGAACAGAGAAGACGATTATATATTTATAGTGATATATTTACTATACATAGACGATACATATGTTTGATGATACATACAGCATTGTCAAACAACTGTGAAATCAAGATCTAGCAATTTATAATCAATGTATAAACTGTTACAGTTTGGTGCCTTTCAAGAGCTTCTTTGCTTTGAATATTTTGACTTCTAATTGAAGTTGTTACATTCTGTTCTCAGAAAATAATAAGTATTGGTGAAATTGTTAGAATACAACACTTTATTTTTATCAATGCATTTGGCAGATGCTTCAAAGCTGCAATCCGTAACATTCGCCTCTCTACTGCCATCTCTGTTTGAAACATAAAATTGCAGGTTACTTCACATTCCTTTATGTACCTTGAAGTCAAATGTAGCCAAACTGACATTTCCTGGTAAATCAGACTCGACAGCCCAATATATCGATCATTACTATAAACTTACCATTTCAAATTGGGGCAAGGTAAAGAGATTATTTTAACACTGATGTGTCATGTTCTTGCTCAAAAACTGATTTATGTTCATTTTTAACCCAAAAAAGTTATGGATTGCAGCTTTAACTAAAACTTAACCAAACCTTACATTGCATTCAAAGTATGCATTTCTAGCAGCGGGTGTGTTTCATGGGAATCACCCCAGCTGAACACTCTTATTATCTTTTAGATATTTACATGACAAGATTTTATATGATGAATGTGGAAATTTATGTCGGTATATGACGAATGCTCATGCAGACTATCACAGTGCTGTGAAAGGTACTTACTTTGGAGGAATGTTTTCTGGTCGACTGGACCAGTCTGCCACCCAACTCTCCCCTTTATTCATCAGAATATCATCATCTCTTTCCTTCTCCAAACTATCATCCTCCGACTGTAAGAAATGAGAAGACACGAGACGAGAAGATATGAGTCGAGAAGATCGAAAACCTGGTAACAGCTTATGACCAAAACCTGATGATCGACTTTCTGCCCACTACTGTTTGAACAACATTCATATCAGCAGCAAACCTATGATGATGCCTTAAAATACTGTCTAGTAAATTCATAAAGTTACCTGACAATCTCTCTCACTGGGCATCTCCACATCAAACATTATCTGCCCCTCATCCTGCTCAGGACTGTGAGGTCGAGGTGGGCTGTTAAAACACACATCAAGTGCAATGTTAAATACCACAGAAGACAAAAAAACAACGTGCCAGAATGATGCGTGGATTTCAATGTCTGCATGTGGAAATACTGGTAGAAACTTTTCTTCTCAAACCTGTTGCAGGAGGAGCTGCTGGGGCTGGACTCATGCTGAGCATCCAGCAGTATCTTCTCCATGTCTCCATTGTGGATCGAGGATGATGACGGAACATGCTCCAGTCCTCCTGTTAGGACCTCCTCTTCCTCCTGCACAACCTCCAGGGCCTGTGAAGCCTGGGACTCACCTTCATTCCCATTCCCCAGCAGGGAGGGCAAACTGAGGTTTTGCTGTTGAGAGTTTCCATTCATTTCCAGCTCCACCCAAGACCCTGCGAAACGTGGAATCATTTTTAGGAGAACTAAAACACAGCCTGTTCTCCCAGTACGTATAAATTAGAGCTAAGAGCACACATTGCTCTGTTGACAGGGTGCAAACATGAGACACACATACGTCCTGTCTGACCCTCACTGTTGCTAGGTAACACAGACAGATCCCATAATGCTTTAATAACAAGATCTAGAGTGATTTGAGCTCCTCAGTGACTTGAACATTTTTAGATTTTCATAAAAGATCATTCTGTATGATTTATAAGCTTGTTTCCTCATGGGGACCTAAAAAATTTCCTCCAAATTCAAAATGCACCGGTATTACTATACTTGCAGGGACATTTGGTTCCCATAAGATAGTAAATACCAGTACACACACAGACTCACACACACAACAGTGTGCAAGAATTCGGCACTGATTTTGTGTTAGCTGACATCCTGTTTAAACAAGCATATTTTATCATGTTAATAAGACTAAAGCCTTCCACCTCACAGCCCACAACACTAAACTTCTGTTTTTGCCTTACACGATTGTTGCCATGGCAAAGCTTCAGCCCAGCATTTTAATGGTTTTATCTCTGAGAGACAATCTGATGTCACCCCACATCAATACATTCAAAATCTAAGGGCCACAAACCAACAACCTGGGACCCACATCATACCCACACCATTCATACTACAGTTTTGCAGGTTGTTGTGGAAACTTTTTTTTTGTGGAGATTTTGATGACAGTCTTACAGAATTACACTGAAAGTGAGTCCTGAGCTAAATATCATATAAATGGAGATTTGGGATGGATCAGTAAGCAAGAAAAGCCTAGCAACCACATAGCAACACCCCTGGTAACCTCACACAAAACCCCAGCAAAAGAATTCTAGTTGTTTGTTTTTGGTCATCTTGGCCACTGGTCAATGAATGCTGCCAAATTTTCATAAATGGCTACATCAGTGTATTCAAATTTTCAGACCAAGATCAGCACATACAGCTTTAGTTACACAACCTGCTGCTGCGGTTCTGTTAATGGACTGATCCCAGAGCAGCTCTAATGGAATTCACTGCAGGAGCAGAGATTCAGGGGTGGGGGGAATTATGTAATCTCACGCACATTAAACCACCCTCTGATTTTTACATCCTCCTTCTGGTTCCTGGTTGTAGATGACTTAAAACTTAATTAATAACGTATATAACTACAGATGCAGTCTTCACACCAGCAGCTGTCGTTACTTTCGAATCCCACAACATGTGTGAAAAAGTGCATCCACTGGGAATGTCTGAAGGGAAAGAAGGAATTTGAGAAATCTTGAAAATGTTTTGGGTTTTAAGGCCACTTGATATAAGTGTAGTATAAATATTGCATTAATGATTACTAAACCCAAAGACTGAAGAATACATCACAAAGTATCTCACTTCTACTAACATGAAAATTACAGTTGCTGCAGATGTGCTACAATATTAAAAAACAATTGCAATATTAATGCCTGCAACTGAGACAGATGTACCAAAGCTGTAAAAAAACACAGGCCTTGTCCTATACAAAAAAAAACAGTTTAGTGAAACTAAAGCTACTATGCAATGCAACAGCAACCATTCAGAAAGACACAATCAAGCGCAATAAAATAATAAAAAAATGCCAACCCCATAATATCAATCAATTCAGCTCCGTTACTCTTCCCAGTTTCTTTAATAATCCACAAGCCCCGCCCACCCGTCTCCATTTTTCCCAGAGCCGATCTTCGCCTTGTTTTGATATCGTCTTAGCCCCGCCCTCGCATCGCACGAACATACCGTGCGGGTAACGATTGGCCAGCGTTCCGTCGATCATTGTAAGCTGCTAGGCAACGCCAAGCACAAACGCGTCCTCATTGGTGCTCGCGTTATGACGCGCTCACACAACCCGCCCTTCAACCCCTCCCCGCACGAGCGAGGAGGAAACTCCAGCCATTGAGCGATATGAGACAATAGAGATTGCGTAACGACGCATTAAAGCTCTCGAGAAACACGAAACCGGCGCGAACAACGAAACCGGCAACGGGAGCTTTTCGTGCAGAAATAGCGACGGAGCTTTACCGTTGAGCCCCGGTTCTTCGTTGTTGTTCAGCTGCGCGGCGGTCGTCGTGGACATGTTTCCTCTCCGGTTACTCGCGTCCGTCAACACAGCGCGTTCCCGCCCGCTCCCGTGCACGCGCACTTGCATACGCTGCCCCTGAATGGCCCCACCTGAACGCACGTGTGACGTCATCACACACAGACCATAAGCGCCTTTAACGTCGTCACTACTTGTACATGCAGCTCATGTACATGTAAAAAAAAAGGCAATAATATTCTACGTATTTTATTATTTTCCTGTCCTCTAGCGTTTTTTTTTCCTGAACTGTTTGTTCTAAAATGCATTTTCTGTAACAAAGCTAAAGCTTTCTGACATCCTCAAAAATGTGATCTTGTTGTCAGCAAACCTTTATAACTATATAAATAAAATCAAAATCATAACAAGGAAAATAAGCATCAAAATTAAAGGTCATTTGACATATACATTTGTCCCACACAAAAGTTTGCCTATGTAGAGTTCATGACACCCTGCATATCTATTACTTCATCAGTTCACTAATCACAAAGTCCTGGAATAGATCTGGCACAGATTCATTTCTGGATGTCCTATTTGCTCCTCCTCGCTTAAATGTGGGACAGATTTAGGGGCGTCGTTCTGTAACTTTCTCTAATCTGCTTTGTAATAAAGTGACATTATAAGGGCTTTCCTTTAACTGACCTCTAGACAGAAAAACAATCCCAACAGGTTGAATTTTCGTTCTTAAAATTAAGGTTTAATTTTACATTTGGGTTTTACAACTATTAGGATCATATGGAACATACTTCAGGGGTTTGTTCGAATACAGCAGGCCTGATCTCCATGTAAACACACTCAATTGTACATAATCGTTCTGCACCAATCAACAGCTCATAGACAGTAACGTGACTCCTTAAAATGCACTGAATACTGTTAAGGAGAATATTTAGGTTTCTGAAAATTCATAGAAAAATATCTAGAGCATTCTCTTTACCTCACAGAACCCATTCCATATTAAAAGCGGCAAAGAAAATGACACACAAGATGCCAGAGTCATAAGACATTATAAAACATGCACATTTGCATAAACATTTAATTAAGTCTTAAAACACTTGTGTCTCTCTATAAAACAAGAAAAGAGACTTATTAACAAATCTCCATCTCACAAAGACTAAGATATTGCATAAAATGAATGCCACAATTACATTACCCATTAAGGACCTTATCAGAAACAATGTAGCTATTTAGGAACCCTGCTTCAAATGAATTGCACTTGCGGACAAAATTTCAGGCATTAGACTGAGTTTCTGGTGCCGGGAATTTACTGGCGCACCAGGCCTGAGTTCAGATAGGATGAATGCTTAAGGGAGGTTAGTGCATGAGGAATTTTACCTTGATACAGTAAGGTTTTGTACACATGATTTGGTGTTACGATTATGCCAACTTATTAAACTGGATTCTGTAGGCCATGAGCTGGTCATTTTCAGATATGATGACATAAATCAGTAAGGAATTTTGTTTAAAGCTAAAACTGGCAGGTCAAACAAAAAACAAACAAAAAAACAAGCAAACAAACAACCAAAACAGCAATGCAACTAAAAATCTGCTCCTTCAATCTACAATGTATCAATTAACATAATAATCCAAAGGTTTTCTTGGACTACAGTGTTTAATACTAGTAATACTATGAGTTTCAGGAGAGAGCTTGTGCATGGATACTAGATTAGAACAAATCCCATCTAACTCCTGAAGCTAGAGACTAACCAGTTTAAAATTCCTGATTCGGTTTCTCCTGGAAAATGTAAAGGTTATTGACTGTTGCCAAGGCAACAATGTTATCCTGAGGATGCCAGGAGGTGTAGAGGATCTTTCTGCTGAAGTCTAGGCAGTCCACTCCAATCTCGTTTCTCTTACGCCTGCTTCCAGTGCACACCCTCCAGGTCTTGAGCGGGCAGCCGAGCGAGTAGTTTTCCCAGGAGGCTTCCAGGGTCATATCCTGCTGGGTGTCACGGTTAAACATCCGGAAGAAGTTGTTGTACGAGCCCGTCATGACCTCACTGTAACATACAGGAGACTGCAGATTAGGAATATGCAAAATTACAAATGTTTAAAAATCAAAAAATCGGTGGTGTGTCTGACTCATTATTCAGTGGTAAGAAGGCTGGTATTTTGTTCTGGAACCACGTTCATCAGACACTATTTGTATGGTATGGTATGGTATATACAACGTATATGGTAACGTATGGTATATATGTATTGTTTGGCATATGCAAACAAACAGAAGAATTACTTGATCTAATGACAGAGAGAAGAAACACTACAAAGAAATATGAATCTGAATAAATAAATCAACCATCCTACCCAACCCCAGCAGAGAGACAATATAATGAGAAAATGAGATAAGGATGAGTATGACTTCTTTTAAATAAAAGAACACTGTCACTCTGACAAAAAAGAAAAAAGATGCATTACTCAAATGTTTCTTGTCAAATGTAATTAAAAAGGGAAAGGTTTTTCAGACACTAGCATGTCTCTATATATGTCAGCAGTCTGATAGACACAAGTGTTGGTATGAGAGGCTGTCTGTAATCACAGTGATACAGCTGTGAAGACCCCCATTGTGATGCACCACAGTGCCTTTATCATCACCAGAGATGCTTTCAGCCTAGCTGAGTGTTAGATGAACGGGGATGGTAGAAGGCTAAGCTAACATCACAATGACATTTACACTATTACTGTGGATAAGTCTCGTCTTTAGATTCTTTTTCAAATAATTCTATTTGACTTTACTGTCATTATGCCAAGTACAAGTATAGAGCTAATGAAATGCAGTTAGCATCTTACCAAAAATGGCAAGATTATAGTGATTTATATATACAGATAAGTGAAGCCTAGAGAAGCTATAACTTACAGTATGTACAGTGTAGTTATAATATACAATATTTACAGGAAATGCATGCGATATGAACAGCGGCTGCAAATGTAGGGTTGTGTGTGTAGTATGAATGGCAGCAATACAAATACAGACAGTTATACGTGCATACATATGGTTATATGTGCAAATAACATTGTTAAACAATGTACAGTATGTTTACAATATGAGTAGTACAAATAATGTGACCGTAGAAGTACTTTGTACAGTACTGGTAGTGTACAGTGTGATAGTTTAAAACATCCTCTCACCTGTCATTATCACTCCAGCAGCATTCAAACTTATCAAAGATACAGTCGTTCTCATAGAGCGAGCACAGTTTACTCCTGAGAAAACTGTGAACCTGTGGAGAGAGACACAATCATGTCACATCAGTAGAACATGTGTCTGAAGTGCAGGGCAGCAGATATAGATTCAGCTGTATGAATATTACACATTCTAGATTTTTACAGCATTTCAGGCCATCTCAAGTGCACCCAGTGGGTAATTAAGACTGTAAAGATCTAATGTTATATGATTGGGTCAAGAAGCTTTTAAATTTAACTGGTGCCCACAATAAGGACATAAATTCTGCATGTGCTTTAAATATACATTGTTTATTTGACAAATACACAATATTTATGAACTTGCATTACATTTATGTATAAAAAGCAGCAGCATCTTAACCTTTTTTAATTTCAAAAAGACTGAAACAATATTATTAGGAAAACAGTCACTGTGTACAATAAAAGATCCCAGAAGCCATCTAGTGGCCAAATGTGTATTATATCTACTACAGCTTTTACTTGAAAATCATCTATTTCCAGTGTACACTTAATGTAAACCAAAACCATTAAAAGAGCTATCTTTTAGTGCAAACAACAGAAACACCAAAGTGGCAGAAATGAAAGCATCATACCTGGTGGGTTTCTACTGGTTTGTTCTCCATGTGAAGGTCCCAGATCTTGAGGGTCAGATAGTCTCTGGTCATCATGTAACGCCCGCTGTGGCTGAACTTGACATCTGAGATGGATGAGATGATTTCAGAAAAGAAGGAGCGAGTGCTTGGGTCCTCCGGTTCCTCAAACACTACAAGAACAAACAAACCAACAAGCCAGAAACTTGTTACCGAGTCTTGTAAAACTTGGCATTGACAAACGCTGAACACAAAAAACTAAACGATTCTGGAAGCACTGTTTGAATAAGATCATTATTCAACAGGAGTAATTATTTATTTATTTATATATACATTTCGAGTGTTGGTCACACAGGGCAGATGCCCTCATGTCGCACAGCCGCACAGATCCTTTACTGCTGCCATAGACAAACGTGTTGCACTGGAGCGGGTGAAACTCTGATGCTGTGATAACCTCCGTCAGTTCCTCCATGTTAGTCGGCTTGATATCAACAATGTCTGAGAGCGGTCAGTGGTTAAGGGGTAAAACAACAGCCTGTGCTTCATAGCAATGAAACAGGCACGTGATGTGTTTCACATAGCCAGATTTTTCACAATAAGCATAAAGTCTGGTCCACTGTGCAGCTTATTCAGACTAAATGTCCAGTTAGACAGAATGATTTAAAGCAAAATATATAGTATAGGAGTAGCAGAAAGGCTCAATGTAACAGCCTATGCCTAAGAGGACTGATACAAACCTGTTTACCCTGAGCCCCTAAAACTAGTTAAACTAGTCAATCGGATAACATTTACATTTAGTCATTTAGCAGACGGTTTTATCCAAAGCGACTTACAAAGGACGAGAGCATTGAACATTTTGCCTTGCGAGCCAACAAGCCAAGTCTACAAAGCTACTCTTACAAGTGGATATTGTATTCTGCTACTAGAGACAAGGTGAACTAGAGACAAGATTTTTTTTGTTAGAAGGATAGGATAGAGCATTAGGGATTAATCAGGTGTCTGCAAAACAGGTGTGTTTTGAGTTGCTTTTTGAAGGTTGTGATGGTCTTAGCGGATCGGGTTGAGGCTGGGAGTTCATTCCACCACAAAGCAACAGAACAGGTGAAAGTTTTACAAATCAATTTGGTGCCCTGCTGTGGGGGTACAATCAGAATCAAATTAGATTAAAACCTGGTATTAAGGGAAAAGCTCTTGCCATTTTAGGTTTGCAATAAACATTAATTTACATTTACTCATTTGACACTGCATTAAGCTATACATTTGACCAGTATGAGTGTTCCCTGGGAATAGAACCCAAAACCTTTGAAATACACAAACACAAAGATAAATAGGATACTGAAGCTTCGGTCAGTGAAGTCCAGATGCCATAGATTGATCCGGAGATCATCAGCTGAGAGGTAAGTCTCATTGTCACTGTTAACTGAGATGGAGTTGATGTGGTACGTGTGAGCATTAGCGTACACCCGCCGCGGACTCGCTTCCACCATCAGATCCATGGGCTGGAACACTGGAACCTGCAAGGAGTAAACCAAATCATTAAGTAACACACTCATGGTTAAAACAGAAAGAGTGATGTACTGTGAGAGCACATATGAGGGTGCACACCCGTAGTGTCGTCAGAGAGGATGGATGTCGGTAACGGCCATCCTCTTCTTTCAGGTTATACCCCTCAGGCCTCTTGTCCCGCTCACTGATCTTCCACAGCTTGATGGTTTTATCTACATGTAGAAAAACGATGAAGCCTTCAGTTATCTCCAGGTGTAGATCTCCAGGTGTAGTAAACTATGGACATGTTCCACTCCAGTTTAAGATCCGTAATATATCCACGAAATGAACACTGTTTTATTTCAAAGCTAACAAACTACTTTCGGTAAAATATTTTGCTTGGAAAGACACTGCCTGAGACCAACTGTGGCTGTTAAACATGCAATAATCGCATCTCCAAGGTCTGGTAGCCCGACTTTTGGTAGCCAAAATTTGACTGATATGCTAGAATCAGCATATCATAGTCAGAATAAAGTCAGAATAAAGTATTTAACTGGTGTTTGGAAAAGATTAATTATTCGATCATTATTGTATTGAAATTCAACAGTAAACCTGCAAATCGTGTCCATCATCTCACCATTTGTTGACAACAGAAAGTGTGCAGCATTCTTCTGAGGAAGCCAGCGGATCTTATTGATCTTCTCCTCAATTTCCAAACTCTTCAGATAATCAAATTCCGGCTCATGGCTCTGGAATGTGCTGTAGACGTTATACTGCGCACGACACTGTGGGAGACTTTTATTCTGACAAAAGACACAGAGATGTCACATGACAAATGTTTCAGTAAAGGCAAACCCTGTCCTGCTGAGGCCGTTGACCTGGGGTTTACAAATGTACAGTACAGTGTGAAACACGGAAAGCCCAGAATGAATTACTGACCCAGAGTTAAAGGAATAGTTCATCATACTGTTCATCAAACATAGAATCTGTATGGATTACTTTTATGGTAAATGGAAAGTCAAAATCTCAGGCACTATTCACTGCCATTATAAAGCTGGAAAGAGCCTGGATATTATTTAATATAATCCAATTGGGTTTGGTTGAAGGAAGAAAGTCATATACACCTAGGATGGCTTGAGCATAAGTAAGTTACAGGATAATTTGCTCATTTCTGCTCCATAAAAAAAGAAAGTGACATGGGATCAAAAAGACACAGGGGATATTGTAATGAGCCGTGGTCTAACCTCCTGTTCTTGCTGGAAGATCACTATTCTCCCACCTCGGTCTCCAGTGGCCAACAGCTCCCCAGAATGATTGAACTCCACCGCAGAGATGATGTCAGCTGAAAACAAACACACACACAATACTGAATAACTGGAAAAAGAACAACTACACAACCATATTGCTTCACTGAATGTTTCTGAGATAATAAGAGACTTGTGCGTGTGTGTGGGCGGCAAGGCCTGGCATTAAAGGAATCTCGGGCATCTGTACGCACAGTGCCATCCAACAGACCCCCCACCCCTCCACTCCCTCAGAATAACAATCTCTCTCTCTCTCACTCTCTCTCTCTCTCTCTCCGTCTGTCTCTAGGGTTATTGTGGCAGGCAGAAGCATGGTGCTGGGCAGTGTCATGTTCTGACTCAACCCAGGGGGTTTGGAGAAAAGGCCCTTTATGTTAACAACACAATCTCAATTTACCCTCATTTTAATCAACTTCACGAGATTTTGTCTCATAATCCACGCATGTGTCATACAAATCCATTTCTAAGTATTCTAAACTCAGAGCAATGACACACAACAGAACAGGTTTTCCACACCCAAGAAGTTTCATAGCTTTCTTAGTCGTTCGTCGTTACTCGATACAGATTTTTAACATCGTTGTATAAAGTTTACACTCAAAAATAAATCGGATAACATATACCGAACCATCGTTTACGACAAAAACGGTTATTAAAGTTATGATGACAACATCGTTATGAGCAATCAATGTTGAAAAAGTTTCTGGAAACTTGTACTGATTAGTCCATATTACCTTTAAAAAAAATGGTATGTTATTTGGGATTAAGGAAATATTGTGACACTATGGTTATAAAGGTAAAGCCAGGAGGTCTTACCTTCAGCTACGTCATCATCCACGGCTCCTTTGACCTGGGACAGACACCAGCAGCTCTTACCATCTCCATCTCCTGAAACCGAAGAGAGATTCAGACTGTATGTCCAACAGGAAGACCACATTGACGACCCGTCCCTATCCACTAAATATATCTTTTTTAAACAACGATAGACTATGTATTTATACAGTTAAAACTCGTAGTAAGATCTTTAAAAAACAGAAAGCGAGTAAATTTGCATGGATTTGGAGGAGAGCAGCTGATCGCGTCTGAGCCCCAGCACTGTGCCCAACATCTGAGCAGAGATGAATCAAACATCTGATGACATGCACAAACACAACGACACAGAGGTGGGACATTATTTCCATATCAGCTGGTAGCGCAATTCAGCGCCAATACAAATGCCATATAAAAACAAATCACTTCCTAAAAGTATCATTATTATACGTATTTTCAAGCACTTCACCATACCACCATACCTCTCAAAATCTAAACTCGATTTCAATGCCACGCACAGCATAACATGCATGCATGCATGCATGCATGCATTACATAAATGATATGAACTGAAAGTTGCACGTACCGTCCATGCTGGGATGGATGAAAATCGAACCGAGGCCTCTTTTATTTTCTATGCTGATTTTCAAGCGTCTTTTGTCCTACGCGGTTGTTGCGGAAAAAACAAAGCCGGGTGTTTTCTAAAGGAGCGTGAGACGGCTGTTTGATTTCATCATTTCCTCAACACACAAGCGTGTTTAACTCGTCTATCAAACGCGCACAGGAAACATTTCCCACACGCGCGTTGGATGTGCGTGGTCCCGTGACGTCACGAGTCACGCATAAAGCTCGACAGCGACCCCGCGCGGCCATCGTCCAAACTGTTACCATAGCAACCATTTATCATAGCTATAGCGATCGTTATTTCTACACTACATCCTTATGACGTGTTAGTACATTGCTAAAACAATGACTGCAATAGCAACGCAACATAACAATGTAATTAAATGAAGATTGTGTGGATTTTTAAAACAATGTATTACTTGTATGTATGTTTTCATTTGACATTTCGTGTTTCGCAAACTTTTTACAATGCCGTGCGTTTGTTTTATAAAGAGCCGCTTACAGGAGCGTTTAGTGCGCAGGTGCGTGGCAGGATCTCCAGGTGCATTGTGGGATGGATAGCGGTGGCTCGCCTGCGGTTGTTGGAAAAGTTCACCATCTTTATACAAACGTGAAATGAAAAACGTCTGTTTTTCTCAGTGCATGACTGAAGGTGAATATTGTCACTCTGGTGGGTCTTTCAGCGGATTTTCAGAAGTGGATCTGTGGGTAAGACACTCAGAAATCGCTTCAGAAATCACAGGTGCGCTGCAGGTGAGAATATGGAGACTCCAGATCCCGTTAATTTGTAAATGGTAAACGTATAATAACGTTATAATAACATCTTCAGCGGTTATCATACATATGCAGTTCATATGTAGATATATATGTAGTTCAGTTCTGTTTATGTATTTCTGTATTTAATTATGATTTATTTAATAACTGTTCTCTGAGCCTTTACTAGCAGCGCATCATGAATTGTTCTGCAGTCCTTGTGGCCTGCTGGTTAATGCCGTAACATCAGACTGGTATAGTTAAGGTAAACAAAGTAATATTTAAACCAGCAATAAAAAGAATGAAGGATATACGGTATTAATCATTTATACTTGATTTTTTCCCTTTATTTAAGATTGTTTGTCAAACTCCCACAATTTTAGTAGCCTTGAATGTGTGTGCGTGTGTATGCATAGACATATGTGACAAGCCATTACATTCTGGTTACTGATTTGCAAATAATTTAACAATTTGCACCACAGTTGTTTAAATCGTTGCTGTAAACCCATTTGTATGGAAGCAGAAATGAAGAATAGATTGAATTTAATGTGACAGAAGAGGAACGAGTCCAGCTCAGAGCCATTATTTATTCAATTATTCCTATGAAACAGATCATGTGGTCTCGAGCCTCGGACCAAAAGCTGTCTTTATCTGTCATTGATCTACTGTAGATCAAAACACAGAAGCTTGGATTTTCAAAGTAATTCCTCTGAATACAATTAGCAAAATTATGCAAATGAAATAATTTTAACAAAGGCTTTGTTCAGCGTTGAACACATGCGGGCCGCTTACTGCATTCTGCAGTTATTCTGCATTTTGTGTATTGATTTTGTGTGACTTATCTCTGTAGGCTCTTATTTGTGATGTAAGAACATCCTCCAACGTTAGGCCTCTTTGAGGAAGCAACCCTTGATATTTGACACTAATGTGAAAACATGGGGCATCCTCTAATGAAGACAACAGAAATTGATTATAATGGAGCAATCACAGATCCGGCAAGCAGATGGCAGTCTCTCCATACTGACTAAACCAAACTACCCTCAAGTCTCTCTGGCAGCTGAGCTACTTTAACTTATCAATAATTGAATAGATAATTAAGACACGTTTAACTGAAATGTAAGACTCACAATCCTGGTAATTCCACCGCGAGGGTTTAGCTAATGATTACTGTAGATCGCTAAATTAAAATCTAGGAAATATTGCCATTTTTCAAGCCGAACCCTGAAATCAAGCCTGATGAAATATTAATGCAATAACTAGCTGAATACAATGAAATGATAGGTGAAAACTCAACCTTGTTTTTCAGTAAGTAATGAGATGCTGTTTTTAAAAATACTCATGAAATTAAAACGGGATTTTAGTGTCTTCAGTAAGCTTCTGATAAATCACCTATAGGCTATGTGTATTCCTAAACACTGATAAAATTCACTTATAGCAGATATATACTTTTAATAATTGTATTGTGTTCCTTTTATGAGAAATCAAAACTATTGATGACTCTTACTGCACTAAATAGCTATTTGTCAAGTCATTTTTATTTGTATAGCACTTTTTCCAATACATACTGTTATAAAGTAGCCTTTAGAAAATTCTGTTTTAAGTCTCCAGTGAGCAGATCAAAAGCAAATGTGGTTATATCACCTATAATGGTTAAAAATCTCCTAGACCAACAGTAACAGGAGGGACTCAAGCCATATCTAGAGACCTTTTAGATTGTAAGAACATTTCCCTAACATTTCCATTACGTAATTAAAACATTAAAAACATTACTTTAAAAGTTCTAGGAATTGTATTGAGTTCAGAGTTCTATAATGTTTTTAAAACGTTCCACTAACAGCTTTTGATATATGATGTATAACATTAAAAAACTCTACTAATGTTATTGCAAGAATGTTTTTGATGACTTTGGCTAATGCTCTCTACAAGTTCTCTCAATGTTCTGAGAACGTTCCCTGTTAGCTGGGTACTCAGAACACTTTTGCAACTGCATAGCAATGTGCCAATAACTTCTCAGAACCCTCTAGCATCATGGTGGTGAGTTTTACACAGGAAATGTAGCTCAGTGTCTGTTTTTAGCATCTAGCCTGTACCTTTCATTCACACATGGCTACCACACAAACAGCAGATGGTAAGAGAGGGAGCACATACCTTCATAACCTGCTGTGCTGAGTTAGAATAAAGCAGAAATGCCTGCAGTTTTACCCCACTATATGCAGAAAGATCTCAAACGTGGCCTTCTGCCAGTGGCTACCCATATGTCACGTACTTTCCCAACATAAATTTACCAGGCTTTACTTTGATTAAAATATAAATCAGAATTTATGCTCTTTTCAGGGCCACCATTTCATTAAACACGGATAAATACGAAGAGGAAAATGGAATGATAGTTTAAAAAAAGTCATGACATCATAATTATAGTTTTGTAGCTTTTAGCTTTGAGGTCATCTATATGCAAATGTACTCTTATAAAGGGACAAAAAGGGACAAAATTCATTTTTAGCAGATTTAAAATGGACTTTTTTCTTCTGGGAAAGCAGACCAAAAATACTGATGATTCATCTTACGCTCAGGGATGTGTACAAAGTTTTGTCTAATTAAATGCTGTTTAGAATATGGCCTCCCATTTCGCAAGTCATTTCATAGGATGCTTAAGTTAAGTTTATGTAACTCACGTCGGGACCTCTGTAATGCAAATTCTCAAGTAATCATTAGCTGTACTCCCAAAGGTTGACAGTAATTGGACAGTTGTAATTTCTTGAACTTTGAGCATTGTTACAGCCCATAACCTGCATGTAACACAGCAACAAATATAGTGCTGTAGTCACTTCCCTCCATAGGTTCAGTGCATTGGAAAACATGTCATGTGAAAAGGCTTTTATGAGAAAAATTCATGTAAACACAACACGCATGAATATTAAAGCAGCACAGCTTTTGCCATGACACGAATGAATGCTATATATATTTCCATGATTCAAGAGCACAGAAGGTTAGGACCATGTCCTAGTAAAATGTGTTTGTGATTCCAACATGAATAGCAAATAGAGAAATATGCTTTACTCAGCAAAGCAGCTTCATCATTCTTATAATCCAATGCCTGACACAGCTAAAGAATTTCAGTACGCCGGGGTCTATTTGCTTATGTGCAGCAATACACTGTAGCTTTGGATGAGATACTCTTGCATAAATATTAGATTTTCAACTGCTCTTTATAAATAACAAGTAGATTAACTGTTGGGGGCAGTTGTGGCCTACAGGTTAGAGAGTCTGACTTGTATCCAGAAGGTCGCTGGTTCGATTCCCAATGCTGGCAGGAAACAATATGAGGTGCCCTTAAGCAAGGCACCCTCTCTGCAATCTCTCCCTGGCCGGGGTGTGCTCACAGTTTTGCTGTGTGTGTTCACAACTCACTACTCCAGTGTGTGTGCACTAACTGGATGGGTCACCATACTTGGCCAGCATGTCACTTCACTAATTAATTCACTTTACTAATTAAATCGTAAAGCTCTGCTGTAAAAACAGGATTGAACACAGACATTTAGTTCAACCTCCCAATTATTTTACTTCACTTTAAATCAAAGATACAGATGCCTGCGATTGTATTTTAAACCCTGTGCTCTCTGTGTTCTTAAAACAATGTTCTATTTTTCTGTGTTACCTCTGTTGTATTCTACAGGCACTATAGAACCTGTCTCACTAAGCATTCATGTGGTATCATTCAGCTGGCCGACACAAGCCTTACTGTATGACAACAGTCTATATCATCATAAGTCAGAGCAAATGTGCTGCTACTGAAGCCGAGCAGGAACGTCTCTGAAAGAGGAGAAATCCACAGAGGCCTGAGAAGACTAAACACAACCTGTATAAGTAGGTGAGTCAAAGGGCTCGAGGGCAAGTGTTAGTAATTACCCACTAACAAACTGATGATAGTGTGAGTTCCAGGTTAGAAGACTCTAGACAGTCAATTACTGAAACAAATCAATGGAAAGTCAGAATATACAAGAGACCTGCGGCTGTCTGGAGAGACTGTCTGTGTCTGTGCATGTCAGTGGCTCGTGTTTGTATGTATGGAATTGGTTGACCTTTGATTTTGTTTACACTAGTACTCATGGGTTTAACGTTACTCTGTTCATTTTCTGTTATAGGGGACAGACAAATTTAAAAGCCTAAATATATCATGAATTATGGCAATAAAAATGGCAAATATGCAATCAGATGTGACCAGAAATAACTAAATGTGGCATTAAATAGCTTTGTGTATTTTATTGACATAAACTAATGCGGTAAGAAATAAATCAGTCTGTCACTTTTACCCATCAAACATTAGGAGGCGGGCTTTATTTAAATTAACCTTTTGATTGGTGCATCTACTTTAGGCTCATGTCTAATTCAACACGGCTGTGTTGGATGTAAATGAAACATTTCAGGAATTATTCAGACAAATGGTTTTAACAGTTGACGAAATGGAGGCGGCCAAGTAAATGTCTTTTAGACATTTAGCCATTTAGACATTTGTGTGTGCTCTTGGTGCAAAACTTTTAAGAGATTATGAATTCAGAGCTTCTTAAATTAAATTAGCTGCTTTCTGTAGTTTCTGTAGGGCTTTTTAAAATGCTCATCTCTGTGAACCATAAAATAAGCTGTTAGCTGGTTTTTCATTTCTTTCTGATTCTGTGTGTGGCAGAGAAGGACGGAAGTAACCTTTAATGCTTTAATTTGATTTAATTTAATTGTTTGTGCCTGAATCCACTACAGGCGACACCCATCAGTAATCAGCCAATCACGTGACATTGATGGGTCAGTCTGGTAAAGCCCAAAGTGTATCACTTTGGGCTTTACCAGACTGACCCTGGGACTATCTAATAGCGTTCAGTTATTTAAAAATGCGCTCAGCAGATGAAGCAGTTTGTAACTACTTATATAACACTTACCATCCAACAGCTCTGAGAACGTTTAAAATGCCAACCTGTTAGTCTTATTCATCATGTGATTGTGTCATGTTGTTCAGGGCTGACAGCTTTTAACATTTTATTCCTGTGGGTTGAAATGACCCGAGCTGCTATTAGTGTAACATTCATAACACGTCAGGTTGGAGAGAAGACAAATATCAAGCAAACCTGTGGAAAAACCAGCTCAAATCCATCTCTACATCTCGCTTACCCAGGTTGATGCTTGAGCAGATTGGCTGACAAGCCAGAGAAGTGTCTGATATGACCCGATGACATCATAATGGGCATCATTTCACTCTGTCTTGATTGGTGGGAGAGGGTAACAAACCGTCCAATTGGCCCTTTTCCCTTTTTCATTGCTGTCCCTCATTAAACAAGCAGAATTCATGACTGATACCAGCCATTAACTGCCCTCGAACAGCAATGGGGGGAGATGGAAGATTACGACATTATGCAATATCATTGTCCAATCTGATTAGTCTGCACTGCTGTTATCTCCGCAAAGTAAATTAGTTCATTCGGTAGATATGTCAGTGGGTAATATAAAAAGGAAATTAAAAATGGCTGGGCTCTATCTCATATTCTCTCCTTCATGTTCTTTGCTTTAGTCTAGCAAATCACGCGGTTGGCTCCCGGTGAGGCTATTTGATTGGTTTTCTGGGGTGTTGGAATAGACGAGTGCTTGCGATGGCCGGACAACTGGTGTTTTTCTGTTCAGCAACAACATGGACTGGCAAGCCATGCTGTTATCACGTATGTCATAAAATCATGGTTTAATGATGACTATGTTTTTGGCTCCCACTTTCAATTTAAAAATCTTTATAACCTTCTATAT
Source organism: Chromobotia macracanthus (assembly GCA_036877525.1). Lineage (NCBI taxonomy): Eukaryota > Metazoa > Chordata > Actinopteri > Cypriniformes > Botiidae > Chromobotia > Chromobotia macracanthus. The sequence continues at coordinate 5,089,661 of JAZGTH010000004.1, read as the reverse complement.
TTAATTAAACCTAACAGGCCTTGGATGTACAAGTCAATAAATGTTTCATTCAGAAATCAAATTCCAAAAATCTACAGCCTGAACTGGCTGTGTGGAGCAGAGGGCGGAACAGAACACATGAAATAGCCCATCTCAATGATAGTTGGTAAATGTTTAATTTTCTGTATTAAACTCTTACGAGTCAAGATGGTCTGAGAAACCCCGAATTTGATTTGAGATGAAATTAAAACTCCTTTTCTTAAAACAAATAAGAGAATACACCAAAACAGGCAAACAAGGTGGCAACAGACAAGTGTACCGATTCATTATTTGAAATGATAAATATGGTTAATTTATAACAAATCTAAAAGACTGTGTCTTTTAGACACATTTGAATAAAAATCCCTTCCTACTATCTTACGCCTATCCTACTATCTTAGTATTATGAATGAATGAAATATGAATGGTTATTAGTCACTGTATTAAACTGTCACAGTTTCTCTCATACCGGATAATGTTGTTTTATGTTGGTAAAAGTCAGGTGGTTTTACATGATTTTGAAAGTTTACTGTAGCTCACACTATTGCACCAATTGAAGTTAACAGCACTCACAACCAGTCTGACACCCTACATCTGCCATTTTTTTTGCCTGAAACAGTATCAGTGATGACAATGGCAGGATTGTGAACAAATGAATCCACATCCAAGTTTAAGTTTGGGGTGGATTGCTCAGTTTAATTCACATTTATTTGTATAGTGCTTTTCACAATAGCATTTCAAAGCTGCCTGACAATGTAATTAAGAAATGTACAGGTAAGAGTACAGTTTATGCTGCTGGCTAGTATTTTGTGTTTTGTTGACACATGTCAAGATGGTAACACTTCATTTTCAAATCTGTCATTATCAGCCTCCAAGCCACTTTGAATTTTCATGTGGCAGATTACGGGTAACATTTCTTGGTTTTGCAAGCCATATTTGTTAAATAACAGAGTTGTTTGATCATCTTCATGAGTCTAAAACCGTGAGAGCTAATTGCAATTACAGTGAGAAAAGCATTCCCTCCAGAGACAACATTTAGAGACTGTATCTGCCAAACTCGCATCTGTTTAAGTTCTATCAGTAATTCTGACAGTATATCAAAGATTTCTCATGTCTTTATCAGTGTGATTCCCGCAGACCACCTATAAACTAGCGCAATTAAGTTCCTACTTCTTTAATTAAAATGAATGAGATGAAAAACGAGTTAGATTGCAAGACGAAAGTTAAACAAACAATCCCTGACATCAGACGAGGTTGTTATACTCTTAATAATATTACCGAAATGACGAACTCAATAATGCCAGCAGTCAGGGACAATAAAACTGAATAACGCGTCTGACGGATATCAGACTCGGATATGAAAAGCACCTGAAATAATTGTTTTTCACCTCATTATATTACCATAATCTCTCTAGGGATGCCCACATTAGAGCCAAAGGGTTCTTGTGGACTCTGGTTTAATTTCTTCTAGATTCAATATTAACTGTTTAATTAGCACAGCTGAAGAGCATTATTGAATTGGAAATGAAGATCTACGCCGAGGTAACCTTGTTGGTCTGTCGCAGATGAATGCAGGCGGAGCATAAATGAGCTAAATTAAGAATCAGGAAGACACAGCTGTTGTCTGCGAAGACGGTCTCTCAGGAGACCTGGGGCACCTTTTAGGAGCAAAGGAGCAGAAAGGAGAGGTTTTCATGTCAGGAAAGATGACTCCGTCATGTGTTTATAAAACTGCCCTATTTTTTAAAAGCAGCCTGGAAAAGCTGCTATTGTGTCAATTCTTGCATACCTCTCCTGAAAACCCAAAATGTCCTCTTCAGCACAGTTGTGGTTTATTTGATGGTGTAAGATGATGAAATCCTACTTAAACTTAATGCTGAAGTCTGTGCTTTTCAGGATGTTAAAAACTTTCTCCTGGCCCAGCTTAATATGCAGTTGTTCATTTGTTGATCTCCTAAAAAAGGGCAAAAACTGTCAAAATGTCGCTCTGTTTGTTTGAGCATTGCACATGGTTACGCTGGCTCCACCAATGGTGTGCGTTTAGGGACTATCTGTTTGTCTGACCATTCGTAGACAGGGTGAGAGTTTGGACATTTATTTAAAGGTTCAAGGTTCAGCATTTGGACCGAGTGCAATGATTAGATGAACATTTTATGGTGCTCTGCCTTCCACAGAAGATATATTAACATAGAAGTATATTTATACCACTTTAATTAGTGATTGCTATTAGGATGCGAAGAGATTTTCAACCAGCAAAACGAAAAAAGGTTTTTGTAAAAAATTGCTGCCCTCCTTCCTACCCTGCCTTCAAATCATGAACCTTGAAGTAATATTGAAAATGTCTCTTTTTGCCATTGTGTGGGAGCTTTCTCTGGTCAGACAAAGGCTTGTGTTGTGTGTGGGAAGTATACCTGGAATTCTGAATGAACTGAAGAACAGGGCTACAGAAATGGAAAGGTCTTTCAATAATTTAAAACAAATGAAGGCTCGAGGGTTTAAATGGACCATGTTTCAATGCCGTGTCAAGATAAAAAAAAAATATGACAGAAATATATTACTCTATACGATAAACTATGTGACCTGCTTCACCATTTTGAGTCACACAATTTAGGTTTTATGCACTGAAGTCCACTACATGCACTAGAAACAACAAATTTATCATTTAAATGTGTAGGAGTTCTTTTTTCTTTTTTAACTCAGAATGTGTTTCTGGGTCCAAGTGACTCAATCTGATGGGCAGGTCCATCATTGACGGGCAGAGACCCCATGATAACTCAGATGGACAGAAATTAGATCTGAGTCCACTTTTAGGACAAGAGACAGTGTGAATGCAAATGAACCGTTTTCTTTTTCACTCCCCTTCTTGGTCTAATTAAATAATTAAACACTTATTGGTCCAGTTTTTTTTTAAGAAGACTGAAGTGTAAAAGTTTTGTACTGTCACACATTATCACACAAGGGAATTTGAGCAGAAGGCCATCTAATTGTACATGATTGTGCATGATGTCTGAGCGAAGACAGAATAATTACATCTCCAAGAGTTTCAAACAGATGGCCTCATGAAAATGAAGCTGCATTTTCACAAACTTCATACCACCTAACCTCATGTGCCAGCCTCTCAAAAATTTCTTGACTGTTTTCTCTGCGTTTGTTTATTGGCTTGAAAAACAGTCCATTTTTTCTTCTCCCAAAAGCTGTGAGACTAAGTAAGGAGAATGATGAAGATCAATGTCACCTTTCTTGTCTTTAAGGATTCGCTTCATTTGCATAACCTCTGTGGCCTCAGCCAATCATGCGTGTCGAATATTAGAATGCGGTTGCTTTAATTATCTAGTCTAGGTTCTCCAGCCTTCATTCTGAGAGCATTGTCTTCAGTGCCCTTGACCTATGGAAAGCTCTTTGTCCACGTTTCTGGGTTAGTAAGATCAATCAGACCATCCTTAATATGCAGCTCTACAGCACATGTACACAAAGGTGTGTTCAGAATTGTCACAATAGCAAAAAGTTTAGTCGATATCAGTACCAGTAAAATCGCACAGTTCTCAAAACAAATTTCAATACCACACCAAAAACAAATATAGACAAAGTATTGGACATGGTCCTTATTTAAAAAGTGAAATGTTAATATAAATATTAACAAACTAAATTCAAACAACAGAATATAGTCTTCAAATAAAATATTTCTTAAAACATTGCTTTAAGTTCTCTTAATTATTCAAGACAAGCAATCAAGACGATCAGTCAAGTAAAATTAAGTACAAAGACACTACAAACAAAATAGATATTTAACAGCATTATAAAGTTTTTCAAGTAAACATTCAGAAATGAGGAAAAACATACGAAAAACACCAAATTATACTTAAATAAAATTAAAAAGTTAAATTATTGCCGTAGTCTCCACTGCATAATAATTGGATCCAATGCATAAATATTAATTCAGTGCTTTTGGAGTTTGACTGAGAGGTACATTTGTAACTGAACCGTGGTGTACAGTTTTCTCCTCCTTTAAAAAGGTAGGGTGGTTTCAGACAGGCTAGAAATAGCATGCTAACTTTGAAAACATAAGATCCCGCCCTTCCTTCAGCGCGCTCCCCAAAACCACGTCTCCTCCAAAACACAGTAACGCATTATGCAAATACATAGTTTGGCAGACAAGTAGGACATCCTATCATTGCATTTGGACCGCATGTAATGATTGGACATTTTATGATCCTTCCACAGAAGATATATGTACATATAAACATATTTAGACCACTTAGTGATTGCTGTCAGGATGTGAGGAGACTTTCAACCAGCATAACAAAAAAGTATCTGTAAAAAATTGCTGACCCTGCTTTTAATCTGAACTTTGAACTCATGTTGGATGGTTGAGGGCTTTAACAGCTACTTAGGTTATAAAGTCGAAAGCAGTAAGTGATTTTCTATTTCATTCTTTTCAGTGATGTTTGATTATTATTAACAACAAAATAGACAGCGGTAGGCCTTCTGGGCTTCATTTACACTGCAGGGTGTGATGATTGAATAATTTGATACATCATTTCTTTTTTTGTTTGTTTAGACTCACTCAAAACAAAACCATCTTTTTGTTTACAATAACACTAAGTCAAGCATTTTGACCCAGATATATATGTGTTTGGCAGTTCACAACTGTTTTTCGTGTTACCATGCATACATATGTGAGCTTTTGAAAGCAGACAGCTGCCAGTCAGAGTACCTAGGTAGCAAATTAATTCAGTACTACCTGTACTTTAGAAAGACTGATATGACTATATTTGTTTTTAATATAATTATAATAATATAATAATATCAACTTACTACCGAAGTACCAGTATTCCCTGGTACACCATCCCTGGTGTTGTTGGCATCCATGTTACTGTTTTTTTTTTGTGAGTCTTCCAGAAGTGTGTAGGGCTTAAAATCGCATTATATTGCTTGGAAGAACCAACATGCTACAACTTTATTGCGATTCGCCGCTCGGCGCTTTATTGCATCCTGGAAATGCGGCCCCTAGTGTACACGCAGCTGCCAAAGTAAGACATGTTTACAAGTTTTGTTTCTGAGATAGAAAGCGTGGCAAAAAATGAATCCATAATGCATACACATTTTGTCACTCATAGCCCCAGGACAAAAGTAGGAGGATTTCGATGAAATTGGAGTGTCAGGCAGATTCACTCTACTGGAATGACACGCCCCACAGCTACTGTCCCATAATGCAACCTGTTCGCCTTATAGGGGTGGTATTACCTATTCATCAGAGCAGTCAGGTTACTTACTATGCAAATCGAATGCTAAAACATCCAGTCGCTCTCTGTGGTTCCCGTGGTTCTATTCGCTCCCGCTCAACCTCAGAGGTTTTCTTCAAATTCTAAATTGTTGCACCATATTCCTCTCTGTTCAATGACGCATATATTTCATAGTTTGATGAATCATCCAGAATGCATTGTTTAAGTTTTGCATACTGCGTGTCAGAGCACAAACATTAATAATAATAAGATTGTGCTAAACTTTTGATTTGGAAATGCCTCTGTCCTACTTCGCCCTTAATCTTGTCCTCTGGAATTCCGGTCCCACGGCCCTTCCAGGGTTTACCTCACCAAACGGAGGTTTGAAAAGAGCGAGACTCAAGTATGCATTAATGTGAGAGCTTCAAACACTTGGCAGAAATCTGAATCATTGTGATATCACCCCGGGAGAAAATTTGATGCTGTCACACCAGTCCAATTTAAGCAGGGGATTTGCGGCATGAAATGCCTTCCATTGCCGAGATTGCTGCTTGACGGAAAGTGCTGCTCAGCTGCCATTTACCACGGCTGTATTTTTAAGGATGACTTGATTTTTTTTTTCCCCCCACAGAGATCAATGCTGTTATAATGCTGCATGAGAGGCGAGCATTGGCTAATGTTCAATGTGCTAACCACATCTGTTTCGTGCCATTGTGCTAATACTATGATTTTCCCATTGTTGTTTTCGATACGGCTGGCTATAGAAGAGGAGATATGGGAGGTCATTCTATGGTTAGATGCATTATTTATGCTGTAGGTTAAACTGCTCTGACCTGTTGGCTAGACACATATATTTTGTTTGTTGTAGGAACAACCCAAAGCTCCTTTTTAAAGAGTTCTATAGTGCAGTCTTTACAAACCAGCAAAACTTTTCAAAGATATGTAATTTGACAGGTATTTCACATACATTTATTACATTAAAACCACTCTGAGCTGAGAGACATGATGTATGGAGTGTCAAATTCATTTACTTGTGTTTAAATGTATAACAGTACTTTTACAGTACATAGTACTTTTACACTTTTACATTTTTACATTAAAAATTTCACATTTTTACGAATGTTTAAATCAAATAAAGACAAACTGACATTTCCTGGGAAATCAGACCGGACAGCTCAGATTGTAAATCATTATTATAAACTTACTGTTGTGAATCTAAAGGTAAAGTTAAATTTTTCTTGATGTGTTGCACGAAAAATGCAAAATTCGAAGGTAACTGTATGCTTGTAGTATACCATTAAGCAAACCTTAGCAACTTTGAAAAGAATATAGATGGTCATGTCATATGATATACGTCTAGATCTGCTGGCCATGTGGTAAACGATGAAAACAAAATAATTTTGATGATAACTTTTAAATGATCTAGACAAAAGCCACAAGCCCTTAGATATGTCTTTATATTCCTTAGGTCATTCAGAGTTCAATGCTACTCCTGCTCCTTGGGCAGCCATATTATGTGTCAGCCATTTTAAATTTGGTCATAAAAGTATTTTACGAACCCTTTGTCGTGTGGAGACGCAACACGCTACATGCTCATGGCACCATGCCCTGAAGATATCGAAGATGTTTGAAGACACTGCCACCTAGTGATTAAAAATATATGTGAGGTGTTAAAAAATAAAAAAATACAAATAAAGTGTTTAAAAACGCTTTTAACTTTTGATTAGCTTAACATATTTTCATGAACCTGGTCTTATTAGAACTCAAACTTTTTTGTTCTTCCCGACTTTTGTAGTTTCATGGAAATGATTCCACAACCTGGAGATAAAAGAAAATGATTTTCTGAATAATACATTTTCTGCATGCTGTCATTATGTCATGAGACATAATGTTCTCTAGAAGCTTCTGTGGAAATGGATTAACATGTCAGCCGGACGGCGAAGAGTCGGTGCGTTTTAAAATCCCCGTCTGCCTATCAGCACAGCACTGAAATACTGAAGTCCAGCCTTATAAAAATAGGATTCCTTCCAATCTCATTTCTTTTTTGCCTTTATGCCTGTATGACACAGCTTGAATACTGCTGTTTAAAGGTGCACAGAGTATTTTTTTCTATTTAAAGAAGAGTTTTACAACTAAGGAAATACATTATGCTTGAAAAAATGTAGATTTTTCTCACATTTATGAGAACATGAGCTGTGTTTGCCCATGCAAAAGTTGTTGCCACAGTAATAGGGTGTTGTGGATGTTTGCCAGGTGTTGCTATTTTGCCAGGTGTTTGCTATGGTGTTGCTAAGATGTTTTGAGTGGATTTTAGTGCACTGCTATGCATTTGCTATGGATGGTTACTGGTATTTTCTAGGTCACTCCTTACTTATCTAAATCAAAACAGCCCAGCTCTATGACATGGCTGTAAGTCTGAGGTTTTCAATCTGTCTTATTGTCTTGCAGGCATCGCTACTGTTTTCTCAATTCTGCTGTCCTTAACTGTGCTGTCCTCAACACCACACTTGAGATTACCTATCATTCATGTCCCGAGCACAAATAATGTAGGATGAGTTATGTGCCAAAGTTTAACACTTAGACTTAAAGGTTTTCCCCCTTTTCTCCCTCAGTTCTTATTTTAGCTTTCTCAAGGGTATCTGTCAGAATGTTTTAACGTGGAAATCCATAAGAAGAATCGCTCCATCTTGAGCTCTTCCTTCTTTGTGGCAGCAATGATTTCTGGGTGTGTTTTTCATTCCGGGTGACTTAAGGGTTTTGAGGGCTTGTCTCAAAATAAGCCAACTCTCAATCTCAAGAATGACATTTATAAATTTTACATACACCCTTTAAGGTATTCATTTAGCATGGATTGCTAAAAATTAAGTCTCAGTCAATCAATCTCAAGTCATTATTATAAACAAAAAACAGTTTTACACTTTTACCTTACTAAATCACAGAAAAAAGTATTAAGGTGCATTCTGGGTAAGGTTGGGTGAGTTTGATGCGAGTGACTGTGGCTTAAAGGACAACTAATTTGCATTACAGCATACAAGTCTGAGTCTGAACCACAGAGGAGGATCAATCTTCCCCTAATTATTACAATTAAGCCATGGCTTGTTACCCATCCCACCCTGCCTCCAAGAAATTAGAGACATAGGCCAGAAACGCACTCTACACTGATGGTTCTTGACTAGAGGGTCATGACCCAAAATTAATTTGCAAGTCTGTTCTGGTAGGGTCAGGGACAGCAAACAAAGTAAAACTGTGCTAAATGTAGTTAAACCTGCAATTGTACATATGAACAAGAATATAAACTGGCTTAACATTTTAAAGAGGAGAAATTACTTTTTATTTTTGGTTGTTCACACTGTCCAATCAAACACTGTGGTCATTTGGTGCAGATTCATCTATCATTTAATAAAGGTAAATTAGGTGGTTGCTCGGATAAATTAGTTGTGTGCAACAAGACAACATTAAAGCCATGAACAAAATTAGATAATGAGATGGTTTGTGCTGTGAGTTGGCTGCTGAGAATAATATTGTTGTAATTATTCATATTGTTTATTATTTTATTATGTTTTTTATTAAAGCATATTATGCTTTGTGTATCCATAACAAATTCTTATTTATAACATTTTTTTTAGCATCTCCACACCAATATCAACATTTTTGTAGAAGATAGTATTTTTTTTGTATGTATGAAAAATGTATGAAAACAATTAATACAAGGATTACATTTTTAAACCTGGTTCATGTGTTTTAAACTAGATGCTTTAAAAGCTTTTATTATTATTTCTGACCTCATTGTTTGTCACTGACCCTGACATGTGACAAACCTTTGCTGTAGATGGCTGACCTACGGATCTCCAGCCTCTGCAGATTAGCAGCATTAGGAGAACATGAGATTGCTGGCCCTCAGAGAAGCAGGTTTCAGGTAGACACCACAGACCTGAGCACATTGTTGTTTGATGAATGAGCGGCCTGACAAAATAAACACTCCAGTAGCTAAAGTTAATGAGAAATGTGTTGCAGTACTAGAACAGGCGGGCGAACTAGAGCCTTGCTTCTTTAGAAGCATGAAATGCATTTGATGCGCAACAATATTAATACATGTAATATAATGTAAATCTTCTCTGTCATATAATGTAAATCTCCTCATTGTCATGAATCAGTATTTTGTGACCAAACTCGCAGATTCTTAATTAAAACTTTTTTTTATTAATTTTTAACTTTAATTTTAATTCAGATTGAGCTGGACATTGTATTAGCAGAAAGTGTGGGTGTAAGAATAACGTAAGAATAATGTTTTTTTAAATATGTAATGTTAAAAAGTTTTACTAACATTACTGGAAGAATATTTTTAATAACTTTTAGAGAACATTAGCTTATTGTGAACCATAGGTGTCTTTAACAATAATTAGAAACCGTAGCACTGGTTATGTTGCCACTAGCTGCTTGTCTGAAGAGAGCAAAAGTGCGGTTTCTTGCTGTGTCATGCCACTATAATTTGTTCTGTTTATTCTTTGTACAGGAGGCAAGTCTTCATGACAAATATAGATGTTTTAAGAACATGTAACAGGTTTCACAGGAAATATTTCATTACAGTAAAAAGACAATTGAAAAAGAGAATGTGAGGCCAACCCCAGGCATGCAGAGAGAGATGACACACATCATAACAATTACGCCCAAGAGCAAAGAGAACTGAACCATCTTTTCTCTTAAACCTTTATGGCAGAGCCGCTGGAGGGGAAATCTCTGCTCGGGAGGCAATTCGGAAAGCTAAGGAGACACAAAGAGTAAGTAATTGCAAGCTAAGGCAGCCCTATTCATTTTAAACACAGGTGAAAGACAACAGGACGACTGCTGTGAAACAACATTATGGTTTGTTTTATCCAGGGGCATCGTCATCTGTTGGTTTTTATTTCTTTAATAAAAAATAGTCCAAGAGCAAGACTGTATGTCCTATAGTCCCCAGGTTTTGTTTCATTGGGTCTGTAACCTTATATTTAAACAAAGGCTGTCATGAATTATCTTTTTAAAAGAGATTTGTACATTTTCTGAAAATAAACATACCTTGGTGTGTGAGTCCCAAACTTGCCACCAGGGGATCACTACCCCAGCTAACAATTTTAGGTTGTAAGAATGTTTCCCTAACGATTCCATTAAGTAACAAAAACGTTAAAGTTCTAGGAACATTCAAACTGTCCAGTTTTTTTAGATTATTATTAATTATTATTAACATTAAATTAGTATTAAGCTTAGTATTAGATTAGTATTGACATTATATGGTTTTAAGAACAGTCAAACTTATTAAAATTCTGTAACTTTTTTTAAATGTTACACTAGCAACTTAAAATGTTATATGCTGCTAACTTTGCTGCAAGAATGTTTTTGATAACGTTGAGAGAACATTTGGAGATGTTTGTCAACATTCTGAGAACGTTTCCCGTTAGTTGTGACTGTGTGTGTTTGCAAGGTGGTTGCTCAACAACTCGATATTATATTCTGCCCACATTTGTAGAAGTGATGCTTTATATAATGTGTCAGGATGAGAACTGAACCTGTTACACAACTGACAGATTCTGAATGATGTTAAAATTGACTTTATCTGTTGGTCTTTATCTGCTTGCCAGGTGAAAAATGTAAGTTTGCTCTTTTAGAAAAGTAACTGCTTAATTTCAGGTGTCATTTAGGTTTGTAGCAAACACCAGCAGAAATAGAAACCAGCAGCTTTACATCCAGATCTGCTCTGCTTCCGGACACCAGCTGGAGACATTAGATAATTATCACTCTGCAGAGTCAGTCTCTTCCTCATGCTGTTACTGCTGGCTGTTTCTTCAGTGTCACTTTCATTTCTTTTACTGATGTCTCAACGGTCATAGGAGACGTTGAGATGTTTGCTGCGGCATTGCCTTAATTATAAACCCTCGTTATTTCTTCGTCAAACAGAAAATGTTGTCTAGTCAAACTTCTGTAAAGACATCCTCTGCCTTTGATTTGTTTTGCAGAATTCCTAAAAGATCATTAAGGATATCTGCAAGCAAAGACTGCTGGCTTAGATCAACTGTATGGAAGGAGTTTCAGCGCATGTAGCCCAACCTCTGCATTTCAAATTCAGCCTAAATAAGGAACTTGATCTTCTCAGACAAGGAGATGACCGCTGCTCATGAGAACTGCTTAAAGAAGGCAACCGGGCACAAATTGTCCGAGAAATGTACTCTGCATTTTAATAAGATGGTATGGGCTATTCTGGCTTCAGGCTCATGTGAATCTCATGTTTCCTATCTCTGTTTTGCAGTTGTGCAGGAGACTATGCTGCACAGCGTTGGGTTGTCAGTGGCTTTAATGTGGAATTCTTATCCGGTTGACTGTGGGCCATCTTTGGGATTTGATTTCTTTAGGGCTTTGATGCAGCTTTTATTGCTGGTATAGAATACCTCCCTTACGCTCACCAAACTATAGTGCTTGATAATGAAGATGAAAGTGTGTGAAAACACACCAAGATCAATGCAACGTTCCCAGCAGCACATTCAAATTCAGCTGCTGAGTTTGGTTCCCTTAAAATGCCAAAAAATATCTCTGAGAAATGTTTCTTGAATACAACTTCCATCAGAAAAGCTGTTTATAAATGCATATTTTGTCTACACTCAAGGCGTACGCATATCCCCTCCTGGCAAAGACCCAGCTAACAGGAAACGTTCTCAAACTGTTGGGTAATGTACTCTAAAAGGTCTTTCCAAATCATCAAAAAAGTTCTTGCAGTAACGTTAGTGGAACTTTTGATAATTTTATCAATCTTAAATATCAAAAAAGTTATTCTTAGGTTGTTAGTGCAACGTTTAGAAACCTTGCAGAATTTACAATGTTTAAATAACGTTCTTGGAACCAAGTTTGTTGTTTTAGAATATTATACATGCAGCTCACGGTCTTATGGATTTTTCTTTGTTGTTGATTTTTCAAAGGTCAACACCTCAGAGTCATTGGATTCTTTCAAACAACCTTCATCAACCTTTATTCAAGTTATTCTCCAGTAGCTACATGGCTTTTGAGGAAAGCACACAATGACTGAAGTAGGACATTTTAAGTCTAAACAAACCCGTAATGTGGGGTTAAAATTGTAAAAAAATAAAATCACGAAGAAATTCAGCCTGTTTTAGGACAAATAAAAATGTTTTGGATTGTGACATTAATTTCATGACATTTAAACATTAGTGTGCTGTATTACAGTATAATATTACCATTATACAGTTTTTTAAAATCAAAGACAAATTAAATTAAATTTAAAGATATATTCAAGACATTAGAGCCATTACCATCATGTATAAATGTTATATCATTTTTAAATGGTATTATTAATAACATTATTTCAAAATTTAAAATGAGTTTTCCACTATATAACAATGGAAGTTATATATATTGTTTTGTTTTAATAAGAATTGTGGTGACAAAATGCTTATTTGTCCAGATGCCATAATGCCAACAAACCTGAATGGTTTTAAAAATAGTCTGTATTTTCTTCATGAAAAATATGCTCCTCGTTTTTTACCTTTTGAATTTGGGGTGAAATCTGACTGACATCTTCCTGAACGTTTTCCTGAGACTCACTCGAGTACTCGCTAATTAATTTCATTTTTGCACCGGTGAGACTGTAAGTGGCTGAGCCACTTGGCTGAAAAATTCATCATTGTCCCTAAAGCTTTCTCACGTCGGTCTCATTCAAGGCTCACGACAGGTAAGACAGAAATTTCAATCGCTGTTGAAACTTGAAGTCACTCAGCGGGGAGTGTGTTCTGTCTTCAGCTGAACACGGGTCTTGGAGGAAAGGTCGACAAAAGGCAACGCGTGGAAGAGAAACGGCGCCCGCGGACTCTAAACGTCTCTTTGTGTGTGCTTCATTGTTCCGTTGAGCAGTGTTGTAATAAATCAATGTCGAGAACGGCCTCCTGAGCGTCCTGTATTATGGAAGATGTCTGACACTGCATTTGTATGTGTCTGTGTGTATGTGTGTATATTTTGTAGGCGCGTGTGTGCCACAGGAGAAAGTAACTTTTCATTACTGGAGCTTCTGGCTGCTTTTATGCTGGAATCTGGCATAGAAGATCAGCCGTGAGGATCTGTGAACCAGTGGGTCTTTTCCCAATGGGCCGGGCCATCAAATTTGTATAGTAGGTAAATATTACACATTTTTAAATGGAGTAAATTGTCAGGCTGGCCCACTTAAGAGCTCTGTGTTTGTACATGTAAAAAGTGACACGGGTGACCCCTGACACACACTGTCTGTGTTGCTCTATATACCGGCATCCCACTTCACTTTGTTTCCCTTGTTTGTAGTATAATTGTTAGTTATATGTTAGTGCTCTTGTGCCTTAGAAAGTGTTTTATAAAAAACATTATTTTTTTAGTTCATTTATGCCAATATCTGTATGCATATGAATCTTCTTGAACCTGCAAGAAACAATTAATTCAATAAGGGTAGGGTAGGCAGTTTTGGAGAGGCTAGCAATATGAAAGCAAGCTTTGAAAGCCTAAGATCCGCCCTTCTTTCAGAGCGATCTCCAAAACCACACCCCCTTCAACACATGAATATATATAAAGTTTGAAAGCCAAGTAAGACAACCTATCATTGCATTCGGAGCGAATATGGACAATATTTTATGGTCCTGAACCTTCCACAGAAGAGATGTATATATGTATAATATACATACATATATATATACACACACACACACACACAGTCAAACAAAAATCTTTTAATATTTTTAAATTATTAAAATTCTAAACTAAAATCTAAAACAGTTTTAATGCATATGAACAGATCGATATTTGTTTACTAATACACTTTAGTACTTTAAAAATGCCATACAGTGACTCCTGTGAATATTGTTGAACGTTTATACTGGCAACAAAATCCTTCCAGATAATTAGTGAATATTCAATATACCGCTCAGCCTTAGCAGGAACTCTTCTGAATCTCTTTTCTAAGTTTGTTTAGCTGACAAACACAAGCATTGGGTGTATTATATCTTCTGTGCTGCAGCTACAGCAGCTGAACATGTTGTGGATCCATTATATCCACTACAATACATTCTTTAGAACAGAATAGGACAGGAGAGATGAGTCTGTATAACAGCAGTGCTTATCGTGCCAAGAGGATGTTGCTCTCATTAGCACTTCAATCCACATAATCTGCGACTCACACTGAGGCTGCCTGTGCACAGCCAGACTCAAAAATAACAAGGAATCGAAGGTTTCCTAACAGCATAGTTTGCTATTTTGAAACAAATGGCGACATGTGCTGAAGGGAAAAGACATTGCCATTTTAAGCTCCAATAATAGGCTTCAAACGGCATCCATCAGTCAGTGGCGCACATTGGTTAGTGTCTGCTCCCCGACGCCACTCAGACTTCGTCATTGTGCCACAACTGTCAGCTACCTGTAGGGAAACGCTGAGACTAAGGCGGTGGGGACGAGTCAACCGGAATACAGCGGTCAATCAATCATGCGCGAGAGTTGGCAGAGTTGATCCGGACGCGACTCGTTTAAAAAACCATTAGTGTTCGCTGGTGGATTGCTTGTCAGATGGGAGTGTAATTGATGTGAATGAGCAGGTGATTAGTGCATTGGTCATACATCACGCCATCTTGCTTCTGTCTCGGCACCATGTGCCTGAACCACCAATCAGCACGCAGGACAGTGGGACATCAAGATTGTGGCGTGGGGTCATTAAGGTCTAGTGAGATAAGAGGACGTGCACACACACAGTCACGTTTCAGTAGTTTTTTTTCCCACCCTCTGGTGTTGTGTTAGTAAAAAGGGAAAGCCATTGACTAAAATTGTTTGAATTTTTTCAACAAACAACATAACTTCACTTATTTGGTTAGTCACCTGTTCTCAAATCTCCTTCAGCATGGTTCAATCAATAATGGCCTTAAAATAACCCCCAACACTGACCAAACCTTGTTTTGAGCCTGACCCATTTACTTTTTTTACAAAGCACTGCATATCTAATAGGTTACACTCAATTAATGCCATTTTTAATTGTGTATAATCATCAGTCATTTTGGCACACATTCTTTAAGGGGGGATTATGGTATTTGCACACCTATAGACATTGACTTTATTGTATTAACCCCCCCCCCCCGAACATTGTGTTTAATTCACTATTCATCCAGTCAGCAAAAATCAACATCCTTTGAACTGAATAAACACAATTTTTAACGTTGATCAGTAACTGTGTACATCTCCCTGATGTAACCATACACCCCATCTCAGTGACATCAGAATTGTGACTTTAAATTGGAAGTCTGACTTTTAAGCAGCCTTCAATTACACTTTTCCAGGTTGGAAGTTCTGTCATTGCGAGCTGAATGGAATGCAGAATAATATTCCTGCACCAGTCTGGTGTGAGCCATTTGTTGGTTATTTCTCAAATATCGTGCTTGTTTTGCTTGTTAGTTAATTCAGCATTATTTTGCCTCAGAGGTTGAACGCTGAAGTTAGATGAAGTCTCCTCTCTCTCTCCCTCCCTCCCTCTCTCTCTCTCTCTCTCTCTCTCTCTCTCTCTCTCTCTATCACTTCTGTATTTATTTTAAATATTATTTAAAATGTCATGTCCAAAGGGTCATTAGCAAGGCACAGATGGATCTTAATTATAATGCGTAAACAATGTGAAATGTGAATCGCCTCTTATGAAGTCAATTGTATGTGTTTAATGAAAAGCTCTGTTTGTTAATTATAGACTAGATGCTTTAAAACGATGTCGTAGGATTCATGTCTGCTATGAAAGAAACAGCAACCGTAACCTTCTGATAAATAGTAAAAATAAGCAGATATGGAGTTATTCTGTTTTAAGGCATGTCAGAGTGATTATATTCATGTTATGTATAAGATAAAGAAATGGCACCACAATGTTGTAATTAAAACAGGAAATCTCTGGATTTTCTTTTGATTTAACTTTTTGGTCAAAATGTATTAACTTAATCTGTCTCTGAAACAACTTTCCTGTTAAGCTATAGATACAGTTTTCATGTTCATTTTAAGATGTAATTATGAATGTACATAAAGGTTAGTTTGGATGTTGATGCAGAACAAGCTGCCAGAAAAACATGTTATTAGGCTCTTTAAAATTTGCTTGTTGCATCGTTTTGTTGTGACCAAAATCCCTTTTGGACATAAGCGCTCATAATCATGACATCCAGCTCATAATTAGAAACCTAGAAGGGACATTTTACATAATACAAATCCAATATAAACAGATGCCGAGATTCCATTTAGAGTGGACTTTAATATCTCTACAAGGTCAGAAACAATTCTGACTCGGTCTGTGTAGGGTTTTTTCCTCTAAATTATGAGCTAATTTCTTCAGGGCCTGAATAATGAAATATTTCTGCATGTATTACCCTCCTCTGCTGAGCCTTCAAGAAATAATGAACATTTTCTGTTCTTATTTGGTAGAGTTGAGAGTGTATATTTATAGGAAACTCAGTCTTGGCTAGCTGGTCTCATTATACAGCAGAAAGACAACTGTACACACACACACACACCTCAATTATGATGAGATGTACAACACAGTACATTGAGAAATATCCTACGTTTTATGTGCAGTGCTTAAACAAATCCCATAGCTCTGCAGAGAACTATGGCACACACATGAGCCATCTATCATTAACACATGGATTCACGCAGTAGTTGCTGTACATTCTTTTCTCTCATTAGGGGTGTTTGCTAAGGTATCAGTACAACTATTGATCATACTTGAGTTTGTTCGGATCACTAAAGCTTAAGTATTAAACTTCAGTGTGTAACTCATCCTGCACCATTTGTGCTGCCGACATAACCAATGCTTCAAATTATGTGGCTTGTTTTGGAGAGCTGTACTGTTGCTTTTCTGAGTTACAGTTTTCACAAACGTTGTATCTAAGCACATAGTTTCCATGGCTCCTCCATTATCATTAGACAGGATTTCCAGGCCTGAAAATCACACTTTCTTCATGACTGTGATATGTGACTGTATTATGATTTCCACCTGGTTGACAGTCAAACAAGCAATATCTTATATCTCATCTTAGAGACTTAGAGATGGTCTTTTGCGACCAGTAGCCAACCACCTAGCAACTGCTTAGCAGCACACAAAAAACTACTCAAAACACCTTAGCAACCACATACAGTAGCAACTAACAACACTCCTAGAACTCTAGAATAGCAACGCCCTAGCAACCACCCCGAATGCCCTAGAAACTGCTGAGCAACGCACTAAAAGCCACTCCGAACACTTAGCAACAGCATAGCAACCACACAAGTTTTGGCGGGCACTCACAGTTTCTTCAAAAAAATGTAAAAAAGTTTCTCTCTGTTGTTCACTCTCGTCGTCCATCTTCTCTTGTTTCCTCAGCCTTTCTTTATTTCTCTCTCCTCCTCCTCCTCACACACACAGTGTAAAAGCATTCAAGCATAAACAACACAAAGTCTAACTCTCTATTTTCTCTTCGTTGTTTGACTTTGAGAACTAAATAGCATCACTTGCTCCGTGTCCCTGAATGCGTCTGTTTATTTCCAGAGCTCTACCCTGTTATTACCCTTCCCAATTTGGCATTGGCAAAGCACAAAACTTAAAGGCCTCGTGCGATGGACTTTATTCCCTGAGTCATTAAACAACAGTATGTCGTGACAGAATTGGGATTGATTGTACAATTGCAGCAGAAGCTTCTCTTGAGCCCGGCTTGCTTTCAATGGGAAATGTTTCAGAGTGCAGGGCTTTCTCTGTTCATCTTACATAATGGATTCAGGGTTTGGATTTTGGGTCTTCGATTGGTGACAGTTGTACAACGCAGTACCAACAAAGTTCTGATTTTTTTATCTTATTTTTGAAGCAAAGAAACATACAGGCTCTTCAAATACTATACTGTTGCGTATGTAGTTTACACTGTTTGTGTGTAACATAGATTCATCAGGCAAAAGACAAAGAATAATAAGGCTGGATATTATTTTACAGACTTAGGTTGTGTTATATGATCAAATTGACTCAGTCATACTAGATGTTCTGTTTTGAATTCTGCTATACTAAATGGTCCAAGACGCATTATATTTTGGTCAAACGTGTCCTCACTGATTCACATGCGTAGTCTGCATGCCTCGTTTTCTGACTCTAAATTGTCAGAACTACAAGTGGAATGAAATGCATGGCTTCTGTTGCACGCCTCATAAGTTTGTAAAAAATGACTCAGTGGTTGTAAATCCATCCCACACTGTCTTTGACAGGAAGAAGGAGCATCTTATGTGCCTGATGAGTGAGCCAGGCGCTCATTTCCTGCCTGGGAGGAAGCCACTATGATTGGACATCATTAAATAAACCTCTGTGGGTTTAACCACACTGGCAGCCACCCACACTGGCACAGGGGCTGCATCCCATGAGCTGCTTTTTTGTCTTTGAATTTGCAAGCTATGGGATTCTTAATGCAAACAGCAACTCTCTGCAGTGTACAAATCACGGGTGTACCAACAGTCCCTTTGCTCAATGGGTATTAATTATCCGGCTGTGATGAACTACCTGGTAGAGACGGAGCTATAAGAGTTATAGAATAATCTGTTGCAGCAGTAGCTCTCAGCTTAAACTGCAGCTTGTTAGAGTTGGTGGTTATATAATCATCTAAGGAAATAGCAGTCAATAGAACAGGGTTTAGCTATGCTTGCAATGGAATATTAGTGTACCGCTTACTGTAGTATACTGTACTGTATATTGCCTACTCTGTTGCTTTAGGTAGTTTGCAAAACTAAAGTTCATGCAAACACTAAAATGTTTCACAGTGGTATGCTGTTATATGACTTCAGTATGTTTTTAGTATGGATGTTTAATTTAGTGAGTGTTGTCCAGGTATTGCCGAAAAATGTTTCTTTGCAAATGTTTCTTAGTGTTGTGTGTGGAATGGTTTTGGCGTATGTTTATATAATGAATCCAGGGATTGTGGGTAATGTTGCAGCTGGTTCATTTGTAACTTGTAGTTGTTTGGAGCAACATACCTGTACTGCTGTGTATGCTGAATTATCTGTATGCATAACATGCTCGGATGACCTGCTGTGTTTGGCAAAATGTGCAGTATACACATACAAGAGAGTTATTGAATTAAACGAGACACATTTATACCCCTGCTACCAGGGAACATTCTCAGAAAGTTGGCTAACGTTCTCTAAAATTCTCTCAAAGTTATGAAAAAGCAGTAATGTTAGAAGAATGTATTTTTAAAAGTATGTTTCCTCAAGAACATTATTCTTCTATAAGTTGTACATGAAATATTTGAAAAAACATTACAGATTGAAAAGAATAGCATTCTTATAACCAAGTGATAACATTTGGAATATTCCTAGAAATTTAAAAATAACATTTTTAATGTTTCATGTTTTGATTACTTTTGAAAACGTTATGGAAATGTTCTAGCAACCTAAACGTTTAGCTGGGACACTATACTGCATGCTGGACATTTTTTGGTAGTGTTCTATTTTAAACAAAGCCAAGGTCAACCCAGGCGCAGTGCATTATGGGATACAGTTAATTATGCAGTGTGCTCTGCCTGTATACTGACATTTTGCCAAATGTAGTAGGTCATCAGGGTTTCTCATGCATACAAAAACTTGCATTCCACAAGAAATAGTTAAAGGAGTATGCATGCTTGCATACTATTTTAAACAGCCTTTATATGAAGATTGTGCTGTGCTGTCTGCGCTGTCACTGTGGGCCTTTAAAAGAAGCATAGAACGCTTCACGTGGGCAATTATGGAGCTCTTGCAGGACTTAAATACACAGGCCTGTGGGGGCAAGCTGCAGACAGAAGACCATGTCAGCGTCCCTGAGCTGGGCTTTGCTTTGAAAGCATTCTATGCTCTGATGGTTGGAGCTCCACAGTCTTCTCTGCATCATAATGTATATAGTTTCATCTTGTTCTGTATTCAGACGTCTCCTTCTGAGCCACAGAGCTGTTAGATATTCATTAGTCTTCATTAGGCAAAAATACAAAGAGCACAAAGAATTAACGAAACCTCCCAATCCACCGTGGTGGCTTCTGGCATCGCAGGATCTGCGATGTTCTTTGAATAAAGAAGAGAGACGGCTGGGACTGAATGCTGGGGGATGGATGAGGTTCTTGTGTCTGCAGACAGTAAACGTGAGCAGACTGCATCGTTTCTCAAGGAGAGACATTGAGTTGGCAATGGAGATATGATGAGACATATGAGACACTTAAATTTCACCAAACAATGAACTTTGTGAACTGTGAATCTTTATGTGATCAGTTTCTCACTTCACAACAAGAGATGTGCAAAAGTTTAAAGGTGATGTGTGTAATTTTCCAGTAGCGTCACTAAACAGAATTACATCCAGTCAGGGGAATTGACTAAGTATGAACTGTGTTAAAATACCCCTCGCTAAACTGTTGAGTAAATTCGCCTGACTGTTTTCAAACAGTAAGTCAGTATAAAGGGGATGTAATGAAGAGACAAACCTTCTCAAAATGACTTTGCTAACAGCATTATTGAAGTTTCTTTCATATTCCTTTGTTTCATTCCAAACCAAGAAACCCTAACTAGTGTCTTTTTCCAGTATTGCCCTTAGAGGGGTGCAAAATTCCAGTTAAAATTTGCCCTAAATGTGAAACCCAAACCATTTTTTATTTATAATGAAAAATCATTTTTTAATTTCATAAGGTAAATGGGCAGTTTGTTTCTATGTTCCTAAAATGATGCTGACAGGGTGTAAAATGCAATTTTTGAGTTGATAAAGAGGTGATGTGGATAATTAGTCCACCACAACAGACAAATTAACAGCCAGGAGGTTGATGATAAACTGCTTGTCCTTGATAAATACAGACAAATCATCATCTCCACTATCTCACTTATCTAAAGAAAAATACACCTGTATTTCACATTGTTAGTCTTGAGGAAAAGCAAATTATCTGCTATTTGCTAGGCAAACAGTCCTGCCCCAAAATCACACCATTGGCTGCTGTGTTTCTGTGGTGTTTCTCTGTTACATTGCAGTTAAACCAAAATTTATTATATTAATGTCAGATTTTATTGCTGATGTAAAATATATTATTGAAACATAATCTTGACAAACAAGTTATAGATATTTTTGTTTTTTCAATTTAGTTTATTTGGTATTTTGATGAAATCATTACCATTTCCACAAATATGCACAACCATTGACTTTATTTGGCTTACTTATTTCAAAGCCAGCTGCAGTTATACATTGAGGTGCTGGGAAAAGTAAGAGGAGCAAAATATAAAACAAACGTACTCCCCATGCATTTGTTTTCATGTATAACGAAATTCAGCAGAAGTTTCTGTCATGCATCCGTCCCTGCCGCAGTTTTAATTAGGAGAAGCATAAGGTGTAGAATTTCCATCCTGAGATGTGGCATCTGTATAAATTCATATGCAGTGATATCACATCTGCCAGTGTTGTGATGTACAGAACATTCATATAGCATACAGTTTGTATGTCACCTGGCAGCCATATGTAACTGCTGGGCCAGAACTGAAGAGTCTTTTGCAATTTGCAATTGAGATTTTAAAAAATGGCAATATTATATAATGGTAATATTTCTGTTTGTATGTCAGCAAACACCTTCAATAATAGACAGGAAAGGAAGCAGTTTCAGCTTCTAAATGCCCACAGACTGTTTGGGACAGTCTGATGTATATTGCACACACAATCTGTACTTAGTTTAGTTAAGTACTTAGTTAAGTATCAGATTACACAGGTTTATATCAGTTCACTGTATTGCTGCTGTAACTGGTCTGATACCTAGGAAATTAATATATTAATAAAATGCATAGATGAATACACTATAAGTCACTTTGGAAAAAAGCATCTTTAAAATGCATACAGTAAACGTGCTGAGAAACAAAGTGATTCCCAGATTTTTGCGACAAGAAGTTCTGGGGAAGAGCTCACACTGGATTTGACATTGTGTGTGAGGTTCACAGCATTATATTTTTGAAAGATATTTAAGAGTTTTGCTTGAGGCACTTTGTAACAAATAAATGAGAGATCCTTGAGCACATCTCTGTATTATACACCAAAATCCTGCTGCACATAACTGTAGATTCAACAATAGATCTGTTCTGCTTTTAATGTGTGGAATTTCACAGCATGTTAACTTTCAGTGTGGACACAATTTTTTTTACTGAAATCTTGTTGGGTTGCACCTAGTTAGGTAGTAGTTTTAGGGATATAAACCATTTCAAAAGTACTTACCTTTAACTGTGATTGGTTGTTTTACATGTCAATCAAACGTTCTCTTCCTGTCTGAGCAGATGGTTCTTGGCCAGAATGAACTGCAGTGATAGTCACATGATTTTATGCAGCTGTGTAAGACTAAGCACAGAAATATTGTCTCTGCAACTACGCCACTGTGCATGTGTGTTGTTGCATTACCGTGGCAGCATCACTTTGGCATTATCAAAGTTATTACTCAAGAGATGGTAAAGTGACCTTCGCATGTCCATGTCATTAAACTGAAAGTTTTATTATTCAACTCAGAATGCTGCATGTGCTTGCTTTGCATTACAACTCGCGTTCTGACACATTCCAGCACGCAACCGGGCGTGAAATCGAGCGTTTGTAGCTAGAAGCCACTAGACACTCATTTCAGCTTGTTTTCCACACCTCAGAGAAGAAATTGAATAAAAGCTTTCATTAATTCTGTTCAGTGATGGACACCCATTATATAAACATGATTGGACTTGACTGAAGGCTTCTCAGGGCGAAGTGTCCTGCATGCTAAACAGAGCCCACAAACCTGCCAAACTCACATTGTCTGTACAAGGAGCTTAATGCCGCTGCTTCATTTGCGAGTTGGCACATGAACACAAGTGCGCTTTTAGCAAACACCCAGCCAACAGGGAACGTTCTTAGAATGTTTGCCAACGTTCTCTACAAGTTTTGCCAAAGTTAAAAAAACGTCTTGCAGTAATGTTAGTAGAACGTTTTTGCATTGTGTATTATATATATCAAAAACATTATTCTGAAGTAGTTAGTGGAATGCTTTAAAGCATGACTAAAAATTTTGAATAATGTTCTCATAACCAAGCAATAACATAAAAAACTGGACGTTTTGAATGTTCCTAAAACTTTCAAAACATTTTAAACGTTTTTGTTACTTAATGGGAACATTCTTACAACATTCTTATAACATTGTTAACTGCACAGGTTAACTCAAAGTTAGCCTCTACTTTTACACTTCGCAAATTCAGGAGGCACATTATTTTAATGTTTCATTTTGTTTGTTTGTCATTCATGTTTGTTTGATACACACTTTAGTTGTACTTCATTTAAAAAGGAAGATTTATCTTGTTAATGTAGCAGTAAAATTAATGTTTTGTTAATACTAACTTTTGTTTTAAAATATTTGCATAAATTATTGCCACCTAATGTCTTCCATTTAGATTTATTTCAGCTCATGTACTATCTCTACAGGTAGCATTTTGAATGAAAACAAACAATTATGAAATGTGTATTTTCATAAGTAGGA
Organism: Chromobotia macracanthus; assembly: GCA_036877525.1. Taxonomy (NCBI): domain Eukaryota; kingdom Metazoa; phylum Chordata; class Actinopteri; order Cypriniformes; family Botiidae; genus Chromobotia; species Chromobotia macracanthus. The sequence continues at coordinate 5,065,915 of JAZGTH010000004.1, read as the reverse complement.
TAATGCCATTTATTTTAAAAACAAGAAACGCCTTTCCCTTTTGAATTATTATTTAACATTCCTCCTTTTTGCTCTAGGTCAATAAATAAATAAAGTTTCTGCATTAATGAAATTAATGTTACTGTAGCTTTAAGCGTACAAATGTTTTAAATGTAATATTTTAGTTTAATAACATTTAATTAATATTTGAGTGTTCCTATAGCTCAGCTGGTAGTGCATTGCATTAGCAGCACAACAGGTTGTGGGTTAGTTTATGATGTAACACATGTAAACCCTGATCAAATGTATAGCCTGAATGCACTGTAAGTCGCTTTGGATAAAAGCGTCTGCCATATGCATAAATGTTAATGTAATGTAAATGAGTTTAACAATAAAGAGGTGTTGTGGTCAATAAGTCCACCACAGCAGACAAACTAACAGTGAGGAGGTTGATTATAACTTGTTTACCCTTGATAAATATAGACAAACTCTTGTCTTCCTGTCTTGTTCTGTCATTTAAAGAAAAACACTCATTTTACATTGCTAGTGTTGAGAAAAACAAATGATTTGCTCCTGTGGCCTGCGTGAGAGTTTGGAGATAAAGTGCTTCATCTACCATGATTGAAAAATAGTGGAGTGACTCAGGAGGTCTAAAATGTTCTTAGTACAGTTGTCACGTTTGGGAGTACTGGCAGTCAAGAATAAAAGTGAATGTGTTCCTTAATTTATATGAATTTGGCACACCTCCAGTCTCAGGAGATCACTCTATTTTCCTTAGGCCAAATTCCTAATTTATTTCAATTATAAACTGCTTGTTTTGGCATGGACATAAATAAGCATTTATCCTCTTAAAGTTTACACTGGCAAGTGCGTGTTCACAGCATTCAGATGCTCATGGCAAAAGGTTGCTTGTTAGATGTTGTGTAGACTACAGAAGATCTCTGGATGTAGAGTGTTTTCACACATAAACAAGGGGGTCACAGTAATTACCCTGGTGATAGTCAAGGTCTCTATCATTGAAGCTTTAAGCTGAAGACATCTGAAAGGTGTAAAGCTTTTCTGTTTCACCCACTGACTAAAGGGCCTTTCAGAAGTGCATGAAATACAGGCGTTTCAACCAGAAATGAAAACTGGAACATAAAATGTCAAACACTAAAACATATATTATTTGGAGGTCATAAATGACAGTTTAGAGAAAATCTGAGAAACGAGGAACGTTCTCAAGAACACTGACTTACATTCTCTAAAAGTTCTAAAGTCAAAAATCGTTTGGCAGTAATGTTAGTGGAGTGTTTTTGCCTGTGTAGAGTTCTCCAAATCGGAGTTCTCCAAATCTGAGTTCTCCAAATCACAGTTCTCCAAATCGGAGTTCTCCAAATCGGAGTTCTCCAAATCGGAGTTCTCCAAATCGGAGTTCTCCAAATCACAGTTCTCCAAATCACAGTTCTCCAAATCACAGTTCTCCAAGTACTTTTCAAATTTCTAGACAACTTTACATCTCAGAACGCTGACACGGGTGGGTTGATTGTAGACAGCAAGTATCAGTTTGTGAATTGATTTCCCTATTTTCTTCATTTCTGCATTCTGCAAGAGGAGGTTATGTTAAATAAGTGCATAAAATAGGCTAACAAAAGTCTTTGTGTGTGTTTATCCAGACAGTATCAGCACATCAAACCGTTTCTCTAAGTGAATCTGCAGCCAAGTCCATTGGGAACGATCTCTGAATGTGTGTGTGTAATTTTACTTCAGTACTCACACAGCATCGAGGACAACTCTAGAAGTAAAGCTTGCCACTGTGGGGTAGAGCACCGGGCCCTGTGGGGGTCTGTATGCCCCAGAAATCTCTTTCCTCTAAAACTCCTGCTGAGCAGAGAGCCACGTACACGCGTCTCTAGAGGCCACAGCAATCACTCTCAATTCTGCCCGTTCTGTCTGAGTTGGGGACAAACTCCATACTCAGTGATGGGGAAGGAGAAATATCAGGCAGTGTATGAAAACCCTGCTGGAACACTCTTAAACAGAGACTTTATTTGTGGAAGTGAAGGTTAAATGTCTGGTGCTGTTCCCTGTTTTAAACAGGGAGATTGACCCAGCTAATAGGGAAAGTTCTCAAAAAAGTTCTCAAAAATGTTCTGGCAGTAATGTTAGTAAAAATCTTTTTAATGTTATATATTAAATATATCAAAAACGTTATGTTTAAGCTGTTAGTGGATCGTTTTATAAATGCTACATAAAAAAAGTTGTGGAAAAGTAACATTCCTATAACCAAGCAATAATGTTAAAACGTCTAAAAAACAGATGTTTTGAACGTTCCTAAAACATTCAAAATAACTTTTTATGTTTTTGTTACGAGTGGAAACATTAGAGAAACGTTCTTACAACCTAAACTTGTTAGCTGGGGATGCTTTAAACTCCTGTACAGATGCTGGTTAAAACACACACACACACACACACATAAAAACTCAAAGGAAACGTAAATCACTTAGTGTTTATTGATTTTAGAGAAAAACCCTCAAGAGACGAGCGTTTCCTTCTGCCAGTCACAGACGCGATCTTGTTTGATTGCAGCAATACACTGACAGGTGAATGTTCATGAATACACTTTTTCTTTGATGGATGGTTCCTTTTGCTTCTCTTCCTGTCGTAATGTGTCACCTGCGTGTGAATAAGAGGTTCATCAACATTATGTAAACTGACAGAGATAGATGATATTGCTCAGAACACTAACGAAGGTGCTTTAGCATAATCCATCAAAATTAAGTTGTACTTTCCGTTTTAAATGGACCAAAGGGGGAGTTTTGCATTCTGCCTTTTTTTGCTACCTAATTTGAAGTATGCAGAAGATAATTCTCATGCTTCAGATCCTGTGTTTATCAGTTTGCCTTCGTGAGATCGTAGGCTTGTCACCTAGTTAGCGTTGTGCTGCTGCACGCTGGAGAAAACCTGCACCTTGCACCTCTAAACGGTCTTGTCCATACATTAAAATAAAGCTCCACTGTCGTGCACAAGCGAGTGATGTCCTGCATACAGCAAGAGAAGAGACACTAATCTGCAATGTATCTCTGAGTGACCTCTGAATACTGCAGCCTGATAAACACAGAGAAACAAAGAATGATGGGATCGCACTGCATGCCTGTGGGAATGAAGACAAACATTCATTCCTAATTGGCCAGTCTAAGCACACCCATAAGAAAGACAAATAACAGATGAGATCTTAATATTTCAGTTATTTCTCCTAGAAAGCTATAAAATTAATGCAAACATTTGCTTACGTCTTCTGTGTCTCAGATATTTCTCCTGAGGAAAAGTCCCAAAAATAGAGTTTCAGAAGAGATCTTCAGAAGAGACAACAATGTCTCAAACTGAGCTCAGATTTGCCATGTCTGCAATCAAACATCAATATTGGTGAGAACTTCAGTATGACCTCAAATACAGATTATTTTAGCCACAATCGACATTAATTTTACGGCTCCATACTCTTTAATGTCTCATTTGCTTCTGTTTTTATTTCATCTGAGCACTTATAGGAGAAACTTTCAAAACAAAGTTGACACTTGAAACACAACTGAGATCTGCATTAAATGTTCCAAGTTTTGAAAAAGCAACCTTGGAGCAAGCTTAGAGACATTGTTTTTATCTTTTCTCAAAAGGAGAAAAACTCAAAAGGAGACACAAGCGAGATTACTAGAATCTCGGTAGAAAAACAGCAGGCTTAAACCAAAGTCTTTATTTCGTCTCTATTTATTCTCACTGTTCTCTAGGTGTTTAAATATTAAAAAGATTTAATTTTTTGTCTGTCCTATGGGCCGGGTGTTAGAAAATATATAAAGGACATAAAGTAAAGCAATAAAAAGTTTGTGTATGAGTGAGTCTGGAAGGGAATAAATGGATAAACTCCTCCCTGGGGTTTTTATCAGGAGGTTTGTTGTGGCAGATGGCCTTTGCTTTGACTGTGTCCCTGCCCACCCACACACTAACACAGCCATTATTCTTAGCTGTGTGCCGCACAGCCCTCAGCCCACTCCAAACTCCCAGAGTTCCACAGCACCCACGAGGAACAACAGACAGCACGCTGACTGTAAACAGTCTTGCTGGGGGAATGCAGGGTAATGACAGCTCTTAGAAAGCTCAAACAACAAATGTGCTCTATTAAAAGGGCTGGTTCAGCCCAAAATTAAAATTCTGTCATCATGTCCTCACACTGATGTTGTTCCAAACACATATAAGTGTCTATCTTCTGTGGAACATGAAAGGGGATGTTGGGCAGAATGATGACGCTGCTTTACTGTACAACAAAAGCACACCAGGATGTTAAAGTTAAAACTTTTTTGAGGTGAAATATTGCTTTAAGACAGATAATTTACGTGTGTAATTTACTGTATGTCCAATAACTGTAACACACAATATACTGTAAGTGTACTGTAATGTACACTGTAAAAAACCTGTAATTTTTTTAAGCACCAAAAACGTAAAATAAGAAAATCAATATTATATTTTTTATGTCAAATTACATTAGACATGTAAATTTGCAGTATATTTTTGTGGTTTAATTTAAAAGATCATATTTCAGAAATTACAGGAAAAGTCTAAAAAACCTGTCAAATTATTCATTCTGTAATACTGATTAAAATTACTAGTGTACAGTAAATGTATACTGTAAGTTTTGTACTGTTATAAAAACTCATTCAGCTTACAGAAGAAGTGGAATGTGGTGCAGAGTATATTGCTGTCCTTGTTGGTACAGTAATATACTGTTTTCTATGTTGAAGTTACAGGGAAACTTGGGCACTCTGGATATAGATGGTGTGGAAGTTACAGCAGCCTCAGGGGAAGGATACAAAAAATATAAAACAGGGAACAGGAGCAAAAACAGATGACGACTGAAATAGCAGACAGAGAAAGAGAGACTTTTAATACATACAGCATGTATGAACAGCAGTGGGGATTTAAGATACACTTCTGTGTCCAGACACTCAGTGACAGACACTGAAATGAAGGAACATCTCCTTGGATTTTGCACTAGTTGAGTTCAGTTTAGACCCCAAAACTTTTGGAAGAACCTTTATAAGTTCCACAAATAACTTTTTCTATTACTCTTTAGAAAACTATCTATATACTGGGTGATAACACACAGCCAAACATAACCCACATTTGCACTAGTGGTCAAAAGTTTAAGATCACTTATGATTTTTTTTTCCAAATTTTGAAGTAAAAATTTTTGCATAGCATTTTATATGTCTATAAAACCATACACCCGATTCAAGAACTCCTTACATAATTTAAAATGGCTCTTGATAAGAACTAGAGCTTTGTGCTAAACTCAATGCTGTTTATTTGTAAACTACAATAGGATGATTTATACTGTGGGTTGCTTGTTTCCCACAGAAAAATCACTATATTCGTTCTTAACTCTTAGTGTAACTGTTTCTCCTAGACAGCAGCGAGATAAAATGGAAAACGGCACGTCCGCATGAAATCATTTTATATTTCACTATAAAACCAAACATTTCTCATTAAATTCTCTTAAGGCCAATTTTTTTGAGCTAGTTTCATGATTATACTGCTCTGTACTTTTGCTGTATGCACATAATTATAATGAATAAATCCAGTAAAACGTTGTTTGCGACACTGGCACATTCGTGCCGTCATAGACTGAACAGAGATCAGCAATAGCTACTTCTCAAGGCTCAGACATTTATCCTTGTGAAAGACATAATGAATGCTAGATCTTAATGAGGCAAGTGACGCCTACGACCTGTCCTCATCTAACCCGCAAAACTCAGAACACAAACTGATGCCGTTCACGAAAAAACACACACAGCAAAAACCAACGATGTTGTTAGCAATTCTCTTACAGAAATATTTCAAAAGAGATCAAAAGGAAAAGTCTGGGAGATGCTAGTCAACAAAGTGACTCAGTACTGACACCTGACAGGCATCATAATGAAGAACCGACTCGACTTCCTATAGCACCTGAAAACAGAATGTTATTATAATGGGCCTCCGTCAGTCTATGTTGATTTCTCACGTCTGTTAATTTGGAAGTTTCAAAGTCCTATTGATTCAGACCGTAACTCCAACATTCTGCTACCAAACAGCATCTTTTTCCATTGATGTTGAAAAGTGGCTGTTTCCGCAGCTTACTTTCAATAGAAGGTCATGGGTTCGACTCTCAGGGAATGCATGCACCGATAAACGATGTAGCCTCAATGCACTGCAAGTCACTTTGGACAAAAGCGTCTGCTGAAATGTGTCAGATGTAATCAAGATGCTCAAAATTCCACAAAGAAATTCAATTGATTTGACTGTTTTATATAAAACTGAATGGATTTCTATTATAAAGGCAAAACCATCACTAACAGAATAGTGTGTGTGTACTGGTATATATTTGGTTTATGAGGACACAAATGTGCATAATGACGTGTATAACGATGTAAACACTTCCTGTGTCCTCATAAACCAAATGGCCTAAAACATACTGCATGTTTCTGTCTTTTTTTTATGGGAAAGAGTGGAGAGTGCGTGTGTGCGTGCATGCGTGCATGCTGTGCATGCATGCGTGCATGTGTGTGTGTTCTATTGGCTGCATGTGGCTCTAGATGTGTCTGCTTGCTTCCCAGCACCTTCTCTGTGGGCTCTCTGGATAAGTCTTTGCCACACGCTGGTTCATTCCCAGTAATAGGTGGATGTTCCCGGCTCTGTTCTCCTGTGTAATCCGCAGCCCTGCCTCTGGGGCAGATCCTGCAGTGGCTTCACCCCTGGGATCTGAATTACCACTGTCAGGATCGCAGGGGGAACATTAGATTAATTGTGAAGCTCAGAAAAGTGGGACAGGTGCATATTTCATGAACTCAGTGAGAAACATCTCACATTCCTCGTTCTTCCTGAGTTCCTCTCTCTCTTTTTGATGCTTCCTGAGGTCGCAGGCATCTGGGCGGGAGGGAGTGGAGGACGGTGAGTGTGAAAGAGAGGAAGGGAGTGAAATGGTTTGATAAAATGATAGCGCTCCTCTCACGGCAGTTATCTCAGTGAACGGGTGCTGATCAAGTGAGCCCACAACATCTGCAGAAGGTCTCTTGCTATTTCATGTTCTACCTCTTTACTCTCTATCAGTTCTGACTCCTGCAATCTATATATCTCTGTCAAACTGGGTGGGCGATCAGGGCGTTTGTGTGGATTGCTGGGATGGCTGCTCTGAGACTGCCCAGCTACCAATTTTAGGTTGTAAGAACATTGTATGATATATAATGCTAAAAAAGTTCTACTAATATACCTGCAAGAATGTTTTTTGATAACTTTGAGAGAACTTTAAGAACTTTAAGAGAACTTTAGCCAATGTTCGGAAAACATTCCCTGTTAGCTGGAAACTGACCTATTATTTAAAGTAGGTGATAATTTTTGTTATAATAGTTTCTCCCACTATAAGCATAAATAAACAGCAATGTATGTATGGTCACACTAGATCGCTTGCTTCAAAAAATAGCTTGTTATTTGAATGGCTACATTAATGTCGAGTGTCATGCCGTTGGTAAATGAAGTCAGTATTGTCACTAACTTGATTTAGTTAGTCATCCCCCAACAACATTTCTGCAGTCTTTATATCCATGTCAAACTTGTGTGTGAGCTTGTGCGTGATGCCTGGTCAGGGTGTTCGTGAAAGTGATAATGTGTCAGTGGGGATTTGCAGAGGCGAGTGTATGTGTGTGTGTGCATCAGAGAATGTGTGAATGTGTGTGTGTGGCATCATTGATCCGCACCAGCTGTGTGTGTCTGATCGTCCTCACACAGCAGGTGTGAGATTACAGCATGCTCTTCCTCTGCCGCTGAACAGATGTGTGGGGTATTACATGCATGTTGCCTAAGCACACATACACCCTCTTTCTCTGCTGTGAAGATCTTCCACCGACCCTGGATGAGAATGCCACGGAGCCTCCTGTACGAACACACGTTACCTTTGACTTTCTGTCGTCGAGGAATATTTTGCTTTTGCTTTTTATATTTAGCTTTTGAAAGGATCAGCTGGGGTTGATATGTGTTTTTATTGGAGCGTCTTATTCAGAGAACATAAGATAACTTTAGTTAAGCACTGTTTGAGACATGTATTTGACGTGCCACAAAATTAGTTCTGCAGTATTTTTTAAGTCACAAGATTATAAAAAGTTCTAATACTGTCCTCTTATACTTTTTGGGGCCACTTCTTCAGGGATGTTATCTTTGTAGCAATGTATTTTCATAATTCATATTTTCATGTTCATTGGTCACTCTCTTTTCTACCCTTTGAAGAAAACATGCTATTTTTTATTACATTTACAAACATCAAACCAAGAACATCGCTTGTTTCTTCTGTACATCTCTAAGGATATTTTCATATGGTATTTTTAGATATACTTTATATATAAAGATTTATATATATATAAGAATCTGGTTTTAAAATGAGCTTTTCGAAACATTTCCAAAGCTGTTACTGATATATGTTTGGACTGACGTTTAAGACAATATTTTGCTGTTTGAAACTTTCACTTACCAGCGGAAACAGAGATCAATTTTTTAACTTCTGTCAGAAACAGAAGAGGGAGAATAAGAAGTGGATGGTTCAGCAGTAGAAATGAAAGTGTGCCAGCTGCCTGAGCAGCACACAGAAAACGCTTCTTCTTCAGAGCTCAGACCTTGATGTTTTTTTCTCTCTCTTGGTTTATTTACAACAGGAAAGAGAGAGTGCAAAGACACTAGGCTATAGAAACATTATAGACCTTGTGTCCTAGTCTTATATCCACATCTAGATTTTCTCTTGACCCACTGGTTGATAGCATACACCAACTAACAGTTTTAGGTTGTAAGAACTATTCCCTTACATTGTTAAGTAACAAAAACATTAAAATGTTTTTTTGAAAGTTCTAAAAAAGTTCAAAACATTTCTTTAGATGTTGTATTAACATTACTGCTTGCTTATAAGAACGTTTTTCCATCCTTTTAAACTTCTGTCACGTTTTCAAAGTGTACCACTAGCAACTTTTAATAGTTTTTTGCTATGATATAAGGTTATATAATGTCTGATATAATGTTAATACATTTTACTAATGTTACTGAAAGAACGTTTTTGATAACCTTGAGAGAATATTTTGAGAACATTAGTCAACATTCTTAGAATATTCCTTGTCAGTTGGGCAGTTTTTAACTTAGTAACAAACCAAAAATTGCAAGGAAAAAATAACACAGCCCTTGTGGAAATGCCTAGGGTAGCACAGACAAACTAACATGTTAGTTTTCTTAAAAGGTATCAATGTAATGATACAATAATGTAATGTTCCCAGCGCTTGATATTAGAGCTCATACAGCTGTCTAGTGTAGCCCATCACTTGCTATTGCTTATCTGGTCTCAAGAGGGCACTAGTGAGTGTCCTAACTCCTCCCCACTTACGACTTCCTTTTATATCAAATATAGCCTCTCTGGTTTTGGCCGTATACTGCAGCAGAGATATTGCCGTATATCTTCTGCAGGCGACCCGATGTAATTGATAGCCTCACCTTAAGTTACACTCGCCATTCGCCATAAATATATGTTCCCGTCTTCCTGCAGCCAGCCTCGTAAAATGATTAAAGAGACTTAAAAAACGCTTCCACACTATATGGGCCAAACATACCAGGGTGGAGAAATTGCATTGAATAATACAAATAAAAAACATTGCTCTTTGTCCCAAGAAACACTACGTAAGTTATTGCCTTTTTGTATGCTGGGATGGGCCCAAATCCGGCAAGGCAAGGCAGCAGGTAAAATTAAACTGGACACTTTTTACAGATGGAAAGTGGAAACACGAAACAGAATTCTTTGCTTTCATACACATTAAAAGTCTGTAGAGCACCAGTTCTTAGTGCAGGACTCACAGTCAAGACCGATGCATGTTCTACAGCCACAGCAGTGAGTGTCTCGATATCCAGCCTCACTCAGCTGAAAACATGCCAAAAACAGGAACATTCTTCTTTCCTAGATGAAAAGTCAATCTCGATGAACATTACAATATCTGCCACCGTTTGTATCAAAAGACAATTACTCACGCACATGCTGAGTTTGCCGCATGATTTGATTTATAAAAAAAGAGCATTACGTGGGTTTAAAAAGACGTGAGTAAAAGATGACAAAATCTTCATTTATATTTTCTGTAGCGTTTTCACATCTTTTGTAGTTCACACAAGTTTTAATCTAACCTACATTTCTTTGTTGGCTGTGTGAAGTCAAGAATCTTTTCAGTAGATGAATGTTTCTGGCCCGCGCGGTCTGTGTTTGAGGCTGGAGCAGCAGGTCTTGTTAGCTTAGGGACCTCCATGAGTCGGTGAGGCTGCTGTTTCGCAGCTGTTGGTCTGGAGGAGAGACGCCTGTGTTGAGAACAAGGTGAGACTGGGCTGTGCTCAGCTGTGCCTGCAGGCCTGTGTTCTGCTCATTTGTTCAGCACCAGTGGCTTAATAATTACACCTGGGAAGGGCAGGTAATGGGTCGTGTCCACGCAATTACGGCTCCCCGCCAAAACACTCATTTGTCTTTGTCACGTCGGGTCGCCTTAATTGGAGTCATTGGGGCGCTGTTGGGTGGCAACTGGGGGTCTTTGGCTGACTATGCTATTGAAGGCTTTGACAGAGGTCACATTCAGGTCAGGCTTTGGGTACTGTATTTGTGACCAGACGGCTTGGAAGTGCATTAAAATTCAATCAAAGGCTTCTGGAAACAATACCAGAGGATAACAGTATGATGTCATTTTATCACAGTTGTGGTGGTTATGGTCAAATAAGGTTATAACCAAATAATTATTTTAGGTTGTAAAAACGTTTCCATGAAGTAATAAAAATGTAAAAAATTCCAGGAACGTTTCTAAATGTTATATTAACATTACTGCTTGGTTATATAAACATAATTCCAAATTTTGTTACATTTTGTAACACTTCTAAAACCTTACACTAACAACTTAAGAATAATGATTTTGACATATATGATATATAACATTAAAAAATGTTCTGCTAATGTTACTGCAAGAATGTTTTTAATGTTTTGAGAACATTCCCTGTTAGCTGGGTACATGCTTTGGTGTATTTGGCGTGACTTTGCAATGGTACCATAATGGCTTCTGTCAGCTGACTAATGTGTGAACATTACACAAGAGCCTCACACCCAATTCAGTGCTTTAGAGGTGAGTTTTGCCCTTTTTCGAAAATGAACTTGGAGGAGCAGGTGAGGTTTGTTGTCCATCATTGTAGATGAAATGAAGAAGAAGAGATTGTTTTTAGACTTGATCTAGACATGTCTGTCTATCGTCATGGTGTAAACATAACAGGAGTACTATTGATTTCTGCCAGCAGGAAATCACTTTGTTGAGGATGTGTTTTCCACAAACTATAACAAAACATGCTTTCTCTTCCAGGCATTTTGCGCTGTAGCTTACTGAGATCATTCATCTGCTCTTCAGGTTATGATACTTTAACAAGGTCATATCATACATTTATATTCTGTTTTTCCTGAGATACACTTTAGTTAGTCATGTACAACAGCAGTTTATAAAATGTTGTATAATGCAGAATTTTGGAAAAAAATGAAAATTGAAGTGTTTCGTGTACTATTAAATCATAATGTAACTTCCTTAAACCATGTTTTTTATGGACCAGTTATCTGAAAAACATTTCATTCAAAAAAAGTCTCTTCAAAAAAATGAATGGAAAATGGATTTCTGAAGTCATGAACTTAATTATAAACATTAATTTAAATTTCATTTCAATTTATTAACACATTACCGCCCATATTTACATATGTATTTAGTGTTCATTCAGTGTTCATCTTGATCAAAGTCACGGTAATGATAGTAAGAAATAATGCAGCATGACAAACAATAATTTTAAAAATAGATTTGTCATAATACAACCCTTGTAATAAGTTAAATAGTCCATAATTTGATCAACCATTGATAAGCTTTTTGCATTAGGCAAAAATCTGAATCTGAAATAATTGCGTTTTGGTTACATCAGATAAAAATATCATAGAGTTCTAAAAACATCCGAATTATCTACCCAAACAATCAGTTTATCTTCTTGTTAATGTGACCAATGTAATATCTTCATCCTGTCATTCTGGATATGATGTTCTATCACACCAGAGCAGATGCTTTTTTCAGCTGAAGGCCTGTCCAGACAGATCGTAAGTCTTTTCTCAGCTAAAGTCACCTTTCCTGTCGCACCGACATGCAGAGTCGTCCAATAACACGCTGCCAGGTATTAAGCAGTTTTAATCTCTCTTAATCTCCCTCGAGTTTGGACCAACCCTCCAACTTCCACGAGTTTAAACTTTTATGATTTGAGATTTGCATTTATGATAGTCTTTCTACCTTCGCTGCCATAAAATCAGCCCCTTTGTTCATAAAGACCCCTGAAGTGCTGTTAAGAGACCTGTGTTCCTCTGAGCTCAAGAGGCACACCTGTATCACCAGTGTGATTTTTATGATGGTTTAAAAATACCAGAACCCAGTCAAAACTAAATCCACAGCTCATGTTCACATGTGTTTGACAAAATTACAGTCCTCAACCCCACAACCTTGTCTTGACAAAACATTAAAGGAATATTTTAGAGAAAATTAACAGAAAATGCTTAGTTCTAGAAATCACATTGGATTATTTACTCATACCCACACAAAACTGTCAGCATACATGCATACCATGGTACCCCTTTCAAATAACAGGTACTAGTTCAAGGATTATCTAGGATCATTTGTGTAATGAAGGCTTAAAGTTGACCAGCTTGTGCTTATTAAATTAGGGATCATATTTAAAACATTTCTCTAGTTACATATAATCATATAGATGGTTTTAAGTGTAACAATCATGCCAGAGAGTATCCCAGCTAACTGAGCATGTTCTCAGAACATTGGCTAATGTTCTCTTAAAGTTCTCTCAAAGTTCAGAAAATGTTCTTGATAGTAGAACATTATTTTAATGTTATATGTCATTATATAAGTTGTTAGTGGAGCATTTTAAAAACGTTACAGAATTTTCAAAACTTTATATAAGGTTCTTATAACCAGACAGTAATGTTTAAACAGTGTCTAAAACAGTGGATGTTTTGAATGTTCCTAGAATGTTCCTCCGTTGTATTACTTGCTGGAAACACTAGCGAAACGTTCTTACCTAAAATTGTAAGTTGGGGTGAGATCTACGGCATGAGCCACATTCAGAAGAGGATCTTTCTCTTAACTGCTGTTGTTGGTTTTCAATTTACAAGGGCATGTCAGGGCTCCTTAACTGCTCAGTTGTTCTAGAGTCAAGATGAGAAGATAAATTGTTAAGGAAACCTCATAAAAACATCTAGAGTGAGTGAATTGAGGAGTGTTGGTCTGATGAAAGATTGATAGGCTGTCTGCAGGTCTGAAGTCAGTCATATTTGCTGAGGATCAACTATTTTCTTTTCATTTTGGGAAAAGAGGAGGAAAGAACGGGGCCTTGATCTTTAACCTTGTCAATATTTCACAGGTATATATTGACGAAACAAGAAGTGACTGTCATTCAGATCTTGGCTGCCTCTCCAGAAATCATTGTTTCCTTAGAAATGCTGTGTCGACTGTTTCTTGCCATTCTAATTTTTCCCTGGTGTTGCAGCCAATAAAGAAGTGTACAGTAAGTATTTGATTGAACAAATTATTTCTCTCTCTCTCTGTCAAACACACACACATGTTTACTTATCTAAATGGGTACATTCCATATACTTTTCTTGTTTTCATACACAGCTAGTTATATACACTATAACCTAACCATAACCCACACTGTGACCCTAACAGAAAGCTTACAATATTAAAAAAAATATAATTAAAAAAAAAAAGTTTTTATAAATGAGGATGCCCCAAAAGGATTTGTCAGGATTTGCTGACTTTTGGGTACAAATTTGTCCCCAAAATATGGATAAGTAAACCCCCACACACATTCAGGGGTGATGCTAACAAACCTCGAAAAATTGTAATGGTGTAAAAAATAGGCTTTTTTTCATCTTCTTTTTTATTTTGATTTTTGTATATGTAACTCTGACATGTTTGTGTGAGATTCACTCTCATAGTCCATCTAACATTTCATATTTAAAGGTGCCTGTAAGGTTTGAATAACAGACTGAATAACTCCTTTATAAAGATCCCATTAATCAGCTCATTTGTTTGGTTTGCAGGCCTTGATATTTCAAGCCTTTCTGAGTCTGTTGCTGGACGGTAATTAAAGTAAATGGAATCAGGGGGGCCGTGGAAGTACTGTATGCCAACATAATCGAGCAAACAAATGGACTGTTAAAGTCCAGAGTGCACCTTACACACAGTAACCACTGAAAATCCCACTAAAAAGCACATATTTACACAAAGACCTTTGCACAACCTAACAATTTTAGGTTGTAAGAACATTTCCATGAACAGAAGCATAAAAAATGTATTTTGAGAATTCTAGGAACATTGAAAATGTCCAGTTTTGTAGATATTGTGTTTCTTGATAACTTTGAAAGAACTTTTAACGAACGTTAGCCGGTGTTCTGAGAATGTTCCCTGACAAACATGCAACCATTCCCCTTCCATACTGAATTACAGCTGAGATTTCTGCAAACTCACAGGTCATCTGAATACTGTCTGGAGGGACAAGTGGAAAGCTTTGGCACACAACAAATCTTTGCTTTTGATGGCCAAAAAAGGCAATTTTCATAGTTGTTTGCCAATGCGTTAGAAAAATGTTATACATTAGAAGCTTGCTCAGCAGAACAGAGCAGTGCTACACAGGGCGTATAAACTGTGGATATGTACGTATATATTATTTACAAAGCTATCTGTGAATAGACGTGGAGCAATTTGCAAATATATCTGTTTCCATTCTGCGTTGACACTCAGGCAGATTTAAGAGAAATGCTTAAACATAATGCATATATAGTACATAACTGTCATGACATTCTCCATGGAAAAAAGTTTCCTGTTTAAAAGGCTTTCAACAAAAAGACTATTAGTGTCAATTTACATAAAAAAGCATCAGTGAGGTCTCTTAATATCTCAGTATTGTTTTTCTAGACAGCAGTGAGATTTAAATTAAAAGCAGATGGAGACATTTGCATAAGATGTTTCTTCTTAGAATTCCCAGTAATCTCCCATCCAATGTCTGCTTTAGAGATCTCAGCGATGTCTCAAACTATGCTCAGATTAATAAGAAGTGAAATCATAGATTTTTAAAACGAGCATTTTCCTGAGTATCTGAGCTATCCAGATTCATTCAAGTCTATTTTATTTCTCCAAATAAAATGTGGGAGAAACCCATGAGAAAAAAAATCCCAGATGAGATCTCTTTAATATCTCAATTGTTTCTCCTAGAAAGCAATGACATGAAATGGAGTGTAAATGGAAACTTCTGCTTAAGTCTCCTGTGTCTCAGATATTTCTACTGAGAAAAGACTCAGAAATCTCACAAATGTCTTTGAAATGAGTTTTAGAAGAGATCTCAACAATGTTTCAAACTGAGCTCAGGTTTACCAAGTCTAAAATCAAACGTCAATATTATTTGTATGAACAGTATATTACAGTATGACCTACAAAAAATCTAAATTACCCCAAACCAGCTATACAATCAGTGTATTTTAATGATTGTCCCATTTGGTTCTATTTCTCCTAAGCAATTTTAGAAGAAACATCCGAGATAAAATTGATACTTAAATGAAACACAACTGAGCTCTCCATCAAATTTCCTGAGCTTTGAAAGAGAAACCTCAGAGCAATAACATTTTCCTCTGAGAACATCTGTGCCAAGGTTATCACTTTAACTTAGAAATCCATTAGGTCTCCAGAACTATGACAGGACAACCTTCTGAGCAATTAAATGTTCTTCTGAGAATGCAAAGACTGTCTTGTAAAAAATCTGTCCTTTATCCTCAGAAAATCAAATAAGAAACCCATTTTACTCCTGCGGGTCCACTTAAACATTGAAAAAGCCTCTTTTGTTATCAGGTAATCAATTAAGGAGACTGTTTTCAAACGCAATCTCTCTTCTCCTTAGTTCTCCAAGTATTTTCAGTACTATGAAGAACATGAGAGTAAATGACACAGAAATACTTTGCAGAATTTTAACCAATATATAGTTCTGGCAATGCTGCATCAAACCCATAGATTTAATTTCTTTTACAAATTCATTTTAAATTGAAATATGTATAATTTGTTGTCAAATTTGTATTTCTGATCTAGATAGTTGTTTAATAACATCAGCCTGTACATTTTGTCGAAATCCAATCCTGGATCCACATCCAATATGCAAAAGCCCCTCGGGTACATAATGACATTTATCTATATTTCATTAAATATTAGCTTACAACGTTACGTTACGTAATGTCACAGTAAGACATTATTGTATAATTCTTCTCAAAGACACCATCTAGGAGCAGTAAATCGTGTCATTAGAAGAGCAGAGCTCGTCTCTGAGCGCGGCTCTTTACGTCTGAACGCTTCGGTTCGCCATTTCCTCTTTTCTCATTACACAAGCCCTTCCTGATTCTAATTGTGACACTGTCGTATTTGGCTGCCTGTGTTAGCATGGTGAGTGCGATAAGGGCCAAGGGTAAATAAATGAGAAAGAGGTGACAACAGCAATCTGTCTGCCCTTTCTCCTTCAGCTTTCACCTGACGATAACTCTGCATATTTCCCCGCTTGTCTTCAATTGCAGTCAGGTGGAAATGCAAGGTGCCAGAGCCCTCAATAAAGCACGAGGCCACAAATGTGAGCAGGGTTGATCAGCACAAATGCTAACTTTTCATGACACTCTGACGGGGCCCCAGTGTGGCCCCTGAGGGCAGGATGGGGCTTTGTGGGCCTCAGGCGCTAAATGTCAACGGCTCTCCTCTGACAGGTGGGGTCTACTCCTCTCCTGTCTTGTGGCATTAACCTCAAGCCCAGTTTAGTGCTACTGAATGTCACTTGGTGTCAAACCTTCAACCTAAAACTCTTACAGTTTCATTCCAGGTTCGAGATACAGGTTTATGGAGATGTGTGAACAGGTCAGGACCTAAGGAGATACACATTTAAATAACAATTAATATTAAAATAATAAACAATTTAATAAAATGGGGTTAAACTATTTTGTCCAATCAGTACAATCTTTATTCTTAAGCAAAACCAGCTGGAGATGTAACAGAGTTTTCAGTTGTGTTTCATTTAAGGGGTCTTTGTCTCACGTTTTGGAACAGAAATAAGGAACATAAATTTAATGCAGGTTCTATAGCTAAGACAGCTAGTTTTGCATCATTTTATGAGAAAAGTTCAAGTTTTATCTTGAGGTCCTGTAGCTCAGTTGGCATTGTGTTAGTACAGCAGAGGTTGCAGGTTCTGATATACCTGGTATACATTGAATGCACTGTAAATTGCATTGGATTAAAATGTCTCATAGATGTAAATGCATTCTTTAAATATATTGACTTTTGATTAATTGGCAAATCTGAGCTCAGTTTGTGAAATTGTTGAGATCTCTTTTGAAACTCAAGTGGAGACAGGTAAAATTTCTAGGTCTTTATTCAGGAGAAACATCTGAAACAGGATACAGGAGTTTCCATTTGCTCTCTATTTAATCTCATCCATTTAATCTCAGGAGAAACAACTGAGACATTAAACAGATCTTACCTGTGAATTTTTTTTCTTATGGGAGGCTTAATATGTAATGAATCAGAGGACAGAACTGCACATATGTACCGGCAGAAGTTAATCTAAGAGAAGCTGTAGTTTTAGAAAGTGTAGAGTGTAGTGCGTGTTCAAATGACCATTTATTTCTGTACTGTGTGTTTTCTATCCTGTGTGTTTCTGTGTGTTGTATCCTGTTGTAATTTGTCGCTTGGTGGAGGTGCTGTGCAAAGCTACAGTCCCCAGATTTTTTGTAATGCTGGGAAATATGCCGTCGTTGCAGGGCGAGTTGTTTAATAAATCAAAACTTTGTGGCAAGCGCTGCTGCCTCTGCTGTGCAGCTCAGCACATAAACAACATGTTGCGGTGTCTGAATTTTGTCACGGACGGATGAGACAACAGCTCAGCTTTGGACGAATGCCTACGCTAGACAACTTTTATGACATCCTTTTTACCTTCAAGTACCTTTCTCTGCATGCTGCCTCTCCAGTAGTTCTTTAATTTCTTATACTTTTGAAAAAGTCATAAATCATTTTAAAAAGGAAAGTTTCCCAAGTCTGCATCCCAGTAAGCTAACAATTCCAGAAAAATCTGAGGAAAACAGGCATGCGCTTTTCTGCTCCTTCCCATTTTGATTGGTTGATTAATTAATTTGCCTTGTTTAATCAATGCTTTAAAACTTAATTAATTCCTTTGTCATTAAAAGTATGCGAGAACAAGTGACTGGCTAATCAGCTGTTGAATCTGGCAATTGTCTGTAGGGGAAAATTAATTTCTGTTCATATTTGTCATACAGTAACAGCGTGCGGGAAACTAACCACAACATATTGTGAGAGACGGCCTGAGGGTAGCCATAATTTCAGCATTGTGTTCAAACATGCAGATCTGGAGAAAACGTGAAAGTTTACGTGAAAAGAAGAAACAATGAGAAATCAATTTGTTGCCGTGGGTGACAAACGTTTGCAGATGTTTAAAAAAACATATATTTTGGTGCCTTCATCATGCATAACAATATATGCAAGACATTATACATGTAAGGCAACGAAATACAGCTCACAGCATTGCTTTTGTTATATTTGACATAGGAAAAGGAAATCACAAACGATGCTTTCCTTTTGTTTGATGGTCGCCATAGCAACAGTATGATACACGCAAAAGCAATTTCGATTCGTGGAAATGTCGCTGCCTGAACAAGTGCTTTTGACATTGAGCAGAAAAAGGTCTGTTTGTGTACAGTTTGTTTTGTATGAGAACTTGCTTTTTCAAAGACTGTTACAGACGGTAGAAGCTCTCGCCATACAGAGCACTATAGCACTCAAGGTCTCTGCAATTTCTTTGTGCGAACAACAAAGCAAGAACAAAAATTCAATATTTTGTATCATTTCTACTTGCTAAATAATTCAGCTTTATGTAGTGTCCTCATGAGCTATACATAGAACAAAGAACCAAACTAGTTGGAATACTACCCCGGAAATGAGTGTTGCTTCTTCTGTTGTGGTAATTAGATTCTTGCTATTACACCGAGAGAGAGTGTTATTTATGAGTGTGTATACTGCTTATTATTTTTTAAAATAGTATGCTACTGTACATTGTGGTCATGTAGCATGTTGCTTTATGGATTTTTGAATAAAAAATATTTTAATTAAAACACACTGCAGTGAATGTACAAGTGTGATGAATAAAGTAGAAGAAAAGCTGTTTCACAGAGACATTTTTGCATTACATCTGTTTAAAAATACAAAATATCTATATGTTAAATACAATTGTAATAATTATCTTCTGCTCTGTAACATCTACTATTTAAACATATCTAAACATTTGTTAATCCAGCATTAAATATTTAGGTGTTTCATAAATATTTATCGCCGTTTCATACTACATATTGTTTCACGTACTATTTCATATATTTGCAGTATGTAGTGAGCAGTACACCAGTGTTCCATTCTGAACACAGCCCATGTCTGTCACCAGTCCAGGAAGGACAGCCTGTGTGGACTCTCTAAGGTGCTTGACTTGTCTCACCTATCTTGAAGCCAGATTCATAGTGAAACCCTGCCATTCAGCATCTCTAAGCCAACACAATGACAGCACTCGTGTGTATGTGTGTGCGTGGCCAGCTGTCAGCAGACGACACAAATATCAGCGTGTCCAGAGGAGTCAACAACTCCTCTGTAACCCCTGAGTCTGCAGGCCGCCACAGCACCATGTGGGACAGACCCCAGGGGATGCGGGTGATACATATGGCAACAGGCTTGGACAAATCGCCTGGAGGAGTCTGAGTTGTATATGAGTTGGTGCCATGACCGGGTGCAGCTGGCACCAGTCCAGCCAACACATACACGCTTACACATGTAACATTATGCACATGCACCCTGCTGCTATGACTCCTGTGCACTTAATGTATTTGGTCTCCTTTGTGCTCTGTGTCACCATGGTGGAGAAAGATCACTGTGTATATATTCTTAATCAGTTTCGTTGTCTTCTTTTTCCAAAAATATATCGGAACATCTCTGCAAGATAAATTTACTTGAGAGATAAAACTGAATTTCTATTAAGACTTGTTTTCAGACAGTGTACCTTAAATATTAGTGTCATTTGTCTTATTCCATTGACATCTTTTTTACTTGTTTTAAGCGTAGATCTCTCTAAATCTGATAAATGAGCAAGATAAAATACACTTTAGTTTAAAGTACATTCTCTGAACAAGTTGCAGTTTTATTTCTCAGGTAATGTATCTTGTTTTATATTTATATTAAATATTTTTTGGTAGAAATTCTGAAAACAAAAATAACCCCAAAAAAATATTTTGATCAGAACTTGATCAGAAATATTTGCTTTTCAAGAATTGACTTTTAATATAAAACATTTCAGTCTTTCAAGAAAGACCTACGATGTGTTCTGGATATCTCATCACTACACATTATCCTGAAGAGAGATCCACCAATCAGTGAAGTCATTGTTACTTTGGAAATGCACATGCTAACCATCAAACCTTGTCCTTCTGGTCCCCCCAAACCCTTAAACTTCTTATTCACAGTATTGAGCGGTTATGCCACTATAAAGTTAAGTTATTGGTTTAACCACACTTCTCAGCATTGCCATTTTTGAAAAATATGCTTTAGGCAAATAATAAGAAACAAAAATTAAAAAATATACTTTGACCAGAGTGTCCATTTTGTCTAAACTGTAAGATTAGGAGGTTATAGAAAGAGGATTATTCATAATCATAACTTGAGCCCTACAGTACCACATTATACATGTTTAAATGTATACATACCATTTCGAGTCTGTGAGGACAACTGAACTTAAGAGACAAACATAAAGCTCTAAGGAACTGTCATTTTAAAGGTTCTTATATGAGAAGATTTAGGAATAATCTGACATGTGTCAATTAAGCGTCAAACCAGCATTTAAAACAGTAAGAAGCACCTCCTCATGAGAGATGAGCACTCACCCCCCATGTTACCTCGCTGCTATTTCCTTCCTCTAATTGTTAAAGGCGACATAATGTTCTGCATGCATGAGGCATATTACTGTTGCACATGTAATTAAAAGAAACAAGTCTTGTCTTATCCCATAGCTATTTTTCTCCTCACCTCCCCTCACCATGCCACATACATTCCTGTTCCATCTGCTGTACTAACAATAGAGAAGCATTTTAAACATCTTTAGATAAATAATTAACTTAAAATGCAGTGTAAAAAGGCTAAATGTGTTTTAACTACGGTACCGGGCTCCCATAAGATAAAGATAAAGCCTTAAAATAAAGTTTTGTATAAAACTATAATGGTATAAAGTGAATTATGTATATGGTTCTCACACTGGGTTGTGGTTGATATGGGGCAGAACATTTAAAGTTTGTAATTGCATGAATCTTAGTGTACTCACAGTATAATTCTAATGTCAGCGTAAAATAAACGGTCCAATCAATATTTCTTTAGCAGCCAAGCATGAGTGTTCATTATACATTTGTCATTGTATGCCTGTGATTACTTCACTGTAAAAAAACGAAAAAATATGCTTTAAATTTTAAAGTTTAATCCACTTGGCTGTGATTCGTACTATTTTTAATCTTGACTGGTGTTGAGTTGCTGTAACATTTAAGAAATGCTAAAAAACGCTGCAACGTTTCCAATGTTAATCTCCAAACTGGCTGGTTTGGTTCATGGTTTAAAAGTCTTTGGTGAAGAACATTTAAAAATGTCTATAGAGAGAATAAATGGGAAACTACTTCAGAAACCAAGACTGCTGAAAAAGTTTGTGCTGTGTTCTGCTCGGTGGAAGAAACACCAGTGAATCAGACAGTTTCCCCCCATAAACGCATGTTTATCAGCTCACTTGTATTCTGAAAATCCTATTTTCAAAACTCCCTGTAGGTGGCCAAGATCTATTTGTCTTCTTGGAACACTGAAACGATTGTCCTCTCATACATTCCACCATAGGTGACAAAACTACCTGGTTGCTTTGAGTTGTTGTCATATTCAGCACTCAGAAACCTATTTTATATGTCATTGTATAACGCTTTGTGGAAGGCTTGGTCATTATGTTAGATTACAGGAGTAAAATGGGAAAATCTGAGAATTCGTTGAAAACAAGAGTCTTTCATGTAAATAATTGTGCTGCTTATTATTGTCTTATTATTGCATTAATCGAAGAGTAGACTGAGCTGAGGGCTGCATTATATATATATATATATATATATATATATATATATATATAAATCATTTTCATCATATAATGTACTGATGTATTCAAGTCATACATTTTAATTGTAATTCTTTTTTGAAAGATAAATTGTGACAGACCCTTTAAAGGCATGAAGCTACGAAGTGCTCAAGAAGTATGAAGTAAAAGATTAAAAACATCCTTACAAAAACATAATAATTATGTGAGTGGAGCTGACAGCAGGTGGCTTAAACTATAATGATAATAACTGGATAAGAGCCAATTTACTGTGTTTCCACCTGCACACAGCAGGAAGTCTGTTTCTATTACATGAGGTTTAAGAGGACAAATCCCACCGTGTTTGGGAAGCCGTGGACATCTTTGCATGAGTTCCATTCTGTTTCCCAGAAATTCACTTTTTTCTCTGTTTGTTGCTGATGCTTCAAAACAGGAGAGCTGACAACAGCGAGGTCTGTACTTGACAGTGGAGACACTCATAAATGTTGAAATATTCCTGCTTGGTCTAAAGTGTTTCTAGTGGAACTGTGAATTCAACGGCCTGATGTTTCATTGTTAGAATTTGTATTTCAAACTAAATTAAATATGGGTGTTTTTTCAAAGTCTGTTTAATTTATATCCTAACATGTTTTTTGGACTTCAAGGCACACAATGTGAGTAAAATATTGATGAAAGATCTAGATAGTTTACTTCTGCTTAGGTTGCACATGAACCACTTAGAAAAAACAGACCTTCTGAATGACATGTATATTGTGACTGAGCAGAATTTTTGTCATTTAGGGGTGCGTTTATTTGAAACAGTTGACGCCACAGTAATAGATGAACTGAGGATGAACTTAGAGACAAAATATTTCTAATATATATGAAAACCAATTTATTTCCACCCTGAATCTTGAGACAGATCGTCTTCAGTATTAGAAAAGCATTATGCATTTTGTGGAATTGTCATGAATAAATGCTCCAGCTGTAATATTTCAGAAGTACCCAATTTCTGGAAAAAACAGCTGGGACATTTTGTCGGGATTCTTGACTAATATTATGACACGTCTGCCTCTTCAGAGCAGGTGAACTATCAGCATTCAGCTGAAATGGCAACCTGTGTGTTTTTGCCATCAGCACAGTACGGTTTGTGTAGCTGCCGTTTTATTTGTTTAATCTGCTTTAAAACACTGATTTATTCATACAACCACATTCATGAATCAAAATCACAAGAGAGTCATATCTTATATCTTATATTCATATCTTGTTTTTCCTAGACGTCACATACAACCCGTACTGAAATGTTAATCTGGCCAACGGTGACTGTGCAAATATACAATACCTGTAAAAGTAAACAATATATTTAAAACTAAGACAAAAGTATATAATTAAAGCCAAAAACAATAAAATTAAGAGAGCAAAACTGTGCAGGGTACAAAGTGTGCATAGCACATTAGTACATGAATTAAAATGAGAGAAGCTTTACTTACGTCTCTTATTCTAAGATGTTTTCTCTAAGATAAGGACCCCAGTAATCTCATATATGTCTCCTCTAGAGTTTTAAGAAGAGATCTCAACAGCGTATCCAACCAAGCTCAGATTTTTCAAGGTACCAAATTACAATATGAGCGCAAACATTTCTCACCCAGTTCCCTCAAGACTAAATCATCTGAGCTGTGCTATCCACATTCATTTCGTAGTGCTGTACTCTTCCTGTACTGTATGTCAACAACTGATTGATTTCTTTCTGTTTTTGGTTCTCCTAATTTTAGGAGAAACATCTGGGACAAGGTTGATACTTCTATAAAACACCAGAGAACTTCATTAAGTCTCTTAAGCGATGAGCAAGCAACTCATTTCTCTGGGAATGAAGAAATCGTGGGATGGCGGATATGAGAAAAGTTTGGATCAGTTTAGAAGTTAGTTACGATTTTCAATCACTCCCTGGTACATCTTTCACTGCTGTACTGGTTCCAGGTCATCTGCTGTTATGGAGTCATGGGACAGCTTGCGTTTTGACTGTCTCCTCTCTGTCTCTGGTGTACAGGTGTTCACACAAGCTGCTGAAGCTGAGACGATTTATCGATAGTGAGAGTGAGGCTGTCATGTCGTGCTGCTGTTTACCACCACAGTGTAGACTGGTTTGTTTTGAAAGGATCTCTGTTGCATCCTAATGATCTGCATCTAGTGGATGAGAGACACCACATCACATTTTACCACACACAAGACCAGACAAATTAACAGATCACCATCTCAGCTAACAGGGAACGTTCTCAGAACATTGACTAAAGTTCTTTCAAAGTTATCAAAAAGCTCTTGCAGTAATGTTAGTAGTACTTTTTTAACGTTATATATATTTGATATCAATAATGTTATTCTTACATTGTTAGTGAACGTTAAAACATTACAAAATTAAAATCTTTGAGTAATGTTCTTACCAAGCAGTAATGTTTTGTTGTCTTTTGCCTGCCACCGAAGTCTACCCTGCCTTTAAGGATTGTTTTTGTCTTCTTTTCTGGTATAAATTTTTCAGTATACTTAAAACAACATCTATTTACTTAAGAAGCAACGGGGGCAAGAAAAAAGTTGTTTTTAGAAAATTTATTTTGAATTAAGCTTATTTTTTTATTGCATTTTGTCTACAACATACTGTAGTATAGCGAGGTGTATTTTTAAAGGTAAATAAAGTAAGTGGGATATGAAGAGTACATAAAATATACTCTCTAAAAACAAGCCTTAATACCTTCTGCACTTTTGCTTATTGGATAAATCTATGTTGTTTAAATCTAAGTATATTTAGATATTTTTAGATATTCTGTAAAACAAGACAAAAATATTGATTAAATGATTTTTTCGAGCGTAGGGGTGATATTACAAACAGATCCTCATTGCCAATTCAATCTTTCATTGTGAAAATTCAATTTGGCTGGTTTAGCGTCGCTCTCGGCCTTAGAGATATTAAATTCATTGCATGCATACTACTGTGTGCATTAAAAGCCCTCTCTTTCCATCTATATTAACACACTGCATTTTGCCTTAGCCTCAAATAAAAGTGCACCCAGCCATAGCAGCTCCATCAATCTGCGGCTGCCATGTTGATTTACATTTCCCTGACAGAGAGCAATTTATGGCTTGCGGAAATCCAGAATATTTAACCTGCCCTACTTCTCTTTTCCTTTAGATTTTGAATACATCACAGGTGATTGAATCCAAATAACAGCCTGGGAAACTACCTGAAAGAAAACAGTGGATTGTCAGCCAGTAGGTTCTCTAAATCTTAATTAGATACAGAGAACAGGGAAAGTTCTCAGAACGTTGGCTAACATTCTCTGAAAGTTCAGTGACATTAGTAGTAACATTTTTATATAGTTTATCAAAAATGTTATGCTTAAGTTGTAAGTAGAATATTTTAAAATGACTGATTAAATTACTACTAAATTAAGTTACTGAATTTAAAAACTTTGAATAAAGTTTTTACAATCAAGCAATGACGTTAATGCATTGTCTAAGAAAATGGGTGTTTTGAACATTCTTAGAACATTCAAAATAACATTTTTAATGTTTTTGTCACTTCATGGAAACGTTAAGGAAATGTTCTTATAAAGTAAATTGTTGCCTGTAATTTGGTCATGGTGAAAAATGTTTGAGTTGACATGTCTGATGTTTGTTTGCTTTATATTTGTTTTTATTTGAGCACAGTTTAAGATCTTTCCTGAATTTCTAGAGGAAAAACAACATTACTCAGGTTTTTCTCACACAAAATGTGAAAAAGACGACATAAAAGTCTCAGTTTGCTCTCCATTAATCTCAGTTCTGTCTAGGAGAAAGGGAAAGATTAGGTTTCGCTAAAATCTTACAAGAAAGTTGACAGACTTCGAAAGTTTGCAAGACCAATTCCACAAGCTGTATTGTTTAATGGCAAAACGTTTCCTGGGCGACAGTCCAAAAAACAGTGAAATAACTGATGCACTTTAAAAACGCTTTCAAGTTTTTATTCTCCTGAGCGTTTAATCTTACTTTTTGCGAGTT
Organism: Chromobotia macracanthus; assembly: GCA_036877525.1. NCBI lineage: Eukaryota > Metazoa > Chordata > Actinopteri > Cypriniformes > Botiidae > Chromobotia > Chromobotia macracanthus. Next base: position 5,039,605 of record JAZGTH010000004.1, on the reverse strand, counting down.
TCAAAAGATCTATGAATGTCGTCTTGGAGAAATTGACACATGCTGTCTGGTGTTGTATAATTGAATACTCGGTGAGATTAAACTGTCTGAGATTTGCGTACTGCACATTTCACAGGGAAATTGCAGATCTCTGAAACAATCTCTGAATTATTTAGGGGCGCTTCTGTTGATTTTAAGACGTCGTGTATTTGGCAAACATGAGTAAATCCTCACGCTGTTGCAGTTTTTTTCCTTTCTGACATTCTCTTGAGAACAAACAGTGTATGCCAAGATTCTGAAGGCATTAATATTTATTCCAAAATCTGGCGCCCAACTCCCTGAGTCATGTGCCGTTCTCTCTGTTTCCGTCCCTCTGCAGTCCTGCTGTATAAAATCCTGTCACCCACGGTAATTGAAACGTAAGAGACACATTAATTGCGTTTCTGCATAATTAACATCACAATGAATTTCCTGCTATTTACCTCGTATACTAAAACTGAAAGTAGCACAAACCCCGCTTTGCTTTAAGTAACAGGTTAATATACTAAGTAAAGCGTTTTGAAATGAAAAACTGTGCAGGGGAGGACAAGGCTGTAAGAATGGTTACTTTAATAAATCCCCTATTATTATATTTAACAATAGTAATAAAAACATTAAAAATGTTATTCTGGAAGTTCTAGTAGCATTCAAAATGTTTTTTAGACATTGTATTAACATTACTGTTTGTTTAAGAACGTCATTCAAATGTTTTAAATTATGTAATGTTTTTTTGCAAGCATTCCATTAGCTACTTAAAAATAACATTTTTGAGATATATATGTAACGTTAAAAACATTATACTAATATTACTGCAAGAACGATTTTTGATAACTTTGAGAGAACTTTTAAAGAACGTCAGTCAACATTTTAAGAATGTTAGCTGGGCTGATATGTCAGCAGATACTGCCACGGAGAATAGTTTTGATTCACCCCTCAGCTTATTCAAACAAACAAATATTGCATCTAAAGTAATATTTCACTGGAATAAACATAAAAATATCTGTGTAAAGATAGAGCTAACATTTTAACACCTGTTATGACCATGGAAAGCCAGTACACTCTGATGCTCAAGTATTTCTCTATTTACATAAAAAAAATCACCCTTAGTAATTCATAACACTTAACCAGAACCTCGTCTACCTAGAACAGAAGACCCACCATTATAAGGATGATAAATAACACATTTTTGTACAGAAAATTCATATAATTTCTGTGAATGTCTTGTGATTGTAAACACATTAGTGTAAACACAACAGTTTTTTAAAAAACTGAGGAACAGGTCGAAGTGTTTGTGGTAATAAAGTTTATTTAGTGCACTGTGTAGAACTACATTGTGACTACATTAACAACACAGTGCACGACACCCTCAGTTGTAGCCATCTCTTTCACACTAGCCATTAAAAACTCACAGATTCTGTATACTGATGTGAATGTGAAATTCCAGTAAACCTGTTTATTCCGGAGAGGAAACAGTCAAGGAGAAACGGGACTAAACACACAGATAGCATACTGTCCTGGCACACTTTTTGTGGTAATGACATCTGTTGACATGCAGGTTTCCTCCTTTAATCTGTGATTTCACTCTGTGTTTATGTCATTAGGTCAGATTTACATACAGCTTTCTCAGCTAGAGGAAAATACTTTTTCTTTAAGCATAAATTAGAGGAAAGCATCACTGTAGGATAATCGAACAAGTATTGTAAGCAATACAACATGGGCAGAAGCGCCATTGTGCTAAATATAATTCAGAATTGGCTGTTTTTGAGTTTAAAAATCACAGTTGTATAGTTTTATTTATCTGTACAACCTGTATTAATACCCAACTAGCAATTTTATGTTGTAAGAATGTTTCCTTAACGTTCTATAAAGTAATAAAAACGTTAAAAACATTTTGTTTTAAAGTTCTAGGAACACTCAAAATTGGTTATAAGAACACCATTCAACTTTTTAATTTATGTAACGTTTTTAAAACATTTCGCTACAACTTAAGAATAACGTTTTTGATATTTATGACATATAACACTAAAAAATATTCTACTAACATTACTGCAAGAACTTTTTTGATAACTTTGACAGAACTTTTACTGAACATTTTGGACAACGTTTTAGAAAACTTTTAGACAATGTTCTTAGAATGTTCCCTGTGGGTAATTGCCTTCGTGGAACCAGTCAGTATTAATCTACTTTATTAATCTACAGTATTAATCTAATGTACTGCAATTCAGTTACAAATGTTGGCCGGTTCTGTCTGTCTGTTTTGGTTTTGCATGTGTGTTGTGACCTCCGAAAATCCATCAATTGTTTAGTTGAACTTTAATTTACACTGCTGTTCTCTTTGCTGTTATTTTGTGCTGTGTTTGCCCTCAGGAGGCCCAAAAACGATGAGAACAGAAGCTGTGCCTTCTCCTCATCAGAATTACAATGCCGTCTTTGTCTCGACGCTTCGTCTGCAGTTTGTCAAAGATTGCGTCTGAAACTGTGTGAGACAGCGGTACACCGATCTGGCTTAAGTGATTTAAAACGGCCTTCCTTCCGCAACCAAAGAACACTCAGCATCAATAATGCAACAAACCCTGGAATGTAATAAAAGAGGGTATTAGATACTGTCACATTGGCATGCGTTAAAAAAGCTAGATGAAACGGCCTGCTACACTGCCTTGATACGCAACCGAAAAATGTGACTTACCTTTCCATAGATCACAAAAACATGCACAATCTTTTCGACTTATTTAGTAGGGATCGTCTTATCTCCAACAGCTTCTTTTGCTTCGCTGTGATTGTTTACAGTTCATTAGCATATTGTACAGAAACACAAGTCTCTTTTTGTTGGCTTTCTGTATGGAAAGGCCTTAAAATAGGCCTGTAACACAAAGCTTAACACATGGGAATTGGCGTTTAGTGATTCCTTGGCACAAGTCAGATCGCTGCCTCCTGCTTTTTGTCTTGCTAAACGAGGAACATACTACCATTCTGTAGCGTGTTTGCTTTTATAATTCATCCAGCTAAGCTGGATATATTTGTTAGCATCTCACTGGCACATGTAAACAATTATTCATGCCCATATTTAGATTCTTTGTAGAAGCAAAAAAGCTTTCCGTTTGCACACCCTAGATCAAATGCCAAGCTGTTTGCGTAATTGAACGGGTGCTTCATTTGGCCGCTGATGTTCAGGAGTGAAATTGCTGCCATGTTTTTGAAAATGCCCTCTGTCCATCAGAATTCAAAAGATTCTCAGTGCAGTTCTGTATGGTGCACAGAAATGAACTGAGAATTCAATACGTGAATATAGCATGTGAAGTAGTGCTATATGATGCACGTGATACGTGAAGTAGCAGTTAGTTAAGACAAACAATTGTTATTTGAATATGAATCCAAAGGTCAAATATATAATGTAATGAAATAAAAATGACTTTTTAAAAAAATTTACTAATACAATACCAAATACTAATACTAATACTATTCCCAGAATGTTGACTAACGGTCTCTCAAAGTTATCAAAATGTTCTTGCAGTAACGTTAGTAGAACATTTTTATCATGTTATATTTTATATTTTAAAAACATTCCATCAAAAGTTGTTAGTGCAATGTTTTTAAAAATAAATAAAAATAAAATGTTTCAAAAACATTACAAAATTTAAAAAGTTTGGATAACATTCTTATAATGATGCAATGATGTTAATACAACATCTAAAAAACTGGATGAGGGAAACATCCTTACAACATTCACACAAAATATGGGATATTTTAAAAAAACATTACATGATAGTTAAAATCAGTGTTTGAAATGTCATAAATAAGAGAATAAATTGCTATATTTTATACACAGTATATATTTCATTAGATTTAGTCAATTCAGTTCAAAATGACTATGTTGAATTTCTGTTCTCAAACCCAATGGGAGCCATTACTTAAATTCTGAATTTTGCCCAGTCTGGCTCTACACTGTTCCTCTTCCTGTTTTTTATCAATGATAGGTCAGGAGGTCTGCATACTAAGGAGTGCACACTAACAAGCCTTGATGTTGCAAATCAACTGTCAGATCAAAGCTTGGACTCGCAGACCCACGAGGGTTTGGCAGCCCCGTCTCCAACCTCCTTGTTTTCAGAGACCAATTAACACCTGCCTCTAACTAATTGCCTGATGCCCTCCACACTGCAAAAATGCTTAGCGGGTGATTAGCGATGCAAAACAGGCGCTGGCAAGCGCAGCCATGCAAAACCTACGTGTTTATAAACTCCTGTAAAGTTGAGCCAATCATTTGGGCAGCTGCTCCCTGGGCAGGGCGTGCAGCATTCTAACAACAGGGCAATGAAACCTGCTGAGCAGATTTTTTTTAAAGTTCCGAGTCTTTATCGACAAACAGGTTTTCAAAATGCTTAGGTCTCAGGTGAGTTTGATGGCTTGTAATATTCTCTGCTGGAAAGTTCGGCTCGCAGTAGCTGATGCTACTACTGCTGTAACACCTGAGGCTGATTCCAGAAATCATGTTGAGATCTGAACGTGTTTGAAGTTATTACCTTCAAGTGTTGCATTTACTTGAAGTGTTTATTAGATCTCATTTGTACAAACCGCTTTAGTTGCAATTGACTCATGTTAGAGCTGGCATTCAGCTGAGGAGTTGTTTGGTTGCATGTCAGAATATTGAATTTCTTCTAAAGCATACGGATAGGAAGGTAATGGTAAACTGGACGGAAGTGCTTGTAGAGGGGAATAAGAGTTCAGTGTAACATAACTCATCTGGACAGATGTGGAACTTCTTTCTCAGCTTCTAAATCCCTAACCCAAAGCAAATTTATACTTGTGCTAGTTAAACATGCAGGAGACCCCACAGGTATTGAGCAGAACTGGAGTCTCCAACTAGGTCCACAGACCTAACCAAGATCTTTTGGACTGCTAGAAACATCCAGGCAGGTGTGTTGGAGTAGGCTGGAGCTAAACTCTGCAGATCTGTGGACCTCTAAGAACATGCATTGGAGACCCCTGAAGTAGAAGAACCCAACGCATCCATTGATGAATCTTACAACTTTAAAACACAGGTGTGGAATGGTGCTGTCATTCTGGCTAATATCTCATTTTGTGTTAAACTGAAAGAAGACAACTATAAAGGTTTGAAATAACATGAGGGTGAGTAATTGTCATTTTTGGGTGTGATATTGCAATAATTTGACAACCTTACTTATGATATACTTTGTTTGCAGACGCAAATTATTATGATATCATGAACCCTATAATTTTATACCAGTTAATACCACAAATTCTTGTCATTTATACAAATGCAGTGTTCTAAACATTCATCTGATGGACACATCAAAGACGACTTGTGAACGCATGGGCAAAACAAGCTCCACAATAGAGTGCCTTTATTGACTTCTGTCATTGCAAACACGACTGCTCTTCAAAATCATTTCAGTGAGTAAAAGTGCATGTGCGTTTGTGTAAAAATAGTGGCAAAAGGCAGTTTACTCATGATTGCACCTCCAAGAGATGTCAAGTGGCCAAATCTATGACTCCAGGCCCGATCGCAGAATATGATCATTTTCACAATAAGCTCTTTCTTTCAATCAGAATTCTCCCACACTGCCATTTGTGCTATTTGCATAAGAGAGGCGATTGTTTATTGCATGAATGATGAATTCTGTTTCTGGGCCCTCTTTTCATATAACAGATTTCTCCCCACAGAAAACGTCAGTGCCCAAAATTACAGCCCAAAAGTGTTCGAAGCTGAGGATTAAAATCTAAAGGATTTGAAGGCTGATTGTTTATCCCAAATGATGTGTGTTTTGTAATTTTTGCTGTTCACTGAGAGATTTTTCTTGCTCTGTTTCGATTAACAGCAGAAACCATAAACGTAAGATTTAAGGCTTATGTTTTTAATTCTTAAATTATTCACAGCTATGTAGTGAAAACATTCAAAAACAGATTCCATCTCACCATTATGGACTATTAATGTGACTAAAACTTTGTTTACTTTATCAGAACATTTATACAAGCATTACATTTGTTTCTCTTCTTTCTTTTTAATACAGAATGTGCAGACGATGTGAATGCAGAAGAGAATTATTATCAGTGAGTGATGCTCTAATTAAAAAACTACCAAACACACAAATAATGTAATGGGATCCCATTAGACACACCTATTGCTCTTTGTGTCCTTGTAAAACAGCACACATTTGTTAATCAAGATAAATGTACTGAAAGCAACCAAGTATGGCGTTATCTTCCACCGGGGTGTCCGGAAAGCACTCTCGGAACCAGCCCAATTCCAGAGCCAAATGATGACATTATGAATGAGGTAAGTGTTTATTAATCTCACTCTGTTCATGGAACAAGTACTAAAAACAAAAGCAGTCCCCTCCATTTTATTCCATTTCAAACTGAGTTTTGTTGGTTACTTTCTCAGCTAACATGGAATGTTCTCACAACCTTGGCTAACATTTTCTAAAAGTTATCAAAAACAGTCTTGCAGTAAAGTTAGTAGAACTTTTTTAAATGTTATATATCATACATCAACAGCTTTATTCTTAAGTTGGTAGTGGAATGTTTTAAAAAATGTTACAGAAGTGGAAATTAAATGATGTTCTTAACCAAACAATCATTTACAACATCTAAAAATCTGAGTTTGAATGTTCCTAGAACATTTAAAGTAACATTTGTGTTACTAATGGAAACGTTAGGGAAATGTTCCCACGATCTAAAATTGTTAATAGTGTTGTTGCTTATCTATTGTAATTGCATGGCCTGTTAATCATGGTCATAATCTTTTTTTGTCTGAAATGTCGGATGTTCCTTTAAAAGTTGTTAATTTGTAGAGAATCATGACTCGATCGGGTATATAATTTCCTGTCTTCTCAGTGGGCTGTGATGATGTAAATTGCTCTTGGTTTCTGAACTCAACGTTGATTGAAATGCTCTGACATGGTAATTTAACGAGTGATAAGAACTTTTGTTTTAATTGAATATCCAGTAGATGGGCATGGGATCGGAAAAGTGCAATTGTAATTGCTGTTTTCAGGTGTCGTGAGCAGACAGTTATTTAACTGCATGATTACAGCTCATAATTAGACACTGATATTCTAATTTTGGGAGGAGCTTAAATCTCACAGTTCACAGATTCACTTTTGAATTTACACTCTTTCCCCCGAGTTGTACTTTGGCATTAGCATTGATTGGAAAGAAAGGCCCAGTCTTATTTTGAGCTCTTTGTGAGACATTTTTTCTTTGCGATTGTATGAGCAGTAACTCAATGACATCATGTGTAAGTAAAGCCTTTGAGGTGTGATTATGTAAATTTTGCATCCGATTGTAGATTATGTACTGATATGTTATTGCTTTCCCCATGGGGACTAAAGCAACTAACAGGAGAGAGAAATCCTATCTAGAATTTCTCTGAATCTCATTATTGCTTAAGCAAAGTTGTATTGGACGTTTTCATCAAAGTTGTGATACTGGCTAATGCGCTACGTTAATTAGAGATACATTTCATTAGTAACTATGGATTGCTGTTGTTGAACAGATAATGGAGGAGGACAGAGGCTGCATTCTGGCTCATCATGATTGGAAATGCTGAAGAACCTTGTTCAAATGAAATACTTGGTGGTAAAAGCAGATGATCGATCAGACTGACATCAGAAGTGTCACAACACATTAAAGGCAGGGTAGCGTTTTTTGTTATGCTGGTTGAAAGTCTTTTCCCATCCTGATGACCATCACTGGTCTAATTATCTTTATATATCTTCTGTGGAAGGCACAGGACCATCAAATATTCGTCCAATCATTGCATTCAGTCCAAATGCAATGACAGGCTGTCCTACTTGCCTGTCAAAGTATGTATTTGCACACGTCTGTGCACTTTTGGAGGAGGCCTGGTTTTGGAGGTTGCTCTGCACCGAGGACAGACACTTATAATTTCATTGGTATTTCATTGCTATCCTCTCCAAATTTGCCTCCCTATCTTTAAGTGGAAATTTAGACCATTTAAAGGAGCATGTTATGTTACTTTAAATCACTTTTTTCAGACTATTGTTTATCCTGCTGATGTGACTGGCACGTCTGCTAAGCAGCATGTGTTGTGTTGGTGTGCTGTTGTTTTTAGGAGAGTCTGACAGGACCTGAAAGAGGTTCAGGGCATTTTCATGTTTCATGTAATCTGTATTTTGTTTCACTTTGTTTCACTGAGCTGTTGATGTTCCTTGAACATTCAAAATAACATTTTTAACAAGTTTTTACGTTTTTTTATTTAATGAAAATGTTACGGTGACGTTCTTACAACCTAAAATTGGTAGCTCAGAAGGAAGTGCTCCACAGCCATCACACATATGCTCCTCCCTTTTAATGCAACCTCAGTTCCCTCTTCCTCCGTTGACTGCTTTAAATAACCCTGCCGCTACAAACCTGTTGTTAAAGCAAATTTCAAACTGCTGCCGCGCTGCATCTGAATGACAGATGGCCGTGCGATTCCCCATGTGCTCCCATTAGCAGGGGAAAAGGCTTTGGCATTTACACTCTTCGCAGCTTTTCAAAGAGTCCCACGTCGCATTTTGTCCAACAGACATTAGCAGGGTTTTGTAAACAGAGAGCATGAGGTCGTCTAGCTCCCTCATGGAGCAGCGCAGAGCGGGCGGAACAGGAAACAAGGAGGGCAAGTACTCTTGTGCTGAACCAACACGCATTAAACTCTCAGTGCAAATACCTGCTGCAGAGTCCTCGTGTTTGTCTCTGCTTTCAATTTTTACTAGAGTTAAAATAGTTTCAGAATTCCTGCCTTCACCTGCCCCACCTGTATAACAGAATTAAAGATACAGTAAATGATTTGTGAGAAATGCTGTTGAAAAATTGAAATCACACAAACAAACAATGTGTGAATATTGTTGGATGTCTGTTTTGTGCTGAAAAAATATTGTCACATAGTCCTGGCTGTAAATAGGAAAAGAAATGTATTGGCCACAACACCGTAACACTCTTGTAGCCAATCAGCAGTAGGGGGCATGTGCGCCAGCTGTTAGTCATTGCCTGTGTTAATTAGCGTTATTGAAACATTTTTATTTCTCATTAATAAAACATTTTTATTTCTCATTAATAAAACATTTTAAAAACATTACACTAACACCTTAAAAATGACATTTTTGATATATATGATACATAGGGTTAAAAAAATGTTTTGGTAAGATTACTGGAGGGAACATTTGGGATAACTGACAGAACTTTAAGATATTCTGAGAACATTCCTTATTAGCTGGGTAACATTTGCATCTGTCGTAGCTCACATTTTATGTAACATGTTAAATGCAAGACAGGCTGCATATTTAATATATAGGATGTACCACATCAACATATCATGCATAGGATACAGCTTATAGAAATCTCCTGTGACCCTCTCTGCATCTCTGGCGACCCCAGCGTTGAGGTCTTTGGCTTTTAAAGGAATCATTTTATTTTTTATTTTAAAATTTTATAGGTTTATTATTTCTTGTCTTTTGACTTGCAGACATAGTCACAACACACTTCTCTCCATCCGATGGGGTCAGTGGGTATTTCATTTAATGCAGGACTCGGGGAAGGTCATTTAGCATCAGCGGCATCTCCAGATAAGAGCCACAATGAAAGGAAGTTAGCATAATAAAGTGACTGTTACCCGCACATTCAAGGACGCCTCATATCTGCACCGTTGAGATGTGGTCTATGTAGACCTTCATTAAGATTAATGCAATGCAAAGTTCTCGAATGAATGTGACAGATGAGTGAGATAAAGAGACAGAATCTCTGTCACGTTTCCAGGATGACGGCCCACAGTGTCTATCACTTCTTCAAAATAGATGTGACCCCTTTCTCACTGTGTTCATCCACTCTAAATTTGATAAAAAGTAGAGTAATAAAATCATTTAATTATACAATATTCTCTGTTAAGGAGCTTAGCCATCGGAGTGAAGCAATATTCCTATTTATTCCTATTATACATTGTGAACTTGAGATTTTATCCATAGAGAAAAAAATGTTACTCTCGCATTACTCCAGAGGTTGTGTGTGTAGAACCCATGACTGCAGATATCATGGCTGCAAAGCTTTATTTCAGAACCCATGACTGCAGAACCCATGACTGCAGATATCATGGCTGCAAAACTTTATTTCAGAACCCATGACTGTCAAACTCGACTGCAGAACCCGTTACTGTCGCGCCCATGACTACAGAGCTCATGACTGCAGAACTTATATTGCAGAAGCAGGTGATTTTCATTGTTGGGCTCTCTTACACTAGCAGTAATATAATTAACTCATTGGATGTTTTATGTGTTGGTGCTCTTGGTAATTATTGGAATCCTTTATTTTTTACACAGACTTTGCCTGTCACCATATTTCATTTGAGCCCTTTTTCAATTAGTTCTCACAGATGTTTGTTTGTGAAAGTGATGACAGCTTTGAGCAGAGCAGGTAGTTGCCTTTGCATTTGTAAAACAAACGCTGCACCCTGACATTTGTTTCACTAAAAAAATCAAAAATTAAGAAGCTCTTTTTCCTTTGTAAAACCCACCTTTACTCCTCACTTTTAAAAGTCTCAAAGTGCATTTTATGTTGAGAGAAGAAAATCAAACCATCACTGAAGAATATGAAGGAGTTTGTGTAGGAACAAATCTATTGATGCATCGAGACAGTCTTCTGCCTTTGAAAGCTGTGTAATTTCATGTCATACAGTATCACACCAGACACAGGGTTTTCAAAGAACAAAACACAACTTCAGATAAAACGTTAGCTGGAGGTGAGCGTGAACAAATCAAAAGCTCTCAACCCATTATCTTATTTTCTCTTCCTTCGTTTTGTCACACATTATACCTTTCCCACAGACACACTGTTATTTATCTTTTAAACATTTCCTGTGTCAGCACTGTGGCTTTATTTTAATGTTATGGCCAGTTACAGAAAATTAGATCTGATTTTTTTCTTTACTATTAAATATGAAAAAAACCTACACTATACTAGGAAGAACCTTGTGAAAACACCCTCAGGTACATTTCACCTGAGAATCAACAAGATATTTAAGGTGATTTTTAGAGCCATTAAGGTTTTTGCATTCAGGTTATTTTTATGATATTGAAGCACATTTGCTTCTCATACTCATGAGAAGCAAATACTCATTACTGTTTGTTTTTTAGTTGCTATTATTCATAATGATTAGGAGGTTATAATCAAGGTCCCCAAAAGTTTGACCAATTGAAGTTCCATGACTTTTCTATGACCTTTGCAGTCATACATTTGTGATACTTTTACAAGTAAGCTGAACTGAATTTGATTCAGTCTGATACTGTGGTCAGAAATGATTTGTGCACTGGTTCGACTCCACAATGATTCACTGACATAACTCTGCAAAAGGTCTAAGTATATATTAGAACCGAAATACATTCCATAATCATAATCATAATAATATATAAAATATATCATATTTTTTCATGACAAAAACTATTTTGGTATCATGGTAATAAGACACTGTGGAAAATCAAAGCCTTTATTTTCTTAAAACAAACTGTTATTTGTTTTGTCTTCTTTTATGTTAAGTGGTGAAATGTGACCCAGACATGTTTCTAAAGAAATTCAGAGAGATCCACTAGTGCCCTGGGCCCTGAATCTCGGCAGTGACTCGGGCAGAACGAGGAGCCTCTGAAGAAGGACAGGGCTTGTTCAGACAAGTATAAAAATAACCCTGCCGTCTTGTAGGGCCAATGCTTTTCTATAAGCCCACATACTGTGTGCCTTTTGCCCTGCACAGTTATCTGAGAGTTGGCATTTCTCACTTCCTGTCTCTTTCCCAGAAGCTTCCCCAGGGAAATCAGAGCTTTTCAGAGCCACCCTGCCTGGAGCCCCATTCCCCTCCCACTCAATGTGATAGGACCTCGTACCGAGCTGTAAGGAAGGCGGCGGAGAAACTGCAGAAAGAGACAGCTGATGTCCACCTAAAACCATCGCACCATTCACTCAGCGCTGATCTGAGACACAAGTCATGTAGTGGATTATCAGCAGGCTTGAATCCATCAGACTCTAACTGGAAAGAGCTACTGTTGAATTCTAAAGACTCTGAACAGATGTTTGTAGTTAAGTTGTAGTTCACACACAAAAAACTTGTACTCAACCTCATGTTGTTTCAAACCTGTATAACTTTCTTTTAGGGAACACAAGAACAGTGATCACCGATGTTAAACCTGAAGTGTCTAATGAACCACCTAACCTGATAGCTAATGCCACAATATTGGATTTGAGAGAGGGAGCCCAGCTAACAATTTTAGGTTGTAAGAATGTTTGCTTAACATTCCAATTAAGTAACTAAAATGTTTTTGGTAAAAAGTTTGGAAGATGTTATTTGAAATCATTTGACTTTGTCCAGTTTTTTAAATGGTGTATTAATGTTACAGGTTGATTATATGAGCGCCATTCAAAATATTTTATTTCTGTAACATTTTAAAAACTGTGCTTTTTGTCATCTTTGATAAAGACATGCATTCTCAAACGTATTTACTTTAATGGTCCACAAAAGATGTTTATACTGGTTTTGAACAATATGAGAGCAGGAAAATTATTAAAAGATATTTTATTTCGGCTGAACTGTTTCTTTAAATCAACTATTTATGTCACTTTGCTAATCAGCCTTGCCTTGGAATGTATTTGATTTATTTATCAGAATATACAGTGTGTAAGGCTGTGGGTGATTTATATCACACACCTGTAAATCTGAATATCTCCAATGCGGCTGCCAAACCTGCGCGTGTCCCATCTGCCTGCCACATATGTGATACTGACACAGAATGTTCTGCCAAATGAAGCCTTTTTAAAAATCAACCTAAGGTTTATCAGCTGAACATTTTAACTGTGTTTTTCAAGCGTCCTTGAATTATTCACAGAAACTGTCATGCATTTGATGTACATAATTGCATTACACATTCACCATGCATCCCTGCGCTGAATGCGACACACGTGCATCAGGTTAAAGGAGTCAGGTGCATTCTAATAATCAAATGTATAAACATGTATTGTGATACGTTTCAATTCTTTGACACAAGAACAATATTTGACGCTATGGAAGATCTTGTGCTGGAGAATTCACTACAAACTACATCCAATTAATCTCACGGCAACACCGCTCGGAAACAAGTTAGCCTGTAAATGAGATCTGTAGTATTCATATCTCGTATTATCTTATAATATGCATAATATAGACTCAAATAGCTTTCGCTTCTCAGTTACAAGATGGGACATGTCTCCCACGAGTGTGCTGTTAAAAGTCTCCCACCTTCATTTAAATAATTTGAGCTTCAATTTAGGAAGTTTTTCATATAATTACCTTTACTGATACGTGAACAGAAGAGAATCCCAGCTGACAGTTTTACGTTATAAAAAAGGTCCCCGTAACGTCACCATTAAGTTATGCTAACATTTTTAGAACGTTCCACTAACAACGCAATGATAACATTTTCATGCTAATGCTTTTAGAACATTACAATACCAATGCAATGATAACGTTTTTATGCTAATGTTTTTTGAACGTTCCAATAGCAATGCAATGCTAACGTTTTTATGCTAATGTTTTTAGACTGTTCCAATAACAATGAAATGATAACCGTTTCATGCTCACACTTTCTGAATGTTCAAATAACAACGCAATGCTAACGTTTTTATGCTAATGTTTTAAAAACATTCCAATAATAATGCAATGCTAACATTTTTCTGCTAACGTTTTTAAAATGTTCCACTATAAATATATTCTTAACTAGTTTTTGTTACTTAATGAAAAATGTAACGGAAACATACAACCTACCAACCTTGTTAGCTGGGTATGCAATTATTTCTCAAAGATTGGATGTTATGTGAAAGAGAAAATGATTTAGCGGAGCGACTGAATTGAAGTCTTTACATTTCTAAAGTGAATGCTGCACTCAGACTTTTGTTCCCTAAAATCTTGCTCTCCATTAGGTCCACGGTCTTTAATTCTTACCTTTAGTTTCCATTTTAAAGCCTCAATGTGCCTTATTTTTGTTAAAAACAAGAAAATCAATCAATCTTAAAGAATACAGAATGCACCGATCTTGCATCGAGACATTATTCTTTCTTTGAAAAACTAGTATTTTGTGTTATACAATGTCAGAGCGAAAGGTTTTGATGAAACGAAACAACTTTAAATGTCAACAGAAGGTGAAAAAGCAGAAGCGCTCTATTATTTTTCATTCCTTCTCGCATTTGCAACACTAAGGCTGCAATTACAATTAATTCAATAAATAATCAAGATAATGATTGGATGGCTGTGATTAACTTGTTGTGAAAAGCGTTGATTACAGAGTTATATTTGGGTTACTTTCCTTGTTTCAGGCTTTAACGTATAACTTTGTATTTATGTACCTCGCTGTTGTCCATTATCTGAAGCCAAACAAATGCAATGTGTGAGAAACAGAGTCAAATTAAGTTGTTATTCATGAGTGCTGCAAATCTCATTCTCTTCTCCTTTCTGGGAACTCATAAATAAGGCAGCCTTGATTTTTTCCACTTTCTCCTTGTCCTGTATTGTGCCAAAGGACAAGAGTAATGATGTTGTTGTGTTTGTTTTGCAAGGCGTTCTGCTCAGTCAGATAACCTCATGACTGTATGTGGAATGACTAACTGAAGTTGTGGAATGACTAACTGGAGTTGTGGAATGACTAACTGGAGGTATCGGTTTTACTAACTCCAAGGTGAGTTGTCATTTGTTTGAAACAAGGTAACCTTTATAAAACTAGCTGCTTTTTCAGCTGCTTGTGGGTGCGTTTTTAGACTTTGATAAATGATTACGAGGGCAAATTAAAAATAATAATGACATGCATGGATAAATCATTTATAATAAACACTTATTTTATTAAACAATATTTTATTTAAAAACAAGAATAGTGTGTTTTGGTGCTTTACAGGCCACAGTTTCAGTGTATGCTGCTGTATGTGACGGTGATCAGTGTGACAGGGCACTCTGGTCAGCTAGTGCACTGTAAAAAAACATTGCTGCCTTAAATTTTTAAATTTAATCAACATGGATATACAAGTTATTTCAACTTAATATTTTAAATCCTGACTGGAATTAACTTAAAAAATAGGATAAGCAATTTCTTATAATTTACCTCAACTCCACATCAGTCAAGATGGCAAAGAGTAAGTTGAAATGACTCAAGAAAATTGATTAAACTTAAAAACTGAAGGCAGTAAAGTTTTTTTACAGTGTGTAATTTTCACTTAGCATTCTCTTATCTGTCTCTTATATGTCTCCCTGCTCAGGTCCCTGAATTACTGCAGATTCTGTCGTTCCTCCAGCTGATGATAAGCGCTCATCTATAGCGGGACTTACAATGACAGCTTATTCAATTAAATGGCATTTAAGTTCATTAGAGCATTTGAGTTGGTCAGCAAAAATGATTGATTCCTCAAATCCTTGTGTTAAAAAATATAGTATTTAGTGCGCTATTTAAATTTTGTGTTTATGTACATTTGTAATGGTAATTGGGAATGTGTAAAACTGTTTATCTAGTCATCTAATCGGTCTTAACGGTCATGTAATGGTTCACCTCCCAGCTAACAGGGAACATTTAAAGAACGTTGGCTTCTTAGAATTATCACCTAATGATAGTTCAGTTACCACCTATTAGGGAATGTTTTCAGAATATTCTTTCAAAGTTATCAAAAAAGTTCTTGCAGTAATGTTAGTAGAATGTGTTTTAATGTTATCATATATATCAGGAACATTATTTAGAAGTTAATGGAATGTTACAGAATTAAAACAGTTTGAATAACGTTCTTGTAACCAAACAATAATGTCAATACATTGTCTAAATCTGGACATATTGAACATTCCTGGAACTTTTGAAATAATAATTTAATGTTTTTGTCACTTAATAGAAACATTAAGAAAACGTTTATACAACCTAAAATTGTTCACTGGGTTGTCTCCACTCCTGACTGTGGGAGATCAGTCGTGATGTTCCTGAGGGGAAGATACTCTGAACTCGGTTTGCTGTCTGTGAAATGGCAGGCAGAGCTTCTAATAATGGACTTGTTTGTCTAAACTGTTGCTGTAAATGGACTGATGAGGCAATTTCTGAAGCTCTAGGAACTTTCTTCCTCTCTCTCCTCAAAATTAGGCCCAGTGAATAAGGTAGAGGGCAACTGAAATCTAACAGTCACCAGAGCAACAGAGATATTTGTTAGCAGGCTGGTATAAAGGGCTTTAACATCTTTACAACGCTGGTACATTTCTCTCCTGTCTTCTCCGCTCTGAGCCGCTTTGCACCATTGACGACCGTTTCCCAGAGGGAATAAAACTTAATGGGCGGAGAATTTGAGAATTTTAAGTCTCGGGGTGAGAGCTGAAATGTCAAATCGAGTGAGTGCGAGTGTCTGTGATTGAAGGTGATCAAACTGGCGGTACAAAGCCGGAGGTTTGATGAATGCACGCTCTGTAATGAAATGTAATGGATGAAACGCCATATTGGAGGTGGAGGAATACATAACCATTCATCACGAACCTACTGCTGGTGCTTTTAACTTCACTGCGGTGTAGTTCTGCTTTAAGATCTTTCATCTTCTGAGTTGGTTGCGAAATGGAATGTACTTGCCTCTATCTGTTTTTATGTGTTTCTGAGTGGAATAACTGAATGATAGAAAACGAATGTCTTAATATGGACTAAAAGGCCGTGTTCACGCAGGACACGTTCTAGCTATTAAAAACAGTTAGACGAGGCACAACCAAATTGAACAGAAGGCTCGTTTATAGGCGCATTAACTCTTAAACAGCATTGCTAATTTAAGCACTCAATACGCTTTTTAACATGTAAATATGCTTAGCTCAACCCTAGATTCACCTGACTGTTTATTGATTTGCCAGCTGACTTTGATTCACTGCACTGTCAAATTTATGTTTGCATTTATGCATCTGGTATTATGCATTTTGTGTTTATCCAAAGCAACCTACAGTGCATTCAAGTTATACATTTGATCAGTATGTGCGTTTCCTGGGACTCAAACCCACAACCTTTGCATTATTAACACAATGCTCTACCAACACTGTAGGAACCTTTGGCTAAATGTCTGATGCATAAAGCACACTTAACTGGAAACATTTATGGAGTTTCAAAATGGTCATCTGATCTCAGGATGTCCGTGATTGGTTGCTTTACATGTCAGTCAAATGACCTCTTGGGCCTCCTTGACCAATGAAAGCTGCGATGGAGTCCACACTTTCGCTGTCAGTCCGAAGGCCTTGCTACACAAGACTTGTGAAAGATTAATGTCATGTATTTTTATAATTCATAATGCAATACACAGCACATAGACCTCATTTCATCTAGGGTGTGCTAGAGCACACAGTGGTATAAACTGGTAAGTCTTTTTGCAGGTCAGATGGAGAAAAAGAGTATTACTGAGCAGGTTAAAGTTAGTTTACATGTTTATAGCTGTTTACACACAAACAGAAAATCCAAACACATTCTGTGTGAACGTCTTCTAAAAATAATTTTCAAAGCACTGCATCCAAAGTACGAAGTCAACTTTCTTGAAACTGAAAAAAATAGACTTTCAGCCATAAGAAAACAAATTTTACGCTTTATAACTGTTGAACAGACAAAATGAAATATTTCAGCCTCGTTGCTAGGATACAGGAAAACACGATCAAACGCTTAAAATAATCACAATCTTTGCATCAGAATGGAAATCGAACATTCTACTCTAAAGATGCAAGTATTGAATTGAGGGGCTCAAAGGAAACGTAAACCAAGAAAGTATATACTAGTTATCTTTTATCACATAAATACTTGTATAAAAACATTTGGTTGAAAAATCACTGTACTCATAATTGGTGTGCTGGTGATCAACGCACAGCCCCAGCAGACAGATGCATTAAACATGTTGCAATTATTTAAAATCGCAAAGGAAAGTAAAAAGACCAAATTTTTGAAACAAATGTTCTCTTTTCAAACAGCAGGCTAATAATCTAACACAGCCATTGTACATTTACCTTAAATTTTCACTTTCAGTTTAACGCACCCGTGCCAACACGCGTACACAGACGCATTCGATGCAAACTTCCTCCTGGATTAAAGATAAGGCTCCTCTTCTAGGTAACAAGATTGTGTTTCTGTACAAGCAAAGACATCTTTCGTTTAATTTACATGGTATGTACAAGACGAGTCCTGTTGAGGAAGTTTTTCACTGTACAGTGTCTCTAAGTCCTTCCATCTCCCTCCTTTATTTATTTGTACAGATCCGACTGGAATGTTGTTGATGATGAAACAGAAAGCAAAGAAATTTATTTCCATGTCATTTAATGGCTCACCAGGGCTTCTCTGAAATATAGTGGGATGTCCAAAAGATGTTTTCACAACGAAAGAGCAGGTCAGGGATGGTGGTATTAAACAATGATCTGGCAGGGCTTCATTTTGGATGGGTATCAGTTATATTAATGTGATACGTCAGAACATATATCCACTCTCTATTTATTACTGTAGGCTTCAAAAACAAAGGTGGGTCATTTCTGCTATGCAGTAGGAATTCACGTTCCCTAAAATATAGTATGTTATTGTAACCAATTTATAGGTTTTCCATTTTTTTACACAATAAATAAAACTCTTTCTTAATGACATCAGCCTCCAGGACGTGACATCATTTTTGGTGGGAAAACAACAGCACAAACATCAGTATTAGCAGTGATAAACCGGTGATGTTTTGTCTAAAAACATTCCATCTTGTTTAATAAAATGACAAAAATATGTTTGATATTAAAGCTGCAATCGATAACTTTTGCCTCTAGGTCGCCATCTCAGGTTGAAACATAAAATTGCAGGGTACTTGCAATTTTTTTTACTTGAGTTATTTTTTACATGAATGGCAAGTTTAAATTCTAAACAATTGTTGTAAAAACAAGCTGCATGATCTACAGTACCCGGACATGCGATATAGTAGCCGGATCTTCTTTCTGTTTACAGACGGACATTTCTTGCGCAGATCTGATCTGACTGAAATGATAAGGTATACGGTAAGGTAAGGAGATCATGTTGAGCACTGATCTGTCATGTACTTGCTCAGTAACTGTTTGTTGTTCATTTTTAACCACTTTAAGCTGGATTGCAGCCTTTAATACCAAAATGATGCCAGTAGTGACAATCATTAGCTTATTTCCAACCTGCTCGTTTTTCTGACTGTAAATATTCATGTTGTAATTAATAAAGTGTCTGACCAGGACATAATTTGGAATGGCTGCTTTACTCTTTTATACAAATGCTTAAATTACAACACAAGCGTGTTCATTTTTTTAAAGGTTAGGAGTTCACAAAGTACCGCATAGCAGAAAAAAAGGAAATTTGATTTAAAAACGTCACAAATTATATCAGAAAATTTTCATTGTCTAAAACTGATCTCTGGTAAATTACAAGCCATTTGTCTGTGATTTTAAAATCAACATGGGTTCTTGCATCATATTATCATTACAGTCATGGTCAGTAAAAGCAAGGCTCATTTTAAAGACTGAAGATATGAAAGTCGACATGTGAGGTTTATATTATCTATAATTTAAATTCACCACCTCACCTTGAGAAACTCAATTTGGGTCATTTTAAGCAATTATGGCTAAATTTATGGGGCGAGGGTCTTGCTGAAAGACTACAGAGAGAAAGATGACAAGGATTTTGTTCTCAGATACACTTGAATCTGCTCAGTAATTCTTTTGCTTATTGCTCTGGTTCTCATGGTTTTATCGATGGACACTGTTTTACATTTAAGAACATTATGTTGACATGTCAGATTTTGTTGAGTTAATACAGGTCTTTGTTAATTTATTATTTTAGATGTCTCACGAACATTTAGATGACATCACAAAGCCCAAAATGTGAGGATCCAATGTGTTTTGTCAAAGAAAATCCTGTTACATTTTTTCTGTACAATGACTTTTGAGAAACACAAACCCAGGTATGTTTTAACCCAGTTCATGACAGTGAGCTGCAGCCGATTCTCCTCAGAATACCACTGGGAGTTAGTAGTCCACATGAGTCACACTGCCCCATATATCTCTGTCCTCGCCTGGATTGGGTTCATGTTGGGTGGGCCATACGCCTCTGGGGACATTGATAGAGGAGAGCCGGGATGTCAAGTGAGTCTGTGTGTGGCTCACTGCGGTAGGGGGCGTATGTCTGGGAGAGGGGCTGCAGGCACGGAAGGAAGAAGGCCAGCTGAAGGGACACCACATCGTTCTCGTGCCCCCAGCCCCTCAAGGGCCTGGGACGGGGGCTCGAACCCCCTGTTTACGTGCAGGGGCTGATGAGCTTGGCAGTAGTCCACAATGGGCTGCTCGTATCTGTAGAACGCCAGTGTGCCCATCTGTGGAGGGGCCTATGAGAGAGAGAGAGAGAGAGAGAGAGAGAGAGAGAGAGAGAGAGAGAGAGAGAGAGATGGTTAGCATTACTCCTCATAGAGATTCATAGGAGAGATTTTCTGTAGGACCAAGAGTGCTCACACACTAGACTTTATGATGCATCAGAGAAATTTTAATGAGTGCAATGCACTGCCAATACGTACAGGATAAAGGTGCGGTTTTTGTGCTAGAGGTAAACAAAAAAAAACATGAAAACAAATGGTACATCAGCACATGTGGAAACAAGAGCTAAACACTCGCACAAGATGTTTTATACCCTTAAATTACCCTTTTGTGTGATGTTATGATGGTGCTTTTAGAGGACACGGCTAGAATGCTGCTACGAATGATGCTATAGAGGCTGTCAGATACTGATCTCATGAAAACACATGAACATGCAGCTTTATTCGACGCTCTTCTGGCGATTGTAACGGATCTGTCCAGGAAATGACAGCCACTCATGTCATTAAAAAGACTGCGGCCTGAAACGCACTCAAAACATGATCTTTCCGAGCATGTCCAATGATTACTGAACAATACACAAGTAATATGCGAGTAGTGTTACAGATTCACATTTAATAAATCAAAATAAAAACAGTTTGTTTACTGTTTATTCTTTAGGAGTGAACATAAGTCGTGTTCCAGAATGTTCATTTATGCATTAGTGTGGTCTTTGCTGCAAAGAGAAGAGTGTGATATACAAATGTGCTTTCCACACAACAAGACAAAACATGCAGAAAGTATTGGCCTCCACAGAGGAAACACTTCACAGACTCAAACTGAATACTGCATGAAACGCAAGAAAAGAAGCAAAGAACTAAACAGTTGAGCTTTGTTTTGTACTATATTTACTGGGAAAACCAAACATTAGCATACACAGAGTTCTCACTGGGTAATTCATGGGTTTTAGCAGTTCTAACAGTCGAAAAATTGCAACTAAAACAGTGTAGCTAAGGTTTGTTAAAGCGGTTTCCATGCATCAGGAATCTCTGATCAATTCAAAGAATGGTATTTAAGGATTTTAAACACTTACAAACATGTCTGATACCTCAAATCATCTGGCTGGTTTACATTTATGAATTTGGCAGATGCTTTTATCCAAAGCAACTTACAGTGCATTCAAGTTACATTTTTTTCCCAGTATGTGTGGTCCCTGGGCATCGAACCCACAACCTTTGCACTACTAATGCAATGCTCTACCAACTGAGCTGAAGGGGAGGGAAAATATACTGTTGCTTTTATTACAAATAGTTGTTTGACTATTTTTTGCCTAGCAGATGGTAAAATATGCAGAAAAATTGTGCCAGTGAATTTGTGCACTGGCAAACACAGCTCATATTTTCTTCAGAAAATGTAAAAATCTACTTTAATCCTTTATTTCAAAAGTGCCTTTTTTCTCATTGCGTATTTTTGAGCATATATTATAGGCTGAGGTCATGTGGGGCTTTTATGAGCCAGAATTGCTTTGAATTTCACACACAAACCATCTCTTTGTCTAAGTATGCATAGTATGCATAAAACATAAGTATATACACAGGATGTAGGAAGCGGGCCCTTAGAGTTTCTAAGACTTACAAAAGTACATTCTTAGTACTGAATAAAGAGGAACAGTATAAGAAACACAGAAGCTTTCTCAAAGAACATATTTCATATCAGAACAGTATTCCCCTTGTTTTGTAGGGTAAAAAAAATGAATTCCATAAAAACAGCTTGTATTATTTTATCAGGTTTGCTTCTCAAGTAATTGTTTGAAGATTTTTACAGGAAAACAGGCAAAGACTACTGATAAAGGAAAGATTGTGCACTGTGATCTAACTTACTATTTATTTTTATTGGAAAAACAGGAATCTTAGAAAGCGGTTTGTCCCGTGACGTTAACCACCTGCTTCCCTTCTTATAATTTCACCCTGTTAACAGGCGATGGTCTGTAAAATGTTCTCTAACAGTTCTTCCAAAGTTATCCAAAAACATACTTGCAGTAACATTAACAGAACTTTTTAACAATATATATCATATAATGTTATATTGTGTTTTAACAAAAATGTTATTCTTAGGTTGTTAGTGGAACGTTTAAAAAATGTTACAGAATTAATAAAAAGTTAATTAATAAAAACATTCTTATAACCAAGCATTACCAAGCAATAGCGTTAATACAAAGTCTGCAACACTGGATGTTTTGAACATTCCTTGAACTTTCAAAATAAATGTTCTGATACTTGGAAATGTTACAGAAACGTTCTTACAACCTAAAATTGTTAGCTGAGCATCTCTTCATTATGACTAAGGCCAACGGCAAGATGTTTAATAAATAATGTAGAAGTGCTTTTTGAAAATAAAGGTTCATTTGTTTTAGGGTGTGTGTATATACTGCCAGTGCTTGTGTACTTGTTATTATTTTGTAAGAGGTCCAGCTGATTTTTTCCCCCTCCACTGCTGAATAAATCACGGCCACCCACCTTCAATACACCCAAAAGTTAATTCCCCCTCCAGCTCGCCCAACGCTTGGAATTATTTCACTGAGAGAGCCTTTGAAATATAGTTGCACCATAACAATAACAGCCACCTAGAGCAGCTTAATGAAATATTTATCAGGGATTTGTGTATTGAGGCTATTTTAATTACCATTCGCTAAAGAGGCATCTCTGTAGATTTATGAAATGGCTGGGTGTTGCCAGTCAGCATGTGTGTCATTTCTGTTGTGCTGTGTGTGTATTGTGAGGTGAAGGGTGTGCATGTGTGTCTGTGTGCTCTGAATTACACATTAAAAACCTCATCTAATCAGCTTTATCATGTCTGTGAGCTCATCTACATACTTCTAACAGTTCACAAAATAAACAGAGAAACAGAAACCAGATGATAAAACAATGTGTTGGTGCTACTATTTAGGTTTAACCTGTTAAAGCTTTATATATATATATATATATATATATATATATATATATATATATATATTTTTGTGTGTGTGTGTGTGTCAGGACCATAAAATGTTCATCCTATGTTCGTGATTGGATGACCTACTTGCCTGTCAGACTATGTATGCATTCATTTGTTGGCGGAGGCGTGGCTTTGGAGAGTGGGCAGGATCTTTTGCTTTCATAGCCATCTTTGAAGTTGCCTATCCTACCTTTAATTCAGTTCCTCAAATCCTGCAGCAAGCCTTTATGAAATTGTCACTACATGTTAGACATGAGCACGTGGTTTTTAATGTATGCTGAATTATGACAATGACAGCTCAGGTGGAAACAGGATGCACGGTCGAGGAGGGGTGTGCTTTCGCAAGCTATAAATGGGTTGAGCAGCATTAGAGAGAGATAAACCTGTCCATCTGATGGATTAAGCTACTTTGACATTTCCAAATCAAATTGTGAATTAAAAAGCAGCCAAGTCAGCAATAAAGCTGCACATGCTGTTTGGCAGGGGTGGATGGGTCCACGCAGCTGTTTACCTCTGGTTATGAACGGTTATGATTACCATCAGTTCTGAACGTGTAAAATCTGAAGACCACATTCACTGTTGTGGTTTATTTGAAGCACAATTACATTTCAACTGCATTTTATGATTCATAGGGAGTTTAACATTTATCTCATTAAACCAATGCAATGTAACAAAAACAGAACATATTTCATAGATTACAGGCATACAAAGTAAATTGTACTAAACCCAAGCAACATTTAGTAATACTCTGTATTTTGTTCCAAATAAAACTCTTATATCAAACAGGTTATTTCACAACATAAAATAATGTATAATAAAAGACTCGATTATTAATGAGGGATAGAGTGGTTATCTACACACAGATTATGTCTGTTTAGTCTTCATGCTAGTGAGCGATAACCCACTTTCACAAAAGTATGTGGTTGCGAAAAGCACTCGTTTTTACGCATTCGTAAAACATTGCATGAGTCAATGTCTGTTTTGACTGGTGCATTTTGAGCTAAGATGTGCAAATGTTCAAGGTGGATTGTGGGATTGATGCATCGCTCGGGCATTCCGAGCGGCATCGGATGGATTTCCGCTGCTGCTGTAAATCTGCGGTAAGACTCTCACTTTAAAAATCACAGGTGCACTGCAGGTGTGAGAGAGAATGTAAAGAGAATCCAGTTATTTGTAAATGGCGATCGTATGCAAACTCACAGCTGACTGCAAAATGTATAATGATTGGCTTGTTTGATTGGAGCAATAATTAGCATTGTGCTGTTTGTACACTATAGAGTGTAAACTATTTTTTCCAGTGAGAAATGCATGATCTTAGTTTGAATGTTAATTTCGTCTTTAGTCTTTAATAATAAAAACAGATTAAAGAGATCCAGTTTACTAAAGGCCTTAGGCTGGAACCCTCTGGGGTTAGGATGAGACAGTATTTGAATGTGTTGAATAATATATTAAAATTAAAATTATTGTTAAATGTGATTTTGCCAGAGGGTGAGGGCTTGTCAAAAAGTTGTTAGCTGTCAAATGACATCAAATGTCTGTTTCTATGTACAATAACTCATTGGTATGATGGTGCAATATTCAGTTAGTTATTTAAATGAGGGCTGTCAAATACAGCATGTACACGGATGTAGGTGATTAATTTATGCAGTATTAATTAATGAAATGCACTTCATGCATTTTTCTAATTTGACAATATAACCATAATCTTCGTTCACTGTGGATAATAAAAACATGAACCTCTAAACTGTCAACGTACGCATGCATTAAATTACAAAGACCTTTTTTTGCATTCATATGCTTTAGACATGTTTGTATTTCAGCATGGTATAATCGATTAATGTTACCCTAATGATCAGTGAACCTGAGGCCAGCGTGTATATATTTATCGCATAAATGAGGCCCCATAGCAGCCTGGTTTACATTTTAGGTATGCGTTATTTATATTCTCATTATCTCGTGTTATTGCCTAGCAACAAGAGAGCTATTGCAGCTTCAGCTTAATGGTCGATACTGCACTCACATTGTGAATCTTTCATACTGTTTTTTTGGCATCCGACCATAATGCTTTGACTTGCATGAAAATGTATACTAGGATCAGTATGTGAATTTTATTTATGCGCATTTCTTTCTGCCAAGAAATTGGATTAAAATGGTGCAAAATAATTAATGTACTTCAAACATAACATGGGCCATCCCAGGTAACAGGGAACATTCTCTGAACTTTGGCTAACATTCTCTCTCTTTGAGTTCTCTCAAAATTCTTCAAAAAACGCTCTTACAATTAGTTACATTAGTTGAACATTCTTTTAACATTGTATAACACATATGTCAAAAACATATTTCTTAAGTTGTTAATAGTACGTTTTCATAAGTTACAGAATAAATGTTTAAATAACATACTTACAGCCAAGCAAAATATTAAAACAATGTCTAAAAAATGGGACGTTTTCTAAGAACATTACTTAATGAAAACATTGGGGAAACATTCTTACAACCTAAAATTGTTAGCTGGGATGCCAGGGTGTTTTGTGTGGTTGGCATTGGTGTTGCTATGCAGTTGCTACAGTGTTCACGGTGGTTGCTAGGGCATTGTTTATCATTTGAAAATAGTAGTTTAATTAAATGGAAAAGTGTGATAGCACACCTCGCTTTGGCAGGCTTTATGATTGTGAAGTATGCAGTAAGTAGTATGCTGGTTTTAACACTGAGCCCTTTAACTGAATCCTTCTTTCTGCTAATATTCCTGCTATGAGAACCCCGGCTTCAGCCTGAATACACCTTCCTTCCTTCATTCATTCAGCGCTCTCATCTGCCAGGACCCAGAGCGTCAGACGGCCCTCTCTGAGTCATTAGTATGCCACACTGCATGCTGGGACACATGATGGCCAGTGATTCTAATAGCAGCCTGTCCAAATTTCCTGGCTGCTGCAGTGGACGGGCCCTACACAGCACGAGCGCACACTGAATTATCCTACTGACAAAGAGACGGAACGCTGCAGAACACAGTTAATATACCAGCACAGGAGCCAGGGCTATGACTGGAGCACAGCAAACACAACCTGTCTGCCGTTCTGTTCTGCTTTTTTACCTCTCGGTTTATTTATTCTGTCTTTTTCATTTAGAGTTTCTCTTAATCATTTAGCTTTACGTTTGCTCTCTCTCCATTCAGGAAGAGCATTTTTCCATGGTCTGACCCCCAGCGCAAGGAAGCCACGTCGAGGGAAGCGTTTTGAATGAACAGTTTGATAAGCAATCTAAAGCTAATAGCTTAGAAAATGGAATTAATTGCGTTGCACAATGACATTATTGTGTTGATCTCCTCTCTGCTCTCCTGAGCTGCTGCGGCCACATGCTAATCCACACTGTGTGCTTTACTTCCTGCTGTTGTCAGGTGAAGAGGAACCACAGAGAGATGTTTCACCCCAGCTCATGACCTGTGTTTATCTTCTCAATCAAAGCGTATTGTCCTTGTCTCGAGCAAGATTCAAGCCTGATATCACTATCTATTTTGTGCATGTGCTACATGCTGAAGAGCAGATGGGCAAAATGAGTCTATACCCAGCTAACAATTTTAAGAAGGTTTCCCAGATGTTTCCATTAAGTAACAAAAACGTTAAAATGTTATTTTGAATGTTCTAGTTTGTTTAAGACGTTGCAGTTTTTTAAACGTCATACTAAGGTAATATATATATTGATATATATGTATATAATGCTTATAATGCTTAAACATTCTTTAGTAACATTACTGCAAGAATGTTTTTTATAATAGTGAGAGAACTTTTATTTACGTTTGACAACAATCTGAGAATGTTTCCTGTTAGCTGGGCAGATACATCAGCCCTCAACTGGTCATTTGCTGGATGTGATAGCAGAAATCTATGTATGTTGGGTTATATCTCATGCTGCACCGTTTCCTGAAGGAGCAGTTTACTCATCTTTGTGTCATTCCAAAATCTCTTCTCTGGAAGACAAAATAAAATGTTATGAAGAATGTTTACACTGTGTCTTTCTATATGACAAAAGCCATCGGTGAACGTGGGCTGTCAAGATCCAAAAGGCAAAACATTCTTCAAAACACCTTTTATTTTTCATGGAAGAAAGAAAGCCATCCATCATGAACGTGAGTAAATGATGACATTCTCTTGAGGTGACAGAATTACTATAGTTTTACTTTTAGTTTTATTGTAGTTTTAAATGAGCTTTTCAGCTATTTTAGCTACAATGAGCTATTTTTATATTTGTAATTTTCATGTTAATTTTGGTTACATTTTTAGCTTGTTTTATCTTGTTATGTGCTTTTGCCATTATTTATGTATGTTTAATATTACTATATGAGATGAATTATTTCAGTTTCAGCTTTAGTTTAGTTTTTAATTCATTTTTTAGTTAATCATTTTAGTATCTTCGTGTTTTGGTTTATTTTTAACACCTTTATTTTGGTTTGTTACATTTCTTGCAACATTTCTGATTTTCATTTAGTTTAAGTTTATAAAATAATATTTACACCTATATTTAATTTGATTTCAGTTAACGGAAATATTTCAATAGTTTTAAAGTATAATAACCTTGGAGGTGAATTTTTCCTTTTAAAATTAGATGGCAGTTCCACAAACATTTGCACCATGTTGAAATATTCAGGCCGTGAATGAATAAGTATGTGAATCCAAACAAAGAAGTGCCCACATTTGCCAAAGCCCCAGGGATATCATGTCATCCATACACTCAGCATATCAGAGGAATCCGAATGTGAATTCAAATGCTGCTTTCCTGTTTCTTATGTTTAATTCACTACTGAAGTTCCCCCTATTTTTATCCTTACTTTAACTAATCAGGAAGATAGTTCAATATTTCTAAGTGGCTTCTATTATTTCTTAAGCAGATCAAAACAAGACATTTCAATATAACCAAACTCCCAGTAGAATATCCAGAGATCCACATTTCTAAAAACGTCTTTGAAAAACGTTTCTGTTGGCTGTTGTGACATACATTACTGTATCTCCAGATCTGCTTATAAAGTTTATTAGCTAAGATAAAGGCAGAGTTTGGATAGTTGTGTTGTTGTTTTTTCCTCCATGGTTGTTATAAAAGTCTGTTTTTTGTGGCTCAGTGATAAATTTGGTCTGATATGATGTGGAGGCGGAGGAAAAATACATCAACTGAAAATTTCATATGTATTGTTTGTTTTTCATGTCTCTTGGTAAATTGATTTCAGAGTCACATTTTGACTCTTGTCTGGTTTTGTCAATATCTATCTGATGTGCAAAGGCTCCCGTTTAAAATCTATTTGGTGAAAAAATTCCTGTAGCTGTTTATGGCAAGGAGAAAACTTTTCTTTAGATAACTACTATGGGCCAACTTTTCTAACCAATCAAACTTAGTTTTGGTAAGTTTTGTAAAAATCCTATAGGCTTAACACTGACGGAGGGAAACAAGCCTGGTCATAGCGACCAGAATATTATAGAGACTCATATGAGCTCTGTTGACATGAGTAGCATCCATTTTACAATGTGTTGAAATCTACCCATAATCATGCAGCAAGTTTTGCACAAGCACCATTTGTATTCTAGTGCTCGAATTCTAGTCTAGTTTAGTTGTATGTGCTACTATTTCTGTGTTCACCGTAGGAGCAAAAGCAAAAACATATTACCTTCGAATTTTTCAGAAATAAGTTTCTGTTTGGCCATGTGTAGAACAAAATAAAACGAGAGTTTTGGAGGGAGCCCAGCGATTTGTACATATTTATTTATTTTTAATTTGCAATGCTGCAAAGTTTAGTCAAGCAGTAGCAGAGCATGTCAGAGAGAGAAATATTATAAGAAATCATTGAATTAACATTTTCTAAGAAAGCCTAATGAAAGCCCTTAAAAGTTGGAAAATGCCTCATTAGTCGAATCTTTTCAACAGTTTTGAATGTGCCTTTTGACTTCTTTGTGTGATAGAAAAGCTATAGAAAGAGATGTAATTAAATGTCATTTTCCATGCTACTCATTTTTCACTGTGTGAAAGTAACCTTTAAAGGTGTCTTTTTTTTTTTACTTTTGCTGGTGTTTATGACAAAAGTGACACTTATCTGTGTTGGACGCAGCATAAAGCAAAAACAGTTTTTGGTTGCTGATGCCACGTGTATTTGTCACCCAGAATTCATTTCATGATTAATTTAAGTATTAAAAGCGCCTGATGGGGGATACTGAGCTAAAGTGAGCAGTATATAGCGAGTCATGTGACCATGCAGACTATACGTGCTTACTGGGCAACAATTTAACTTGGCACGTTAGAATTCAATTGATGTGTGTCTAAACTTACAATGGCTTTGAAAGAGATTCCTCAGATCATGATGTATACCCAGCTAACAGGTAACGTTCTCAGAAAGTTGGTTAACGTGCTCTCAAAGTTCTCTCAAAAACGTTCTTGCAGTAATGTTAATAGAACATCTTTAAAATGTTAAACGTCATATATCAAAAACATTGTTCTTAAGTTGTTAGTGGAACACTTTTAAAATGTTACAGAATTTAAAAATTGTTGAAATAACATTCTTGTAACCAAGCAATACCGTTAATGTGATGTCTGAAAAGCTGGCTAATTTGAATGTTCTTAGAACGTTTTACAATAACATTAGGGAAACATTCTTGCAGCCTAAAATTGTTACCAGGGAAATAGATTCGTTGTTATTTCTTACTGACTCTTCTTTCTTTTTCTTTGTTAAAAAATTTGAAGCTGCTTTTAATGTGACTTGTCATTTATTTGTTTTGTATTATAATCACCGTTGGTTTGTGACCATCAAGTTCCAAATAAAAGGGAAAGAAGAATCAAATAAAATTTCTTGAATTACTGAATTACCCAAAAAATGTGGACATAAGCAACATTTTTGGGTTGAGTTTTTGGTTTCCCTCAAAGAACTATATTGTGATATGTACCATTGTCATATCACTCATCCCAGTAGTGAACAGTACATTCCAAATATCTTGTGCATTCAGCACATTGTGCTCTAGGAAACACAATAAAGGATATGCGCTCCATGTGCAAAACTCGGGATTGTAAAGCAAGTGGAGGAGTTTCTAAGGCGCAGCCTTATGCATCACCTGCACTTAACACAAAACACTGGCAGAAGCCCAAAGAAACCAGCGATGAGTCACATCTTTAAAAGCTCAGACTGCAGCAGCCACAAGCAGAAGCTTCCAATATTTGTGATTAAACCGGGATGGACAACAGGCCTGCGAAGCCAAAAAGCCTTTTATTTTTAAAATATTCATCAGTCCCAAACAGCCTTAATCTTGTTTTCAAAAGCAGCACGAGCAGGAGGGTGTTTGTGGAAGAGGAAACACCACAACACCTACAGACACAAACACCACGGCTTGCCAGAGGAATTCACTGAACTGCAATTTAAAGAAATTCAACACTCACAACAGATAAATGTCATTAGTCCAGCAACACATCGTTCATTCGGACTAAGTATGCCTATTTATTCTCTAATATGAATTATACAATTATACAAATGATGGAACATTGTACAAATAATAAGACATATTTCTCATACATAATTTGCAGGTTACTGTCAAAACACTGCCATTAAAACAGGTCTTAGTTTATAATTACATACAGCAAACACAATGTCCATAATATTATTTTCAACTATTTTCATATATATATATATATATATATATATATATATATATGTAACATGACATTTAAATTGATTTAATGTATTTAGTAAGTCGTTATTCCAACATGACCCATAAGTTAACTGATTAAATATAATGAAAAATACACATTTCTGCTGGTGGCATTTTAAGCATTTATTATAAATATCATCCAACATTTCTAAAAGAGCCCACCTAATGAACAGGAACGTTCTCCAAACATATTGACTAACACCCTCTAAAAGTTCTTTCAAAGTTATCAAAAACATTCCTGCAGTAACATTATATATCATATATCAAAAATGTTATTCTTAAATAGTTAGTGGAACATTTTAAAAATGTTACAGAATTAAAAACATTTAAGTAACGTTCCTATAACCAAGCAATAATGTTAATACAACATCTATGAACTGGATGTTTTGCACGTTCCTCAACTTTTCAAAATAACATTTCTAGTTATTAATGGAAACATCAGGGAAACGTTCTTACAACCTAAATTGTTAGCTGGGCATTAACACACAACTGTCTGCTGATGTTGGTGGGTAACTAGGAAATACTAAGAAATTAAATGTATAATTTAGAATATAGTAAATAGCACGTTTTCGTCTGCTGGTCTTTAAACTTGTTTGACTGTGAATGTTAGTGTTTGTGAGTTGTGCACCGGCTCGATTGGGTGGGGGCGGGGGCAGTTAAACTTTAATCCCATTTACATTTATAGAAAATTGATTGCTTAGCTGCATGCAGAATGATTGCTCAGACGGTCCATTAAAGACAGAAATAGGATTGACAAGGCTGTACAAATGGGGTTTGTATCCAGCAAAGGTCGATTGCTACAATGCAAAGTCCTTGTTGCCTGATGGATTCACAATCATCGTGATGCACAGCTGTTTTCACCAGGAGATTCTGAAGCATTACGATTAAAGCAAGCCAGATGAATGTGAACGTGGCCTTCAAAAGGCATGCTAAAGCCCTGGAGATCATGCTAAACCCCATTTGTTAAACAGTCAGAATGTGATGGTAATTGAAGCACATAACAGGATGTGCAGAAACAGAGTATTACCAGGAGGCCACACGTTGCTACTTGAATTCAGGAACAGGAATTCTCACATCACACCCGTAAACGTGAAAAAGTGGCAATTTGTTCAACACCACAGAGCCCAAAAGCTCATTTAAATGCTGCTAAAACAACATTATAACTTCTTTATTTCCACCTAATTAATTAGGTAAAGTGAGCTTAAAAGTAATTCTTATGGCCCTTAATGCGGACCCCCTGCTAAACAGGTCCGCAAAATTAAAATAAACTATTATACTATTAAAATAAAATATATTTGCATACTTTTGTTTTTTAAACGTGTCCTGCAGGTCTAAATATATATATATTTTTAATAGCATATCAATTTTTTAACAATTTAAAACCGCAGTCTGTAACTTTTGCCTCTCTATCGCCACCTCATTTTGAAAGATAAAATTGCAGGCTACTTTACATAATTTCTTTAGGTATGTTGACATCGGATACCAGAAAATTGGACCCAACAGCTCAAATTCTAAATCATTATTATAAACTTATTAGTTGCAAATTGAGGTAAGGTGAGATCATGTTGAACACTGATCGGTTATGTATTTGTTCAATAACTAATTTTTGTTTATTTTAACCAAAGGATCGCATCATTAAACATAACCTTTTTGTGAGATGCTTTGCTTAAAATTTGCTTGTGCTGTTATTTTATTTAAATAAATGCCTATATATTTTATGTAATGCAATAACATTGATACACTTTTAAATGTAGTTTCAGTCCTAACCCTTTTAAATGCCACTGTACATGCAAAAAGCAAAACATGCTACCCAGGCTGGGCATACAGAACCAAACACACAATGCTGTTTGTTTGGAAAGACAAACACAATCTAAATAGTCATCTGCCCACTTACTGAAATTTATTTCATGTGCATATCTCCGTCACTGCGACTGGGAGGCAGCGTCCGCATTTAATCTGACAAGCTTTCACTGTAAATTGATCTGTCTTCTGTTGGGTAATGCGGCACAATCCAATTGCAGGCGGATGGAACATGTAACATGTCTCTGGACAATGAGCCTCAATTCTCCAATGTTTGCATGGCAATATCGTCCGTCTGTGGGTTTAAAGCAATCAGTTTAGAGCCTTTACAGATGGCGAATGTGCAGCTAATCAATCGCACCAGATTGCGCTTCACTCATCTTTGCTGTTGAAAGGTGCCTCTGTCAATCTAAATGACTCAAAGAAACTACCTGTAATGTAATTGAAGACATTACAACGTGTAAGTGACAATTCTATTAGATCAGGAACTGTTCAGGTTGGGCCTGCCATTATTTTGTATGTTGCATATTAGGATATGCCGCAGCAATAATTGAGCATCGGTCTTATCATGCCTTCATTTATCATTAGCGATTTCATCGCTAATTTCTTGATCAAAGCTGTTATCTTTTAGAGCAAGGTTTATTTGTGCCCTTAATAAATAAAGAAGCGATGGAGTACATTTAAGTTTACACAAACCTACCTGCTTATGTCCTGCATTATTGCGACTTTTATTGCGATATTGCTATAGGCCGCTTCCTTTAAAAGAGTCAGGAGCTAATATTACTTAATTAGCATGTAATTATATACAATTCACAGCAATAGAGAGGCAGAGGCTGGGATGGCACAAGCCGAACTCACAGTGTCAGCAAAATGGCTGTAATGCAATAAGTGGTCTTCACTTAATGGAGTCAAGCCCTCCATTTAAGAGAACAAGAGCAGTGGTATGTAGGCTCTCTCTCTATCTCTCTCTCTCTCTTTCTCTAGAACCCCAGACTGCATATAAATCAGATCTTCAGCCATGTTTGGATGCTGCTTATGAGGTGCTGTGTGCTGTAGATGTGTGTGTGTTGGCCTCTGTCTATGGCACACTTTAAATGTCAAACTTACTGCAGTATGGATTGCCATTGGGTTGATTTCCCAGCATGCACCAACACTGTGCTGTTCTCAGACATATGGAGGGAGGAATGTGGGAAACTGTGAAAACTGTCCTTTATTTAAAGATACAATTTCCCTTATTTACTTTGCACACATTAATGCATAAAGAATTATTTTTATCAAAATAAAATGTACAATTCTGGCATAAATGTCTCTCTTTGATGATGTCACCAAACCCTCCCTTCCAACCATCTGTGAGACAGAGATTACATTTTGCTTTCTACTGGTCATCATTCAGAAGATCTTTCCAAACTGTACCCATCCATCCATCCATCCGTCATCCATCTATCCAACAACCTGCTTGTACTCTGTAGGGCAAAAGCATGGATATGGATATAATTTTCATATAACAGCATCACTGATTAAAACATATTTGACACATTACAATTCTGTTTGTACAATTTGCAAAAAAGTTACTTATTAAAATGCTTATTACCCTAATAATAAACCTGGATGGTTTAATGATATCATCAGATTTTGCTTTCTGAAGGTACCAATTACCACCAAATTACACTCAAAGGAGTAATTAAGGTCTTCTTTTGTGAAGGTTGTTGGAGGGAAAAAAAAAACCCATTTAATGTGATTCTAATAACCTTAGCTCTTTTGTATGATCTGCATGCCATGTTTAATATTATAAGCGTTCCATACTATCTACCTGGCAGACACAGTTCCTGTTATTTGCAAATAGTCCTTGTGTTGGAACTGTGCTCGGCTAGGCAATCTCATTCCATTTGCCGTGTGTGTTAAACTTTTGATTGGCCCGGTGCTGAAAATCAAGAACGTATTTATGGGGTTGATTGCAGGCTCATAAGACTCTTATGAGAAAAGGGAAGTTATTTGCAGTCCACTGAAAATACATTTCACACACTTTCGGTAAGTTTTATTTGTGTATGGTGCTTTTCCTTGG
Organism: Chromobotia macracanthus; assembly: GCA_036877525.1. NCBI lineage: Eukaryota > Metazoa > Chordata > Actinopteri > Cypriniformes > Botiidae > Chromobotia > Chromobotia macracanthus. The sequence continues at coordinate 5,004,729 of JAZGTH010000004.1, read as the reverse complement.
ACACAATGTCAAACTTTCAGAGTGCATTTACACCGCCAGCCCTAATGCACATAGCCAGCTAACAATTTTAGGTTGTAAGAGTGTTTTTCTACTGTTTCCATTAAGTAACGAAAATGTTAAAAATACAAATTTTGAAAGTTCTAGGAGTATTCAAAACATTTGTTTTTTAGACATTGTATTAACATTATTGCTTGCTTATAAGCAATATAACATTAAGACATTATTTTCATTATTATTTATAACATTAAAAAAAATTTTTTTTAAACTTACTAAGTTCACATACCTTTACATGTTTAAAGGTGTGACACACACAACGTGATCTGAGACATATTTAATGGTTGTAAATCCAGCCTCAGTTATAAGGTGCCAGTTACTTCCTGTGTCAGATGTTCTCAGTGCATCCGTGTAAAGATACATACAATATGTGCTAAAGAAACTCACAGACAGGAATGTGTGAAAATGACAGTTCAAAACCAGGTGGGAATACAGCAAATGGATTTCTAAAAGCACAGTTGGACTTATCCACAGTACTGTGCAATAGTCTCATGCCACCATTAGATTTCAGCATTGGTGTTTAAGCAATGATATAATGACCATATATAGTTACTTCTCAGTGTCCTATTTAGGAAATTTGTATACAGTACTAAAAACAGAAAACATAATCAGAAAAAGCTTCTATAGACTAAAGTGGCAACTATGTTGTGTTAGCATGCAGCTTACACTGGAGCAATTGCAGGAACTCTTAAACTTAAGCTCTTTTAAACCTAAATGGAATCGAACCTTAATTTATAATTCTAATCTACTGACTTCAGGACAGTCTCCTCAAAAGAAATCAAGATGTGCTTAGTGCCAACAGAAGTCACACTAAATACTGACTTTTGCCTGAAGAAGCCACTTTGTTCTAAAAATTGTGTTTTTTTGTGGACTGTATTTCCTGTATTTTCTCTTTGTATCTTAATAATAAGAGGAAACAGAAAAGTAAATATAGATGGTCAATAAAACTAAAAGCTGGTGGAGGCCTAAGACTTCTGCACAGTACTGTACCTGAAAGTATTGGTCAACACCTGCAGCAAAGCGTGACCATTTTCTCAACCTTTGCTTGCATGATGGGGACAGTTGTGGGCAGTTGTGGCCTAATGGTCAAACTTGTAACCCAAAGGTCACAGGTTTGATTCCCACTGCTGCCAGGAAACAACTGAGGTGCCTTGAGCATTGCATCTTTCCCCCATCACCAGCGTTGTAGTGCTGCTCACTGCTCCGAGCATGTGTGTGTTCACTCCTCACTCATATGTGTTAAATGCACATTTCAAGTATGGGTCACCATATCTGACAAATGCATCACTTTCACGATGGGGCAGCACCTCTGCATTTCAATTAGACAGGCTGAAGAATAACCATGTCTTCACACATGGCCAATGAATAACATGGGCTTCAGCATTCAGTGAATAGCAATCGCTGTCCAACACGTCAGCATTATCTTCTGAAGAGCCCTTGTGAAGCAAATCGATAAATCTTCAAACCAATTTTACGGGGATAATAATGTTGTACTCAAGTGTGCCTCATTTTCCCCAAACACACATTATCCTTTCAGGTAACTCTTTCATGGGGACATGAAATTTGCCTCAAAAAGTAACTGTTGAAAGTCTCTGCGGGAGTTTTCTTTAGAGTACAGAACAGAAATCCCAGCAGAGAAACAAACACAGAGGAGCTCTCCGCATTTCCGTCAGGAGCCGAATGCAGATCGTAACCGCATATTGCTTCTGGGTGAAGTCAGGAGCTAACATTAAATTACAAACTGCTAAAAACAGCAACAGTGGAGACCTTTGACTCCAGTTAAATGCTGTTTAAGCTCAAGGGTAATGGAGATATCAACCTGACACCATCACTAGCACTCATACTGTAGATCTTATTTATCTGTAGTGTATAAACAGTGACGTCCTAGTGTGCCAAAATCTTTATAAGAACAGACAAGTTTTTGTCTCAGGGATTGATTTTTGTTAAAACACACAGAATAAAACTTTTTTGTAATTTGAAGGTCACACATCACAGCTACTTTTCAAATGTGTTTTATCACTTTTAATCTTAAAATATGAAAAGCCATCATTTGTTAAAACTGATAATGTAAACAAATGGACAATTTTCCATTTTTAAGGTGTGAAAATGCTTCATTTTATTTTCAACACAAATGAAAATGTGTCACTCATTTCCACCATCACCAACAATTATGGCAGTAATAAATAAATGCATAAATGCAAAAGTTCATTAGTGAAGTCAAATGTCATTTCCATCACAGAACTGTACCCACATTAAAACATAATTGGAGATGTTAAAACTATATGTGTTGGTTTGGCAAATAAAAAGAATGACAAATAAAAAGATGTTTATCTGCTGGTGGATATTGTTCGACAAATGAAATAAACTAGTAAGCGTGTGAAAAGGTGATTGATTTTCTTAAAGGCTGCAGGGCCAAAGGTGTTTACAGCTGAAAAAGCATCCAATTAAGTAATGCACTTTTTTGACTGGTACCAGTGAGTTAATTGTGAGGTTATGATGCTAAAATTGAGCATTAATAAATGCAACTTTTTGCTTGCACTGAAAAAGCTTAAAAGAAAGTGACATTTAACTTAATTTGAGTCATTTACTTTAAAAACTAAGGGACAATTTGTGTTACGTTTCATGACTACCTTTTAGACCGTATAAATAAATATGAATCTATGCTAAGCACAACATTATCATCATTAATTTATGAATGGTTCATTCTTCTGCAGTCTGTATGAAAGGTAAAAGCCAATAATGAGTAAATAATGTACCACTTTCTTGCAAAATGATTCGTTATTTCGCACATCAGCTGTGTGGTTAACAGAAAAGGTCAGTGTATGAAAGCTTATCATATTCTTTAAAAGGACCATATACTACACCTAAAGAATTTTAGTTTTCCCTTTAAGTTCATTTAAAACTTTAGTCAAGGTTTCTTGCATCAGAAACATAACTTAGTTATCGTGACTATTTTCCACCTTCTCTCTGACCTTTATGGTAAAACAGGCTGTTTTTTTAGCTACTGTACCTTTGACCCATTAACGCCTAGATTTTTTGTCCTCATTACAATTATTTGCACAATCACTTTGCATTGTTTTAAAAAGAACAAGGAACATATTTGATGTTTTAGATGCTGTGACCCCTGTAACTGGTAGTACATGGTGCTAGCATTGCCAAAGTGCTAGGTTTAATTCCCAGGGAATACATTTACTAATAAAATATGTACAGACTGAATGCACCATAAGTTGCTCTGGGTAAAAATGTCTGCCAAATGTATATATGTTTATAGCAATTATTATATTGAAACATCTTCCTATTAGGCTATTAGACAACACTGGTTTGTTATTTCTCTCATGTTTAAATGAAAATAATCTAGGCAAATGGAGAGCGCTTCATTTCTAATGCATAAGCACTTTAGTAACCTCTGATTTACTAGCTTAAACCTGATGTATCTAATGCAACACAGCCCATTGTAACCAAGCCAACAGAACATCCATTAATGTCAAAGGAACACTGATAACGCAGTATAGTTTGTCCCAACTGAAGGAGCTCTGGATGTTATAACCCACGACACTGAAGTCATGCATAAAATAAAAAGGAAGAAGCCATGTTCCGAGATCAAAGCTTTGAAAGGTACAGCAGCAGAGTCCTTCCTCTGATACCTTTCATGCGCAGATATATTTTTTATTACCCCTTTTCCCAAACTAGTAAGTGAGGACAAATTTATTTGTCTGTACTGTATATTTCTGCATACAACACTCAGTTCTGAAGAGCTTTCAGCTGGGCAATGCTTTAGAAATGAGGAAAAATGTTTCCGTTTTTTTTGCTAAATGCTCTATCGCTCCTTTAAAGATGAGATGCGACTTCCTTTGAAAAGGGCATTTTGTATTGAATCATGTTAAACAGCTTTTTGGATCCAGTGATTATGGTACTTTTAAAACGATGGCCACAGTTGAAAGGCTGCCGTACACGTGTAACTTCACAGAGGCGCTTTTTCTTTACTGCAATTTTTCACAGAAGCAGATTGAATATCTGTGGTTGTGAATTAACACAATTTTTCTGGACCCTCACATGCGTTTTGTTGCATCCAACTCGTCTGCTTTTCACAACACTTGGAGAAATTTACACAGACTGAGCAGAGACCTCTGATCTAGCTCAGATAATTGTACTGGCCATTGTCCACGAACACAATGCAGAGAGATCGTCCAAGCCCTCCTCTTCTTAAACGGCTAATAAGGTTCGGTGCACATATTGTAGAATGCCCTCCATCCTTCACCATGATTTCCATTGGCAAAATACATACAGCAGAAATGACAGGCTATTTTGATGTCCAATTCTGAGTGAGTGACACTGTAATTTCATTCAAGATCATTACTGTATCACAGAGTTCACCTTCAAGCTAATTGAAACTAAAGTCCAATGTCTGTTTACTCCACTGAGTTACTCCATCTATATGGCACTCCTAAAAGCTGACTTTATAAATGTGCAAAGTACACCATATAGCAAAAATATAATATAGAGCAAAACTATTAGTAAAACAAGTAAAACATAGCAAAAAATTAAACAATATAGGATAAAAATATGCAATTATATACCATATATACCCTCAAACATACCACATAGCAAAAATATAATACATAGCAAAAGTAAAACACAGCAAAAAAAATTAAACAATATATAATAAAAACATATAGGTTCTAGAAATACTAAAACAAATACAGCAAACCTAGTTGTATGTAGGGATTGTATGTACCACATAAAAAGCATCCATCTATAAAATAAAAATAAATTAACCAATGTTCTATTTGTGTTGTTTTTAGTTTTCACATGCCAATTTAAACTCCCAAACAAACTTCAAATAATAAACTTTGGCACAAGAAATTATAACTCAAATTGTGCAGTCTTTTGAAAGTACATAAGCAATTATTTTTCTAAGTCATCTGACTTCTGATGTCCTGATGGACAATAACACAGATTTAAAAAAATCCAATAAATTGACAAAAAGGAGAGAACAGAGCCATATCCAAAGACCAAGAAATCGTAGAGACTGGGCAGGACCTCGTCTTTTGACCTGGGCTAATAAGCAACCACCCAGAGCAGAGCACTACAGAACGTCCGTAGCAATCACCTACCAAAGCCTCGGCAACCCACCCACCCTCAGCCCTATTATAACATATAGCAATTAGTACAATATGACTCCAGACTGAAAGTAGGTACTCAGAGCTGATAGTGAGCAAAATAAACCATATTGTTATTTACTTTTTATTTTAAGCGTATTTGCAAAAATGTGAATTGCGTCTGTTATATAAATTGCATTGGAGCATATTTCTGTTTTTCAAAATATCGATATATATCAGCCCTGCCAAAGATATTTGGAATGCGAGAGCTACAGAACTGTATCTCCATAGGAGTCTCTGAATGACGACCATCCCTTGCATTTGACATGAATAATTTAGTCTTCATATCCTTTAAAATTTCACAGCAAATCAGCCCTGTGTCTCCACCACAGCCCCACTGTGTATTACCGAAGTGATGGAATATGGCATCACGGGTATACAGCGTGCTGAAATAAACTGGTCATGTTCCAGAACACAAATGTTTTGTTTATATAAATAGGAAATGCGTGTAGGAGGCTTTAATGCATGTGCTTTCCCCAGATGAGCTTGAAGACGTAAACAAAATGTCAGTTTAAAATGCTAGTTTAATTTTTTTGAGATGTCAGTTTCAACTTCCACACAAAAATATCTCTCACGTCCGACATGAATGCAGTCCGAACTGTTTTTCTAGATCACTGGTCAGTTTCAAACTGATTTGTCCAAAGCACTATTAATTTAATTTATTATTTGCATACTTAAATGTCAGAATACAACGCAGGGGTCATATAAAAATGATAAAGGTTTGGAACAACGTAAGTAACAGGTGAGTAAATGATGACAGAGTTTTTGTGTAAACTATTTCTATTTCTGAAAAATCAGACCATCATTTGTATTCACTTTGTAAATCAAATAATAAACTCTAAATAGCCTGTATGAGGTGTTTGTTAGATTTCTATCTGAGCTAAACCTCCAACAGCTATGCAATAACCTGCCCTCCCTTACATCTCTCAAGTTATGGAGAATCTAAACAAGCTTCAGGGTTTCTTCTCTCAGTTTAAGCCACTGAGTCAATATCAATACAGCTCTAATATTGAAGTGTTTTATGGAATTCCTCTCACAGTTCACAAGTTGGAAATGAATTCTGTGGTGGGCTGAGATCAGCACAGGGCTCAGGGAGGAATTGCAGGGCTCTCATCCCGTCTAAGGCCTGTTTGGATGGGTTCTGTGCTCCCTGAACCAGAACGCAAGTCCAAAATTGAACTCTGAACATTTCCAATAACCCTGCCATATTTAATCAGTCTGTTGTGACCTGATACCACCTGTGAGGTAATAGTCTTTCTCTTGCTTCAAAGCAATTGGAGACTTTAGAAAATGACTTATGCAGATTCTGTTCATTTTGTTTGTGTTAGCAAACTATGACAACAATACCTGAAAACATCCAATAGGCTAATCCTTAATGCCAGACCTCCAAGCTAACAGCGAAAAGATTTGACTAAGGTAAGGAAAAGGTGGTGCAAATATTAGAAACATTTACATTATGTGAATGAAATATTCTAATAATTATTATACAGAAGACCTCACTATGGCAGGAGGAAATCTAATGCGACTTTTTGTTAAACATCTAAGTTCGCACCATGTTAAAAACCACGTCCTTACAGACAAGATGCAAAATGAACACCAATTACCAAATGTTGGCTGAGTAACTGCAACATAATAAACAGAACAGTTAAAACCATAGGATTTCCTTAGGAATGCTATGATAACCTTTAAATAAAACTATTATTATTATTATGGTGCAGTTGTGGCCTACTGGTTGGTAAGTTGGGCTTGTAATCAGAAGGTGGCTTGTTTAATTCCAGTGCTGGCAGGTAGCAACTGAAGTGCCCTTGAGCAAGACACCTGACCCCTAATTGCTCCCCAAGCGCAGTAGTGTGCTGCCCACTGCTCTGGGTGTGTGTGTGTTCACTCCTCACCAGTGATGGGTTAAATACAGAGGTCACATTTCAGGTATGGGTCACCATATCTGACAAATATGTCACTTTCACTTTAAAACTGAACATGTTTGGAGATACACCTGTTAGTTGGGCAATATTAATCAATTATAACAAGAGATCACAAACTTCAAAATGTTCTAAGAATAACTAGGAAATCTGGATGTAAAACGCTGGTTGAATTTTTTTAAACAAGCTACTGTCTGAAGATCAAATCACATTATGATCTGTTTATGATCTTCTAAAAACATTGTGGCTCTATTTATCTATGGAAAGAAAGAGAGAAACACGGAGAGAGAGACACTGAGGGAGAGTGAAAGAGAGACTGAGAGAGTGAGAGAGAGACAGCGAGAGAGAAAGAGAGAGAAATCAACTGAGATTTCAAGAGTGATTGGTGTGTAATTGAAAGGTTGTTCTGGAAATTTCCTGTGCAGCCTCCGTCATAGCTGTGCTTTCATTGTAATGCATGACTAACCCCTGCTACAGCGAGACCTAATCAGAATTAATTCAAACATGGTGGCCTGCAGAAATGAAGAAAGGCTTCTGGAACGCATCACTGTTTTGCTTTCAAGCTGAAGAGACAGGATAGTAAAGAAAAAGTGATGCTTTTTCTAGCATCTACCAAGGCGATGCTGCCAAGACATGCAGCCTGTTAGACATGCATGGAATCAGAAATGTAAGTAAATAAGTTGTATATACTGATTCTGATCTTACATATGGCAGCCACTGTGTGGGCAACTTTAATGACTGATAAAATGCCCATCATATGTCACCCAACCATCTGCCTGAATAATTTCACAACTCTAAGTTCTTTGACAAGCAGGTTAACTTCAGCGTCCATCTGTATTATAAATACAGAACAAGCTGGAGTATGTTCATTCATAAACAGTACCATTTACTGTTTGTGAATCTAATGAAAATATATCCTAAAACCTAAAAACAAACAAAAATATAAAATGCACGCTGCTAGTATAAAAAGACAATTTTTATACCCTTTTGTCATTGACTACTTCCAAGTCAAATTTTCATTACCATACCGTGATTAGAGACTCATTACCGTAATACAGTGTTTGTGCTTAACTATCATAAAATGAATAGTCCTATTTACTAATATCCTAAAAATATTTCCATTTGGTAACGAAAACATTAAAAATATTATTTTGAGTCCCAGGAATGTTCAAAACATCCATTTGTTTAGAGGTTGTATTAACATTGTTGCTTGATTGTAGGAACGATATTCAAACATATTTTAATTCTGAAACTTTTTAAACGTTTTATGATGTATAATATTTAACATTAAAAAATGTTTTAACATCACTCAAAATAAAAACATTTTAGATAACATTGAGAGAACATTAATTTAGAGAACATTAGGCAACATTCTGAGAACATTCCCTGTTAGCTGGGTGGTTTGATATTTAACCACACTTTAAATGAAAGGTCAAGTGCATGTGCCACTCTGAGTCTCATTTCTAACTTGAGTCCTGCAGCCTCTGCATGTCGAAACCCCTCCTCCCCCCCACTCCCAAATTGGCACGCTGTCACAGAGCCTCTTTCTGCCTCAGTTTCCATGGTGATGACAGCAGAGTGAAGACTGTATATCTAAATCTATGGCAATAACTCTCGTAGAAATTAGTGCTGGACGAAGGTGAAGGATTGAAGAGGAGGGGAGGGCTATCCTGAAATGCTGCCAGCCTCTCTTACTTCCTGCTTGGCTGCTTTAATGAAGTGCCTTGTGCATTCTGAGGAGGCTTATGGAAGCTTATGTCCTAATGTATTTATCCTTCTTGCAAACCGCGATATTTAGGCAGGATCTTCACACCGGAATCCCGCTTCAAGCCTGCTTTAGCCACTTTGCTCAGCTATTTAATAACTGATCCTAATTGCTCAACACAAATGGAGGGGACTTCCTGTCTGATATCATCACCACAACACCAAACATGATGTCATGCAGAACCCTTCAGTTTTACACATGCTTTTGGTCTTACTGTGATGAATTGCATTTTTTAAAATAGTTTTTCTTCATGTTCGCATGTTTTTAAACTTTAATCAATCATTCTTGGACAATCGTGTCTTTTTGTTTATGAACTGCACTGAACTGTTTCTTTAAAAACAGTTTTCTTGTATTCTTGCATGTTTATGTATGATTTTTCTGTACTGTAGCACTTTCTTAGAAAATGTGGGGGTTTGAGCATTATAAATGACATGCCTTATTAATATTATTATCAGAGAAGTGAAATGGGTTGTAAACAGTACTGAACAAAAATAAATTATAAATCATTTACTCGCCCTCATGTCTGAATCAAGAACAAAGAAAGTCATACAGTATAAAAATGACATGACAGAGTAAATAATGACAGCATTTTCATTTTGGTTGAATTAGTCTTGTAAAAAAACAGCCAGAAAGAAGGAACTTTTGCACTTCAATCAGGAGAAAGTATGACAATTGCTGTGACACAGTGGACACACAAAGGGTCAACATCAAGGACCCTCAATTTTTGTTACACTGTGTGATATTTGTACCAAGCTGACGCAAAATATTATCAACCATGAAGTATCAATCAAAAGCTTTATCTACACCCTGAAGGAGACCAGCTGCAAGTCAACACAACTGTGTGATTAATAATGAAGATACAATATTGCACTGAATGTCTGAAGAACTTACAGTATTCTCCCAGCCAGACAAAGAAGACTACAGTACCTACAGTAAAGTATTCGTCTGTTCCTGGTGTCCCTTCTAGAAAATCTGGTTTAAGCTGGTAAATGTGTTTTGGAACATGGCGTCTGGTTTCTACCAGGTTCAAGCTGGGCATTAACTAGCAGACCACCAACCAGGTTTCAGAAAACACCACTAGATTAAACTGGATTTTCCAGCAGGGGTACTGGGCAAGCAGCAGGCTGGCTGCCCTGGTTATGGCACCCAGAACCATTTTCACAATATTGATGTGGCCAAAAACAAGAGTAGACAGGACACAAAGCAGCCAGGTGTCCTCACGCTATGATATTACCGCAGCAGAATGCAGTAGACTGCTGGAATGGATTGTGATATGAGAGCAGGATGAGGCTTCTGTTATGGATGGATGGAGCAAATAGCCCATGTGTGTCCAACAGGGAGAGACGGCTGTCAAACTGACTTCCTTCTCAAACACACACACACACCACCAATGAATGGCACATTACATCAATGGCACATTGATAATTATGACTTATGATACCTGGAAAATGAGTCACAACACCATTACTGTACATACACCTACTAATGAACAACTTAACAGCCTCTGTCCTGCTTTCAAGAGTCATTATCTTGTAAGATTTAAGTTTAATATAAACTCTTAACATTTATCCAAAACTAGATAATTTTGGCAGTACAATCTACATCAATTTCAAAGAACCACACGGGTATGTTGTTAAGACAGGTCTCATTTGTATCTATTTCATTTCTCCAGTTGTAAAATAAATATCTAAGATAAACTTGATCTTTAAATGAAGCAGCTGAGAACTCCATTAAATCTTCTAAGCTATGAAAGAGTAGCTTCTGAGCAATTCAGTTTTCTTCTGGGTAACGTGATGGATTTAAATTTAAGCATCTCAGCTCAACGTGTTGCAGTAACTGCTACACCACGGCCCTGACACACAGGAAATGCTTTTTAACTATGCAAAAATCTCCCAGTCATCTGTAAACACCTGGAGTCATGAGGCAGATGACCCATGAGGACACAGGCCGCTTACAGGGGACTGTTGTGTGTGGGGTGGGCTCTGTGCGGGTGCATTTCTCTCTGAGCTTCCTTCAGGCAGTGTTTGGATCTGTGCAATTCAACACCAGAAGGTAAAACACCAGCAGACCTCCAACTGCTGTGAGGACCATCAGATGTTTCTCTTATCCTCATATACTGGTAACTAATGCAAGTGCTGCAGTATTGCTACTACAATAAGCAAGTATTGCTTCCACTTTCAATAGTAACACACCGATACTGTTTTTTGTGCTTTTTAAAGAGTGGTTAGAAATAATTTATTTTGCAAAATAAATGAACTTTAAAGAATTTAAAATGTTATTTCCTCATAGCTTGAAAATGACTATGATCATCTTTATATACCCTGAAACCCATACATTTATAAATTAAGAACTGAAGAGGCTGTTTTGCTGCTGTATGTCACTGTGCAGACCTGTTACTGTACCTCACAACTGTTACTGTACCACAGCGGGAAACAGTAACTTCTTGTAAATCATCAACATATTCATGAGTGACTCTGTTTTTACTACATCTTTCATCTTAAAGTCTGTGTGAACCGAATGCTTCAACTGACTTGTGTTCGACGTGTTCTGGGGTAATTCAAAGTGAATCAGAAAAATGGAGGGCATGTTTTTTTCACTGGGAATTGATTGGTTCTAGAAAAGTAGGCGTTTCTAAGCTTGCAGTAAACTGTCCATTGGAGAGGAGTGGTTAATGGCTCTGGCTTCGCACAAGCCATTAGACTGACATCATCAGAGAAGGTCAGATAAATAATTTATGATAAACACAGCAATATTAAAAAAAATAAGAAGAATAGTATATTTTATTGCAGTTTTTGCAACCTATGCAAATCTATAGCTATACGGTTTTGTTTAATTGGCCTTATTCTTTAATTTATTGATACTATTCAAATCAGTGACAAGCATGCATATCATTATGATGATAATTCTCTTGAGTGACAAGAAAAGGATCTAGCATGTGTAAGCGTACAAAGACCAACAGTTTAATATGTAGTGCAACTGAATGCAAACACATGCAGCTCTTCTACAGCATATCTAAGATATATCTATATTTTATTGCATAAAACGATCATAGTCCACAGAAAGAACAAAATCATACTGACTGAACAATTGTTGGAACTTTGCATCTTAGCACTTCTCATGTTATCGCCTCATTTGTATGAATGACTGTTCTCAAGTCACTTTGGATAAAAGCGTCTGCTTAATGATTATATGTAAATGATACATAACTCAAATTTCCCTCACAGCGGATGATTTAAAGGCCTACAGTGATTGTCTAAAAATGTATTTTTGAATGCAGTAATTTTTAGTGTCTTGCACACAAAGTGCTTTGATGCCTGTAGCTGTAATGTGTTGAGACGAATGTAGCAAAAACTAAAAACATAAATCTGTCCAGTTTCTCATAAAACTAACAGCCTATGAGAATATACTGAAGGGCTTCGTTCTGTCATTCGCATTCCCTGCTGTTTGTTTCTCTGTTAGTTTGGCCCTACACAAGTCTTGTGCTCCTCTATGGTAAGAGACTCTTGGCGTTAAGGGAATGAGCAGATTCAGATTAATTAACCTTACCCGTTTGATGCCTGAATGTGTCACTCCCACTGTGACAGACACCTGGCGATCTTTCCACCCAGACTGGCAGTTCCATCCTACACATAGGAGCCACTGAAAGGTCATCACATGTGCAGCAAAACTATCATCTGCCAGTTTACAGTATGATACATTATTCTGAAATACACACAAGCCTGTCTGTCTGCATAACACCAGCAATTCCCCAATATAACGTGCATTGTGTAACAATGTAACAAACGTACCTTTAACTGTAATGTAAGGCTAAAATATCAGCTTTTTACCCTAAAATGTGTTCTGTTATAACTTACTCACGTGAAGAACAGACCTACAGTATTCTGCTATACTCATGTCACACAGAAGACAGTCAGTCATATATGGGTTTAGGTTGACATGAGGGTGAGAAAATGATTTTCAGTCTTGGGTTAAATATTCCGTTATGTGCATAGATGCACAGAAAACAATAATTTCATTAATTAATGACAAAATGTTTTTCATCAATTATAAAACTATATAATTTTAGATGTTTTTGAGCGTGTACATTGTAACACCATATTTCTATATTTATTTTAAGCTGTAATACATTTTTTGGTTAAAAATGCACAAAGTACAAGACAGATTAGTGTTCATAATGGTCTCCTTACCATGATTCTCAACAGTAAGTTTATAAAAGTTATTTATAATTTGAGCTCTCTGGTATGATTTTGTCAGTGTGGTTTTATTTGAAAGATAAATTCAAAACCTGAAGTAACCTGCAATTTAATGTTACAAACAGAGATGGTGACAGAGAGGCAAACATTACAGATTGGCTGGATCTTATTTTCTAGCGTGTAAATTTTCAATTTATGCTTTTCTTTGGTTTATTTCTCTCCTCCAATAAAATTTAATTCTCCAATGTACACACACTGTAACAATCATGTTTCATAAGACTTCTCTATTTCTCATTTTCTGTTTTCAATGGGGCTGTCCTTGGAGAATGAATCCAACTCCTCGAACCAATTTACAAGAATTCCACTTGCATTTATTTTCAAACTAGTTTCACTCTGATAAAATGAACACAAATGATCTCCTCTGACCTTATTTTCTCAAAATGTAGCGAAAGCCCTCTTAGGAATATTAATTGAAACTCTATAAAAGGCCATTTCATCTTTAAAAAATGCTGATGATGTAAGTCATTAGAAAATGTCTGGATAAATACAAATTATCTAAAGATTAATGCTTTTTTACCCACTTTCTCAGTGAGGGTTCCACGCCTGAAAGAATTAATTGCAGCAGAAGCGAAAAAAATTATACGCTATTATATTCATAATCACTGAAGGTTTCCTGGTAAAAAGACCAGCTGATGAACAGAAAACAAGGCTGTTACAACAATGAAGCCAAAATAAGCTCTAACAAAGAATTATTACAAAGATGAAAGGCCAAAGAATCATTTAAATCAGCGTAAGCATGTAGAAAATACATGCATATAAGTACATGTTTAGAAAATTATGAAAATGAAGCTGCAGTATTATTCTTCTTAGAAACGTAAATATCTTGGAGAGCAGTTCAGTCAGGTTGTCAATATATCTTTCGTGCAGATAAAAGGTTCATAAAAAATGGAATCCACTCAATTAAACAGTATTTCATTATTCAGCCAGTGACCTTAAAAACGGTGAGAGCAGTGATTAAAAACACAATGGCAGCATTTCACACACAGGCACATCTAAAATTTTACCAAGTTTCTCCGGGTGCCATTTGACACTGAGAATCTACATCACAGTCTGAAGCAGAAGCTCTGAGAAACCCAGGTAACAATTTTAGGTTGTGAGAATGTTTCCCTAATGTTTTCATTAGATAACAAAAATGTTACAAATGTTATTTTGAAAGTTTTAGGAATGTTCACAACATACATTTTTTTTGCATATACATTATTGGTTACTTATAAGAACGTTATTCAAACATTTTGTAAATTCTGTAATGTTTTTAAAGTGTTCCACTAACAACTTAAGAATAACATATATATAGAGAATAAGAATATATGAATATAAGAATACATATACATACATATATATATATATATATATATATATATAGTAACTCTTAGAGAACTTTTAGAGAATGTGACCCAACATTCTGGGAATGTTCCCTGTTAGCTGGGAGGTGACGCAATGCTGTTCAGTTTTAATGAATAATTTGCTTGGACAGCCATGCGGTGCATCGTCGTGGAGTTCAAACCACAACTGACACAGCAAAGACAGCAGAGGGGGAGAAGACCACATATCAGAATGTATCAGAGGAGAACCACAGGAGATAATTGGCAGGGGACCACGGTCAAATTGACAGCTTCCTTAAGTCTCAGATTAGGCTGCGCCTGTGTCATAGCAGTGTACCAAAGGGACGAGAGATGACTGCTTTATCGCACTCCACCAAGAGGAAAATCTAAGAGGTGTTTTGTCAAAGACAAGTAAAAATAATGTGGGGAATCTTTGGCTGAAGCACAGCAAGACAGAGGAAGGAAAAGACTAAGTCTGTAGCTGACATGGACTGTGATCGTGCTGATATCAGTGGTGTTCATGTACCTTATGGGGTCTGAGATCCTGCAGTACTGGGAAACAGAGAGCTGACATTTTCAGCCGGGTTCTTTCTGACAGTACGCCATGGGAGGCAGGGTCAGTCCACACTTTTATCACGATGTGGAGAACAATGAACCTTTCTCTTCAGATGAATACAGAAACACTGTAAAACAACTGTGTGGAATTTCTTTTCCAGAGACATTTTTGTCATACTGCTTGAATGTCACATCCTGATTGCAATCACTAAGTGGTCTAAATATATTTATATAAATACATATCTTCTGTGGACCATAAGATGTTCATCCAATCATTGCATTCGGCCCGAATCCAAGTGCTCTGAAGCGAGGATGAGATTTTGAGATTTTATGCTTACAAAGCAAGCATGCTATTGCTAGCCTCTCTGAAATTGCCTACCCTACCCTTAGGGGTCTCAGGTCTCCTGTTTTAAAAGGAGTCACCTTCCCTCTTTGAACTGGTCATGAATATATATCATTTGAAACTAATCTATTGTACCAACCCAATGACAAATGACAGGAAATCCAAAACCTTGCTTTTTCAAAGTTCATCTTGTTAATATCAATAAATCATAGCTGTTTTTTTAATCTAACTAAAAACTTTACAGATATTATAATTTTAGATATAATTGATATAATTTTAGATAAAATGTGTTTTGATTTGAAATCTAAGGCTGCAGAAAGACAAAGTATTTGGTAATGGTTTGCATGAATTCCTCAGTATGTATTCCTCTCCCCATCACATTTTCATAGGGCCAGGTTTTATTTCCTCCCACCCCAGGCTAAAGCGGCAGCTGGTACCTAGCGTACCTGACATGAATGTAATATTTCACCAAAAGCCTTCTAAACACTGAATGCTGGCCACCACTATTGGAAAAGAGATGTTTACTGAAATAGGCCGCATTTAGAAGTGTAATACAGTGAAGACCTATGGTGCTTTTACCAGCACTGAGGCCATACCACACTGAGATGTGAGCCATCCATTTTACTGATGGGGGATTTTATAATACACACTGACCTTCGTATCATTGGAGGGCTGCCTGGCTGGAGTAATGCATTAGAGCGGAACCTCACAGTGCCCTTCAGTTCTATCATACCATCACTCATTGCTTTCTCTTAGTGATGTACAATCAGTGTATCAATCGCCAAATTGTCAATTGGATTTTGCATTGAGTAATATGATTTACAACACACTACTACTGTCAACGGTTCCTTCTAAAATATTTCAATAACTTTGATTCTGTTTTTTTTTTTATTATTCTGCACGCGCTTTTGTCCCAAGATTTTTAAAGGTGCAATCTGTAATTTTTGCCTCTCCACCGCCATCTCTGTTTAAAAGATAAAACTACAGGGTACTTCTGGAGTTATTTCTTAACATGAATGACAAGTTTAAACTGCTGTAAGAACAAACTACAAACGCTGCACCATCTACAGTACCCGGACATGCGATACAGTAGCTGGATCTTCTTTCTGTTTACAGACAGACATTCCTCTTAAAACTGGACCCGACAGCTCAAATTATCACTAAATCACTGTGTGAATTGTTGTTGTGAAGGTAAAGAAAGTGTGTTGAACACTGATCTGTCATGTACTTGCGCAATAACTGATTTTTGTTCATTTTTAACCAAAAAAGTTCAGAATGACTCTAATAAAATTCAATATGGCTTTTGTTTTTATAAATTAAATTTATAAGTACAGATTTTTTTTATATGTTCATCTTATTAGACTAAAACATTTTTCTTTAAAGCCATTTATTTTAACCATAATGGCTAAAATTTCAAAAAATATTTTATCATACCTCAATCTACTTGGTGTGCTGTAAAGCTATTTAATGACATTGCGATGTGGTAAACAGAAAACGTTACATTTTAAAACCAGCCCATTGTGTAGTTGTGAACAACCAAACTTCTGTTAAATCCAATGATGCTTAAAAGGCTGTTGTAGCTACATTACGTCTGCGCACAATTTGCTACACTAATTAAAATAATTTCAAAATGAATTTCACAGTTGGGAGAACGGACAATGTTGGTTTCTGGAACGTTAATTCTTGGAATACATTTTCCTCCTACATAAGCAGACACAGCCTTGGATTTGTATTCGGAGATGCTGAAACACACAAGTATTCACGGTTACCTCATGAAACACTCAAAATCCACCTACTCGGGAACACACACCCATCCACCTCCAGTCTCTGCGGCAGCATCTCGCCCAGGGCTGGCAGTCTACTAAGAGCCATAATCAGTTAAGTTACTGCGCCGTTGCGAGCATTGCGGCACATCTGAGTTGACAGCGCTCGCGACCGGTCATAAATCAAAACGTTCTGTTGCCCAAAGCTCATGAGGTTCCTGTAGAAGATTCTGCATGTATACATCAACCTGCATTAGAGGTGAAGCACTCAGAGTGTGATACCCCAGAGAACCTTAACCAGAGCTTCTTGTTAGATTTAGTAGCTAAAAGCTGTTGCTCCTACACGCCCTGAGCCTGGTTCTACATTTAGACATAAAGCTCTCAAGCAACAGAATGTTATTTGGCATTGTGAATGACAGATCCAACGCAGAACAGCTTCAGAGGTATTTTATAGCCTACGCTTTCATACCTCTACCATTCTCCGTTTCTTCATTCTCCATCCCAACTTGCCTTATAACTTCTGCAAAATATTTCCTTGTTTTATTAGCAGCACTTATATGAGTCTATGTGTCATACAGTTTTGGAAAGATATGATGGTGAGTAAGGTTGCAGTGATGCAAACAGATAAGGGGTAACAAAAGTGAGAATGGGGGTATGGGTGGTTGTTGGTGGGGCTAGAGGGTCCATTCAAGATTTAAAACATTCAGCCAAAATCTAATGTTAAAAAAGATAAAGTGCTATTTAAAACAATATTGGATGATCAGATGTCAATGCTAAGCTGAACTCTCTTTCTCACATCGTAGACCTCAAATACATAAATTATTACCCTTTGTAGGGTAATATACTTTTTTTAAAGTAAAGAGCAATTAAAACAATGTACTTGTTGAGATAACCAGTTCTTTATTTACCCTTTTAAGATGACCGTTTATGTTCGATCCCCCCAACCGACCCCCTACAAAAAATATTTTCTCAGTGAATCTCGTGGGTGACCTATTTTGATATCAAAAAGGTGAATTCTCACCGAAAGTTCAGGAGTTTTTGGTTAACTGCTCCTTTAACTAGCAGTCAATTGTGTGAGAAATTGTGACTTTTTGACAAATGGTCAGTAAACATCTGGACATCCAAAGTCCATGTGTACATGAAAGGAAATACTACCTGCAGCAATGGATATAAGTATCAGATGTATCCACTGGAGAATGTGATGGGAACGGATGGACAGGTGTTTGCAGAAAAAGAGAGACAGACAGAAAGAGACCTTCAGAGAGAGATAGCCAGAGAGAGAGACAGCCAAAAAAAGAGAGACAGTTACACAGAGACAGCCAGTGAGACAGCCAGAGAGAATGAGAGGAGAATGAGAGGTAGTAATAAGGGGGAGGACTGGAGTGTTATGGGCATATCAAAGTTCTCCCTGATGAATTCATAATTTTCTAGAGAATAAATTATTCATACATTGTGATTGAAACAATTACATCCAAATCAGAGGCTGCCAGAGCAGAATTACACTGTCAGAAATGGGATTGGGTGGGGGGGCAGTGGGATTGTTATGTAAGAAATTATGTAAGATGACGTCACAGTGGGACAATGGCTGAAAACCCAACAGAAAGATGGAAGAATAAAGTGCAGGTAAGTACAGATAGAGTCTCTGTGTGTCCACTTTTCTCAGCAAACTTGAATCCTGTTCGCTAAAGAAAGAGAAACGATTATCTGAATCTTACATCTAACAAGGGATTGAACAAATACCCAAATACCCATTTGACAAATGTTTACCATGATACCCAACAGGCATTGTTACTGTAAAACTATAATGAATTAATATGGGATCTCCTTTAAACAGTGTAGAATCTATCCATCATAAATCTTTAATGACAAATAGTTTCTATGGTAACTACGGAAGCTATAGTTGCCATGACAAATATTCATAAAGCTAATCAAATCCTTAATATCCAATTGGAAGTTTAGGAAGTTTAGATTCATTATTCCCCAACAGCTTTCCAGTATGACTTTGCACTGATTGAAATTCTCATTTGCTGGTGTAATATGAGACTTCTTCATGGAAAATGACTTTGGTGTGTCTTACAGCTCGGCATCTTCTGAACTCTGCAGCTGCCGAGATGGAAGATTTGGCTTTGATTCCTTGTTTGTCTACAGTGTACCTGGCTGCTATCTAACTCACGGCTCTTAGAACAAACTCTGTAGTATCCTTTGCCAATATCCATGGGAACAGGAGGCTGTGTTTTTTCCTCAGTTGTCTAAAAGGTGTCTAGCTGTCAGATCACCATCTGTTACAATACAAGCCGCCCCAAATCCTTTCCTGATCTGTATGGGAAAAGGTGACTCAGCGTAGCAAAGAACCTACCGGCTAGCTGTGTGTCTTATAATCATTCCTCCAAGCTATCGCCCATGCAAACCTTATAGAGGGCTGCATTTCTATAGCTGAAATAAAAATAGACACAAATGAGTCAATTGTATGGCACGTCAAAGAAAATTGGATGAGATCATATTAAAATCTCTTTTGATTGCAGACTGGCGAACTAGAGCACAGCATGACACATTTAAAAAAATTTTAATTATAAAACAAACCTGAATTTTTATTGGTCAATACAGAATGCACAAGAATTCACAGCAGTCCTTATTTACCGTAGAGAATTTGTTTAAAAACACTTTTTTGGTTTGCTGTTTTAATGACACCATTATAATAACAAATAATAGCAAATAGCAAATAAGACCCCATCCTCCCTTCAGAGCGCTCTCCAAAGCCACGCCTCCTCCAACACACATGAACGCGCACAAATACATAGTCTGACAGGCAAGTAGGACATCCTATCATTGCATTTGGACTGAATGCAATGATTGGACAAAGATTTTATGGTCCTGCGCCTTCCACAAAAGACTTATTTATATATAATATATTTAGACCACTTTACTTGGTAATTGCTATCAGGATGTGAAGAGACTCTTAACCAGCACAACCAAAAAATTGCTCGCTCAATATTTAATACTTTCAGTATATCATAACCATTTTTCAAAAGCTACAGTGCAAGACAGCCTCTGTGATATAGTACTAGTTGAAGAGGATGAAGAGGTTAAACTTTTGCTTAAACCATTTCCTGGAGTGCAGTTGCCAGGACACCAAACTATGACTAACAGTATTGATTTAAACACTATATGTACCCGTGACTGTTTTCAGAACAGTTCTGCAGCTCATCTTCTATCTGTTCCCTCAGCACAGCAGAAGATCTGCCATGCAAGCAAATTTAAGCTCGTGTGGCCCTTGGTGTTGTAGATCATCTGCCATGTCTTCTGATCATACCTGTTTTGGCTCCTGGATTTAAGACTGTATAATTATTATTCATGAGATGGGAATTATAGATTGGGTGTGTCCTTCTGGCTGACCCTGTGGTTCTCTTTGTTCTTTTGTAAGTTTAACCTATACTAAACTTCCTTCAGGTTAAAAAGACAGCAGTTGTATTCTATCCATGTGCTATAAGCCCATGTAAGCCCACTAAATGTATCTGGACACTTAGTTTACTTACATCTGACTGTGAGAATGCTGGTCTGTTCACATACATACATCATTTGACTCTTATGTTTAAAAAATCAACACAAACACGTTGGTATTTCATGTTTTATGGGGACATTCTATAGACAGTGATTTTTATACTGTACAAACTATACATTATTTCTACCTTCTCCTACATTAACCCAACCCCTAAACCTAACCATCATAGAAAATGTTCTACTATTTTAGATTTTCAAAAAAGATCATTCTGTATGATTAGTAAGCTTTTTCTACATGGCAACCTAAAAAATGTCCCCACAAGGTCAACATTTACTGGTATTACTATACTTGTGGGGAAATTTGGTCCCCAAACATAGTGAATACCAGGACCACACAAACACCAAACAATATATTAATTGCATACTGCATTTAAAATAAATATTATTAATATACATAATTTTTGATCATTATTTTCTCTCTCTCTCTCTAAATATATATATATATATATATATAATAAATGTAAAAATGTCCATATGGTGCTTTTTCTATGCAGGTGCATGTATTTCTCCATTTTCCATGTGTTGTGCTTTAATTAATAGAGTGAACACTTTCCTCTTCATTCTGTCATTATTGTGAAGTATCTATCTCTTCATATATATTATCCCCAAACTCCCACACGCACCAGCTGTTTACTGCGCACGCCACATAATCCTGAATGATACATGAAGCTTTGAAGCTGGTCATCACCAAATATTTCATGTCCCTGAAGCATTTCGACACCGGCACCAGTAGAAACTCCAGCACCACAGAGCTGACGTCTAATTGACTGCCTTCAGCCAAACGGATATTAACCACAAAGACAAATCACTCTTGATTATTTTTTCATGTCGGAAAGTGCTGAATATGCAACTTCCCCTCAGTTTCCACCAATACTGCGTGTTTTATGTTTTGAAGATTTATACTAAGTACAAACTTGAAATGGGTTTTGGGAACAGGATTATGGGGCTATTATAAAGGGTTAACTGTGCTGTAAACTAAGACGACAGCTTGATTACGTGGAATCTGATGTGACTGAGCAACTGCTTCACTGGGAACCCGATGACAAAACACAAACAGGCATTTTATAAAACAAAGGAGAGGAACCTGTAGCATCGTAGTACAAACATCATTGGTATCTCCACTGCACGGTTTGATTAGTACTTAATAGCACTCTGCGAAACTGAGCAAAGATTACACAGACCGTTTAGCCTAGAGCAGATGTCTAATGGATGATTTTTGAACGACTGTGGAGTAGCTTTAATAAGTCTGCGGGATATATTAGCCGTAAGCCGACGCGCATGCACATAAAATATAACAGTGCCCTTAACAAGCGTAAGATGACGAACAAACTTGATGAAAAAGGAGCGTCAGAATAATCAATGACTCTTTTCATCTGTGAAAACAAATTGCCCTGTGCTGTTTCTTTGGCTGATTAAACACTATCCACAGCCCCATCATTCTTAGTTTGTTCCCTCTCTAGTGCTCATAAATAGCGTTTATAAGATATTTCTTTTGGCCACTGCTGGTTTCCAGGTGCTCTGTTCTTCACCACGCCTCATAAAAGCGTTGACAATCGCAACCTGCCAATGACACCCAATGTCATCAAGACCAGACCTTTGAGGGTGAACAACAAGCATAAACATGAGTTAGACAGAATGTCAGATCTTTAATCATATATGAAATTAATTTCGGCACAGGATTTATGCTGTGGAGAGCTTTATGGGGTTTTAAATTCATTTCAAGAGGACACGTCTGAATTTGTAAAAGCAGGATTTGTCGAGGGCTTTACAAACTCGTAAAGAAAGCTTAAAAATGTTGTAAGTGGAAAATTTGGACATTAACCAACAACCCGCTGCTAAGGACAGGCACTTTTAAAGACCGCCTCAGAATCCAAGCGCGATTTTGTAATGTCTTTAACGGTGTATAAAGGTTTAGCAGGATCCTTGAGTTTAAATGGCAACAGGATTAAAATGTTGAAAACAAACAAACATCGTTAAACAATCAAAAAAAGCAAAAGTGATTTACAAGTGTTCGTTCTGCATAAATGCATTCTGCATTTAGCCTGATGCATTATGGGTAATCTCACACAGAGCCAGGGCTAGATATTAAACATTTTACTCCACAAAATATTTCACGCTTGAATCATATGTACAAAGATGTTTACATGGATTACATTAATTCTCTGATTATATAAGTCTTACAATAGCCCACATTTCATTTACATATGTATTAAAGGCATCTGACTAAATGACAACCAAATGACATATGCTTCAACACTTTCCATGTCTATAAACAATTTAATACAGCTAATGCATTCCCAGGTAACGCTTTTATGTTAAAAGAACGTTTTCCTAACATTTACATTAAGTAACAGAAATGTTAAAAATGTTATTCTGAATGTTCAAGGAACGTTCAAAATGTCCACTTTTTTAGACATTGTGTTAACGGTATTGCTTGCCTTTAAGAACGTTATTCAAACATTTTTTAAATTTTTAATTAAAAAATTTACATCAATATTGAAGGTTTTGTATTCACCTTCAACATTTACCCACATACACTGTTTGAGATAAAGACCATGTCTGGGCTTGACTATTGATTACCTACAATATATGTGAAGGGCACTACTATATACACATCTGGAGTACTCCTGATTTTAATATATAAAATATATATTTAACATTTAAGATTAAAAATATGTTCTACTAAGGTTATTACAAGAATGCTTTGAGAGAAACTTTAGGGAACTCTAGCCAACATTCTGAGAATTTTTCCTGTTAGATAGATTAACCCCATATAGCCTGACAATGGCAATAGTGAAAAAATCAAATCATCATTTGCCCTTGGCAACAGTCTGCTGTATGGGACACGGGAAATAGACTAACAGTCTGAAATCACACACAGACCCCTCAAAATGATTGAGAAGGGGAAATTGATTGTGTGCTGGGGGCGAGTGGGAGGGGTATGGGCTCTCCCTGTGGAACACAGAGGTGAGCTGTTTTCAGCCAATCAGGAATCAGGAAACAGTAATGGTCTAAAAACAAGACTCAGTGGCATGACCTTTCTTGCATGAAAATCTTGGTTATTCTTTATTTCACTTACACAAAGTACTATGGTAACATGTCACATAAAATACACTATTGAGAAAACCCACTGACAGGCCCTACAACTTTTAAATGTATTTTTTCTATCTATTTTATATACGGAATGCCATTTTTGCAGGAATTTGATATACACCAATATCAAAGTCATGAATCCACTATAAAACCTTGATTTTATAGCTGAAAGGCTCTATGTTCCTACACAAACATATCCAGAAGACAACCTACATGTAAATGCAACAGACTGACTCTGACATGTGAAAAACAACCCAAAGACACATGAAGACACCAGTATGTGTTTATGCTAAACAAACTCAAAGTGGGAGGCTCAAAGTGCTTAGAGGTTAAAGATATGAAGTCATTTTCATCCAAAGACCGATGAGTATAAGCTACAACACGATCAATGTTTAGAACAAACCCCAAACACACACAGCACAGAGCGGTAACAACAATAAACAACAGCGCTTAACCAAAGGGACTCATTAATAAATGACAGTCAATGGCGACAGAGGAAAAACAGAAGAATTCATCAAAACCAGGCATGTCAGAGGCTTCCCCCAGGCGCTGGTTCTACACCATGTTAAAGCCATTTCTATCAGTGGTGAGGGATGGTGCATGTTCTGTGAGGATCAGCTTTGCCTGAAGCTCTCCCAGGACTCTATACTTTGTTCTATCACCAGAATTATGTGACTCTCCCTCTGTGCCACAATTGATTATGAGGTCTTAGCTTCAGACAGCTTATTGTGCATTGTTCTCCATCAACCTCAACGCGATAGTTCTGCCTAACGTGGCGGGATTAGACTGTTCTGTCACTGTGGTTTCTGCTTGTTTCTTGCGTTCTTTGTCTTCTGTTAACGGAGGTCTGTGAAAATGCAGTATTTGCTGGCCCACGTCCACCTGCTAGCATTTACAGCAGGGCTAAGCAGATTGATAGTTTTGTGCCGGGTTTATTTATCATTGCGGAGGGGTCCGACCGTGCATTTGATTAATGTGTCCTCTGTACAATCAATCTCAGGAATTGATCCTTAAAAACAGAAGCACCATGGACGATGGCTTCCATTCATGTGTGATGTTCGTGACGCTGTTGATGAACCTGCGCTGTTAATGAGGGAACGAGCATCAGCACTAAACTGATAAGCGCGTTTTCTCTGACAGCGTCGTTGTGAAGGCAACTAGAAATTAAACCTAAAATCTTGTTATAGAACCTGAAAAATGAGTTTGGGATGACAAGTTTGGTCATAATGACCAAACACAGGTGCCAACTCTAAAGCATATACAAAAGATCTCATTTGCCAAAAAATCATTCTTGGTTATCTGATACACTCCTAAAAACAGATTCAGATTCAAACAGAAGTACTCTGTTGCATCATGGGTCTATGCAGTGGGAAAACAGTTCTACAGACTATGGAAAGGTAAGAAAGAAATGGTTCCTTTAAGAACCTTTGATTAAACAGTTCCTGTAAGCTCTTATATAAAAGCTCTTATAAAAACAACTCACTGTTACGATTGCCATGGTTTTGTGCATTGGTATAGAAAGATTCCTTTCTTTATTCTTATTATCAATTATTATTAATATTACAACATTTTAAGGTTAATCGAATCAGATCACTGAGATTATATTTATATATATATATATACAAATTAAATTAATTAACGGTCTCCAAAATGCTAAATCTCTTGCTTTGACATTATTTAATCTGCACCATAAATACAGCAGTGAAAACATATTGAAGGAGGCTACGGTAAAGGGATTATTCCCCTTCTACATAAGTAGGCTATTTACGAGGTGTGTGACCTGCAGGTAACGATCACGCATTCACTTAGGTAAAACATTGATGTATTGATGCTGCTATGACTGGAGGGGTGCAGAGGCGACTATGAGCAGACAGTCAATCAATGATATGCCT
The DNA here is from genome assembly GCA_036877525.1 of Chromobotia macracanthus. Lineage (NCBI taxonomy): Eukaryota > Metazoa > Chordata > Actinopteri > Cypriniformes > Botiidae > Chromobotia > Chromobotia macracanthus. The sequence continues at coordinate 4,979,053 of JAZGTH010000004.1, read as the reverse complement.
CAGCTCACATACAAAAATAACACACAGCCAGAATAAACACATCAGCACTTCCTCAGGAAACTCATTATAAACGAGAAAACGTGCAGAGAAAGCAGCAGCTCCGTGGTGATGTACGCCAGATCTGAGATTACACTGTTTTCTTGCATGAAAACAAACGACAGGCTCCTAAAAGCCTCATTTGCTAAACTAAATGTTAATGTTTTAGCTAACTCCTGATATGATTTTGACCCGTGCACTTTGAGTGGGCTTCCCTACTGTTGGTTAACTCATTAGTTTAGTCATAAAGCAAATATGTAAATGTATGTTTTTATGTCCGGTCTACATAGTGAGGCCACACAGCTGGTACCTGCCTTTGGAAATCTGAAGGGTATCCTGTGGGTTCCGCTGTTTAAGCGCAGAGGTTTTCACTGCAGGGGTAATGGGGCATTTGTTTGGGAAATTCAAAGACAGTGAAATGGAAAAGCCAGCGAAAAGGCACAAAAATAAGGGTAAAAAGAACAATGAATACAACGTAGTATAGCTCTTGTGCTGCCAAGCCCTGATTCACAAACTAGAGAGCATCTGTCTTTCAGGAAGTTGTGAGTACAGTATACACACTAATTAAACTTTTTTTTAATTCACAAGAGTTTGTGTGAGACATTAAAGAGACATTTCCCCAAAAAATGAATATTCTTCCATCATTTACTCAACCTCATGCCATTCCAAATTTGTATGACTTTTTGCTTCTGAAGAACACATATTTTGATGTTGGTGACCAAACAACGGTGGCACCCATTGATTTAATTGCATAGACACAAAACTACAAAGGTATTTCTCAAAATTATTTTGTGTTCCACAGAAGAAAACAAAGTCATAAAGGTCTGGAATGACATGAGGGTGAGTAAATGATGGAGAACCTTCTCAACACAAGCCAGTAACACTCAAGCTGTATAATCTAAACAGTCTTAACTGTTCATTGCTACAGCATTGAATCACTCTGAGAAACTCCCAAAAGTCTGGACTCGACTGCTGAAATGTCAAAACAGGCTTTGACAGGCATCTCAGTCGAACATATAAAATGTTTTTGGTCTTTCTGCGAATGTTTCCGTGTGGTTCCTCTCTCCTGCACCATCTTTAGACACAGGCAGACATTAGTATTCCAGGCTGAGTGCCTCTCAGCAGTAACCAGCGCCAGCCACTTAATTTGTCATTTATTGCACTACGACAACTGAAGTAATTGAACCTTTTGCCCAAAGCGCTTCACCGGCAACCTGGTGGCCGTTTTGGCCCGTGAGCGTCACGGTGGCCACATTTCAGGGACCTTGGATAGAAAATGGAGGGCAGGGATCTCATTTAAAGAAAAGCAGAGATGGTTAGCAGGTATCCTCACCTCTCACCATACACCGGACTGACCTATGCACCTCGGCTGCCTAGAGGTACTGGTCAAACAAGAACTGAGGAGGGTTAGGTTGCTCCAACTAGTTAAACTATTCAACTAGTAAAAAACTGTAAATATGTTCAGAATGAAACACAAGTGTGCTACTTACTACAGCATCTCATGAGACCTGTCAAATACATAACAGTGATCAGTAGCATTTCACCACTTTTATCAGTAGCATTTCACCTGAGGTTTATGACCTCAACATGTTGGCTGATTAACTCAGTTGGTGTTGTCTAGTTATCATCTCACAAATAAATGTTTTATGTACAAATGGCTTAACTTACAGCATCCCACCCAGTGTGCTCTGTTGCATACTGCATATGTCTTAGGTCGCATTTAACGCATACAGAAAACTTGCATGATTACACAGAATACATAATGCTTCCTGCAAAAACAGCAACTAACAGTACATTTAAGTTATGCATCAGTACATGTGTCCCCTGGGAATTAAACCCACAACCTTTGCATTGCTAACGAAGTCCTCTACCAGTTGTGCTACAGAAACACTCAACAGGAACATACACTCGATTTCTAAACAGCCTGATTCATACACTGTTCTGCTGTGGCACATCTTCAAAGCTGTTGAAGGTCATTTACGTAAAGTGATGTACTGAAAAGCTGTATGCATGCAGGTAACTATGTCTATGACCTGACTCAACAAACTTTAGTTTCACATTACACTGAAAGAACAGCCTTGTCTTTGTAATATATAAGGAGAAACCAATATTACAATACACTTGAAGCATTGTTATATTTCCCACCCTGATTCCATGTTTCTGTATCTTCAGTGTGTTTCAGCGCTGCTTTATTCGATTATAAAAAATGCATGATCCATGTATGATGTATGCAGTTAATATAATCAATGCAAATGCTATCTGTGTGAGTTCATCTGAAGCTGTGGCTCTCAAAATCAAACATCTTCACTAATTATTGCATTACATTTACGTCACATTTATTGCATGCAATTTAAAGTGCTGGAGGCCTTAAAAAAACAAAATGGATTTAATCTATTTTTGTGTCACATAAATGCTCTAAGGGTTGTAATATCAATGGCTTTATTTTCATGTCACTTCATGAATTCTCATGCATGTTAGATTAATAAAAATGCATGTGACATGAGAAGAAAAACTATGAGCAAAAACAACAATGCATCCAAATGAAAGTCCGTAAACAGATGATGCATTCTTGCAAGGTGTTGTAAATAATTAATGTAAGATGTCAGGGGTTTCATCTGCTCTTCTATCTAATTTTATGCAATGCAGACAAGAGTACAATCCAAAACTATGCTTCAATACATTGTGAGAGACGCATCATAACTCTACAAATAACTCTCGATGGAAACAATAATAAACAGGACACCGCAACAATAATAACACACCTATATAATTTCTCATTGCTTTCCCTGCAGGTAGAGTCACAGTCTGTCAACAGAACACAGAGATCTTTTTTACTTTTTACCTGGAAAGATGGCAGTCGCTCTCATGTCTAATTCAGGAGGTGCATCTATTGTGTCACACTCTCTCTCTCTTTCATCAGCATGCGCCGTGTGCCCTCTTCACTGCTCCCTGCTTTTTGCCCACACAGCATTTATTTGATTTGATTCATTCCCTAGAAATTGATGGATGGAGCGTCACTGAAAAAATAACTCAGAGAAGGGGCCTATCACCTCTGCCCCCATGAAATGTCAGAGGGCCAGCAGCACAGGCTCTTTATCACCGTGCATGAAGGTTTTAGATGGATTTTGTCTATGGTGTTTACAGGGAAACTTTGTATGAAAGATCAGCTAGCTTGTGTTTTCTCATTGCTTTCCTTGGTTCTAGATTGTAATTGAGTGTTTCTTTAACTACAGAAAATGTTATGTTTTTAAACAAACAAGCATTTAAACTCTTGGAAGGTTCTTTTACCCTGCCTTCATCATTTATTTTGGCTGCATTTTAAATGCCTTTTAGGTATAGATTGTAATGTAAATGGACGAAGCATGAGATGAGGCATGGGATGAGGGCATGAGATGAGGCATGGGATGAGGGCATGGGATGAGGCATGATGAGATGGGATGAGGGCATTGTCAGATGTTTCTCCTGACATTCATTAAGAACAATCTAAACAGGCTCAAATTAGCCTTTTGACATACAGAGCAATTAAATTTCTGTGGATAACACATAACAGAAGATTTGGTCTTGGGGGAATTTGATGAGAAATGTTTCGTACTGAGATGTCTGACTTTAGTATTTAGACTTTAGAAAATCTGAAACCTTTTCTTAAACTCATAAGATGAAATATAAGAAACTGTAAGATGTAGCAGACCAGCAAAAAATCATTTAATTTTGTTTAGGCTCATACAACCAAGATATTGAATAGATTTTTATTCAGACGGCTACATCACATTTAGATTGTTGCTGTTCTTAAATATGTCTGCTACAGATTGAGAGTTCAGTATAAGCACACTGGCTCATCTCCTGTACTGATGTACAGGAAGTGACTGCTGCTGAGACTCAAGACCTGCAGTGACAACAAAAAACAGAACTCAATATTTTTCTGCCATTGAAACCCCCAACTGATTCAAACAGATTCATTTATGGGTCAGCGACACTCTTTTCCTGTGTCCATGTCTATTAATTAATTCAATAATACATCAAAATTGCATTTCCTGCAGACAGTGATTTGAATACAGCTCTGCCATGATGAGCATGCTTTCATTTCTAAGTTGAAATTCATTTTCATATTTTCTGTAGGGCTTCAAAAAAATAGGGACTAGTGAAGCTTTTTTATATTAACACTAACATTACATTTCTAAAAAACTTGGAATTAATATTAAATTACCTGGATTTTCTTTTTTATTGACCCATATATGCTTATTTTGTATGAGCTCTAGTTGTCAGCATAGATTTATCATGCTACAGAGAAAGCTTCTGCTATTGTACAAAGCAAGCTCATCTCCAGGGTTAAAAACGCAGGTCTTGCATGTTTGTCGGACTCTGTTTGTCGAAAATCTGTTGTTACCTCTGACAGTTATAAAGCTGTTGTGGCAGAGGAACGTCGGAAAGCTTCTTCGATTCCGTGAGGAAAACAATAAAGCTCACAGATCACATCTTTCTGGTCCAAGCAATTGAAATTGAGACCAAAACAGGTAGACATATCTGCAGAGGGAAAAAAATCTTACAAAAATAAAGATTGAGCATGTTTGTTGAGGCTGAGCCACTGAATGCAGCTAAACTATCTTGGGATGTTGGGCAACTTTGCATTTCAGAGAGGCTGTCCATTTGCACTTCTGAGCTCAAATATGTTTACGCATTTTCTCTCCGCTAGTCCCCAAACTAATTGCCGTTGCTTATGCGTGACTGCAGAGCACTTGGAAGAAAAATATGAGGAATGAGAAAATGACAGTCCACTTGTAAAGCTCTACTCCCAACTGCTTTCAAAACACCATGGAAACGCACAAAGCCATTCCGCTCGGGGTAATTCACTTTGGGTTTGGTTAGGCATCTAAGGTTATGCTGTCTAAGAGCATGCGGGTTTATCCGTAAACAAAGGACTCACCAAACATGTCTTAATGTTCCGTGTGGAACACTAGAGAAAACGCACTCAATGTGCATCATGTTCGAGCTAAAACACTCAGGATATTGGCGTTAAGTGAAAAGGGTGAAATGGAGAATCAGAGTCCAAAACCATCCAAGAAAACTGTATGATTGTGTTAAAGCTCTGTGATATATTCATTCAACAAAAAGTTGCAATTGGGTGTTTTGGATGTTTACATACTGACTGGAGTAAAAAAAACAAGCAGTCATCTTATTCCGGTCTCTAGATACGCCTCTGGTCCGTCCTTTAAAGAAATGGGATTTTTTCACCCATTTTATTGTCCACCAGGGGAAATTTGTCTGATCACCTAGAAAATTAATACATGACCTCATCTAAACAAGCTGCACATTTTGAGGTGCTGTTCATTTTGTGATACAACTATGGGATATATGCTCGGTGTAATTATAACAGGGAAGTTGATGTTTATGAAAATAAATTCAAATTTACAGTCACATTTACATTGATGCATTCTGCAGATGCTTTTTTACAATCAGACAGTAATGTGATTCTCAAGAGTCTGGCAATTGTGTAATGTTCCTAGAGCATGCTAGCAACACAAAGGTCACAGGTTTGATTCCCAGAGAACACAACTTTGCACCTCAACTATACATCTACTGGGTCGCTCAGTAGATAATATCACATCCCATCAGAATAACACATGCGGATCTGACCCATATCAACAGCCTGCACATCACCATATCACTCATTCAACGCACATCCCAATCTGAGAAAACAAATCACAATCCTCTCCAGACATAATCAGGGTTACGTGGATTAGAGGATTTTCACATGCTCAAAACAAACATTTCACATGTTTGTGTTGAAGCGGCTGTGGGCTTTTTCCCTGCTGTTGCCTGTGCCAAAAGAGAGAAAAAAAAGAAAAGAAAGAAAGGCAAAACTATAGAAGTGAATATGAAAATACAGTATGGATATATGGAATATATATATATATCTATATCTATCTATATCTATATATAGATAGATATAGATATATGGAATATATATACACATATGTATGAATTGTATTTAGTACACTTTAGTACATTAGTAACATACATGAATGGTTAGCATTATATAATCCTGCTCTATTGACAGAGTATTACTGAAGGTTATTTTAAAGTGTCATAAGAAAAACACAAATAAGCAGCCAGAGAAATAAAATGTGCTTTATACATATGTGTGTGCATAATGTGTATTAAATAATGTTGCTATATTGACATTTTACTAAAAGTTATTGTAAAGTATTATAAAATACATGGAAAGCGCTCACTACATTTGATCCTTAGCACACACCCAACCCAATAAGCCTTAGCACAAGAGGGCTTATTTCAGCAGACTCACTGGATGACATATTTACAGTGGGGCTGTGATGGCTGCGGGCCTGAGGATCTGCTGTTACAGGACAGTCGGCATCATCCCACCGCAGACTTCAAGTGCTGAATCACTGGGCCTGACCTTCACATCGGCTGAGCCAAAGCCAGTGTCAGTGTCCCGTGATTAATGAGAGAGAGAGTGGGCAGGATAAAACAGAGGACGAGCAAGAGTTTGTGTGTGAGAGATGAGTGTGTGTGAATAGAGAGAGAGACGGGAAGTGAGAAAGACAGTAAAACAGAGAGTTATAACTCAACTGTTCTATCCTGTTGAGGTTCCTAAATTACTCGTGCACATAGACAGGTAGTCAATTTTCAACCCAGAATACGGATTTCAGTAACAGTGAACTGCTTTCATTAGGAACCAATATCAGCACTGACCCTTAAATCTTTCATTGTACCTGTGCTTCACTTATTTATTGCTAAACTGCATATATGGAATGCTCTACACTTCCAAAACACTTTAATTGATGTCTGTCTGATTTTCTGAAAGAGTACAGCAGATATCATAGACAAATATGAACGAGCAATCAAATGATAATAGTATTTAGAGAAAATTAAAATTTTTGATGCTACAAAAACTGTAGCATTTTCTAAACATTCCTTAGTTTTGCCATGAGGGAATTAATAATATTATTCTGAATAAATGGATCCAAAGCAGCACAGATTCACTTACTCAAGGGCACTGAATTAAGTTCAGTTAGTTCAAATTAATTTCACGCTCATTTTTCTTTGCTTTTGAGTCTCAGTGGAACGTCTCCCCTTGTAATTTATATGAAGAAAACAAATAAATAACAGGATATTTATTCTTCCATCCCAATGAGAATTACCAGTCAGTTTGTTATTTTCCTTGCGAAGGAGTTCAGACTTCTGAAACTCATGTTGTGTTTGGAGATTACATCTTCGGTTTAAAAGATTAGTTCAGGCCAAAATGAAAATTCTGTCTTGATTTACTCACCCTCACGTCAGTTCAAACTCATATGACTGACTTTCTCCTGTGGAATGCAAATCAAGATATATTGCAAAATGTGCAGAATGCTTTTTTTCATAATGGGCTCCATAACTGTTGAGTCTCAAACATGAGTAATGACTTTTGTCATTATGAGTAATGAAATAGACTTATGATTATTTTTAATATGGCAAATGTTGTATTGTATAACTCTGTGATGATTTTATTTACATTTTCATGACATTTTCTTTAATATTTTACATATTTAGAACTTGACAGCCCTAGTCGTCTTTGTGAAACTCTGAACCCAGCTAACAATTATAGGTTGTAAAAACGTTGTCCTAATGTTTCCATTAAGTAACAAAAACTTAATGGAAAGTTTTAGAAACATTCAAAGTCCATTTCTTTTTTAAAGTCTGTAAGTGAATGTTTCACTAACTACTTAAGAATAATGTTTTTGACAAATATGATGAATAACATTAAAAAGGTTCTATTAATATTACAGCAAGACATTTTTGATCACTTTGAGAGAACTGTTGGGAACCTAAGCCAACGCTTTAAGAATGTTCCCTGTTAGTTTAAGACATGCTGCAGTATTTTTTCTTTTTTGTTCTACAGAAGAAACAAAGTCATACCAATTTGGAACAACATGAGGGTAAGTAAATGAAGAGAGAATTTTCATTTCTGGGTGAACTAACCCTTTAATACATCCAGCGTTAGCTGTGTGATCCAGCAGAGGAAAAATTGCAATCTGGGCTGCGGTTCGGAGCGCAGCACATCTGCTGTGTGCAGCTTCTCTGTTTTCCCTCTGAATGGCCAACGACTTCTGGAAGCAGTGGGTTGACACGGAAAATAGCGATGATTTTCCAATAATTCAGAGGGGGGATTGAATGACAGCTGCTGCAGGACACTGTGCCAGGAAATATGGAGTGGCAACTACAACTCAAGGTCCCCCTCTCGTTTTTGGTGGCAAAGTCAATGGCGAAGCCCCACCTGAGGGTTTTCTGATTAAAGTATGTTCAGAGAGGCCACCTGTCTCCCTGCGATGAAATCAATCCAGGCTGCCGAAAAACCCCACGCCTAAATCGAAAGTTCCCTCTTTGCCATCAATCAGAAAAGAGGTGTCTGACAACTCTTTGAGTGGCATCTGGTGTCTTGTGCACATTTTTATGAGCATCAAGGCCATTATATGCCTGTTCGTGGGACTTCGCCTGCACTGGGCTCACCTTGGGCTCTGCTAATTTGGCATTGCCGAGCAACATTGACATCAATCACTTGAGAACAACCAATTAGCCTCTTAGCCTTGGCTCTCCCCAGATCCCATTACATTTCGCTGGAGAAGCGCCGTGCCAATCAGAAACAATAGATTTTAATCAAATGTGCTCAAGAGTTACCTGAACAAGCTTGGGGAATATGTTGACTCAAATATCCAGGAAGAGGAACTCCCAATAACTTGGTGAATATTACTATAGTGATTTAAATTAAAAGACTGGCAACCAGATTTTTCTATCATCTAGTTCAAGGTTCTGTTCAGGGGCCTAAACTGGGGCCTAAGAGATTTTATGGCATATGGCAACTTAAGAGTTACTAAGTTTATTCTTAAATCTGAGTGTATGCATGTATGCATGTATGTATGCATGCATGTAGTCTAACGTAGATAGATAGACAGACAGACAGACAGACCGACTGACAGACAGATAGATAAACATTCTTGCTGTAACGTTAGTAGAATTTTTAAATTTTTATGTATCATATATATCAAAAACATTATTTTATTTTATTATTTTAACATTATGTTAAGTTGTTAGTGAAACGATAGCGAGTTAATGTTCTTATAACCATGCAATAATGTTAATACAATGTCAACAAAACAGGTTTTGAATGTCCCTAGAACTTTTCAAAATAACACTTTTAACATTTTTGTTACTTAATGGAATCTATATGGAACCTAATGCCTAAAATTGTTATCTAGGCACATACACACAACATGCAGGACTGCTGTTTATCAATCCGTTAAAAAACATGTAAGGATCATTTATTAGCTCTTAAGGTGCCAATACAAACAAGCCTGTGTGCTCACATCTGGGACAGAAAAGGTTTGCACACGGGTGTATACTAGTTGTGCCAATAACTGTCTGTTTGTTGCAAATGTTTAATTTCCCCCATTGAAAACAACCACCCGTCTAGTGATGCACAGGTGTTTGTTTGAGAGCCGTGATCTTTATAGGCAGCTCTTTTAGGATATGTGAAACATTGCCCTCGGCTCCATCACATGATTTCATACATGTCCACGCCTGTTGATTTATTCAAGACAATTCAATTACCTGTTTACTGCCTCTTAATTTACACTGTCACTTTAATATTTACACAGCTGAATGAGCATCTATCATTGTTGTGCAAATCTTTATCTTGTGGGATCCCAAGGCGATACGAAGCTTCCTGCCAAAGACAAACATCAACAATACAGACAATAAAACTTGCTTCTAAAACAGCTCTTTGATTAAATGGCGGCATACAGTATAGATTCAGTAAAGATTCAGTATAGACCCAGTATTGACCAATATAGGTTCAATTTAGACTCTGCAAAGACTCAGAATAGTCTTAGTGTAGACTCAGTGTACACTTATTATAGACATGTGAAAGTGTCTGTCTGATGTGTATCGAGCTGGTATTTAGCAGAACAGCTCAGATCATGAGAGGGTTTGATGTCTTAAACAGATGAAGACTTCTTTCACACATTTAAAATCCCTCAAAGTCTTCTTTGAAATTTTTGAATCATATTGATGCTTAGTGTTAAAGATTGTGAAAAGATGGACCTAAATATTTTAAAGTTACTTTTTTTTAGGTAGATGCAACTATGGTTATCTACTTGTCTTGCGAAGGCAAACTTTGTGTGCTGTAAAGACATTTAAGCATATTTAATCATAGAGCCTCAAGATGCATCTCACCAGATTTCACATCAAATAACTAAAATCACTGGTTTTGAAATCAATTATTAAATCAATTATTATCATTAATGTGTTTGCTGACTTGTGGTTTAAATGTTCTGAATTAAAGCTGCAATCCATAACTTTGACTTTTAACTTAGGGTTAAAAATGAACAAAATCAATTATTGACAGATCAGTGTTCAAAAAGTGTCTTCTTACCTTACCCTGTTTTACAACAGTAAGTTTATAGAAAGAGATTTATAACTATTATAATATTCATAATTTGAGCTGTCAGGTCCGCTTTCCCAGAAAATGTCAGTTTGGCTTCAATATAAATAATGAAAATTCGCAGTAACCTGCAATTTTATGTTCAAACAGAGATGGCGCTACAATGACATGGGGGTCATCTATCTTTGTTGGTGATTTTGGCTGGAAAATGTTTGTGTAGTACAAAATGATGTTTTTAATACAAAGGGAACAAAAAATACAAAATGCTACAAAAACAGTATTGAATACTGTGCCTTTGATAAACTGCAGGATAGCAGCATTGTCTTTTCCATCAGCCAATATCTATGGTGATCACAGAGATGAGTCAGACAAACAATAAACCATCACAGTGGGTTCCAAAGAGCACAGCGGTGGCCAATGGCTGCATGTGAACATACAGTACCTGCCAGCAGACCAGCACTTACCCCTTACGCTCCCTATATCAGACCAAACGTTAGTGGAAACACTGTCTACAAGCCCTTCATTGACTAGAGACCGGGGGAGGCCCTGAACATGGATTAGGACAGCAGAAGAGTGGAGATATTGCTTCAGAATATCAGAAACCCTCGACTCTAGAGAGGGAACAGAATAAAAGATGTGGAATCGGAGCCTGGGGCACCACCTCAGGAACTGAGATTTCCTGCAGGCCAGCTAATGACCTTCTACAAAAAGAAACCCTTCTGTGCTGTTCTACACGATGATGGTTTTCAATCTCCCATCACAGAAAAGAGCTGCTGTAAAGACAAGTGCCATGCCTCAACAGGTTCCCGATAACAGAACTGCTCGGAGAGGAGGACAAAAAGATGAATGAAAGAGGGGCGACAAGAATATGACTCAAACCCGACTACCTCTGCTGATGGCCTTGGATCATAATAGACTTTTGAGGGGTTTTGACGTGGCTCCTAATGCAGCTGCTGGTTATTTATAGCACTTCAGAGCCGAGCTCTGCAGGAAAAATTAAAGTTCTCTGCGATTTATCAGGGGCCTCATTAAACATCACATCGACTCCCAGGCAGGAGCAAACAGCACTGACATTAGCTGCCTTCAGATGAGTCTCTGGCATTCACAATGGACTTTTTCATACATACAGAGTCAGTTATTAACAAAGCCTGCCTTCTCGTCTCATCTTCTGAGCTTTCCTTTCAGCTTGTTTTGAATTAGGCCGGTTCTTCACGATTCTTCTATAAAGAACGAGATCTCGACAGAAGAAAGACCTTCATTGTTTCTAAGCCACAAACCTCAGGCTCTCTGAGTTTGCAGTTATGCAGATGTTTGTTCCATCGCCTGCTTAAATATGCAACAGAGTTACTATCTTTTTATAAGCAAACAGAATATGGAGCCCTCGGGTCTATTTTCCGTCAGCTGGAATATCTAGGAGGAAAGAAATCTTGAAAACGGCACTCCAGGCAAACAATGAAAAGCACAATGCCTCATGAGACGGCCAGAACACGGCGAATCTGGGACTCGATTCCATAAAATAAGTCTCTGTCCTCCAATGATAAGCAAAAGTGAAAGGAAATTGTGTATTTTAAAACAATCATAAAACACCAGAGGTTTCATGAGTCTCTATGCGAGGCCGTTATTGTGTGTGTGTGTATACACTGAGGGAGGCTTAAAGAAGGTCAGGCAATATATAAACGTGTTTGAAAATGAAACAGCTCCAGCAACTGAAATGGAATTTGAAGCAACACATTAGATATGTCAGCCACATACATGGCCATTCCTCCAACCTTTATAGTGCTTTCTGCCCTTATAGAGGTCATGTTCAATATTCAATTTAGACTATGGCAATAGCTTTCCTTACCCCCAGATTCACTCTCTGCTCTTATCCAGTAATTACGTTGCCACGGTCTGAGAATTTTAATGGAAAACTTTCATCACTGTGGCAAAGAAACCCTCTGTTTATATTTACATAACATTTATACGTTTGGCAGGTTCTTTTATTCAAAGTGACTTGGGAAGCGTTCGAGGTTTGTTGGGTCTTTGTAACATTTAGATACATTTTTGCAGTGTCTGTGCTCCACAGGAATCAAACCCTTGACCATGTTATACCAGTTGTGCTCCAGGAAGCTATTTAGTGGCTGTCTCTTAAATAATAGTAACTATATTTGACGCATGTACATTCAAGGGGTGAAAATCCCACTGTTCACACCCACTGTTCAGTGCGCAAATGTACTGCAGTTCATCTCATTAAGACTCCTCTGAAAATATGAATATTGTTTGTAGTAATTGTGACTTTACTGTAGAATCACTGTACAGATGGAAAGATAAAACTAAATGGCTTTAACAAATAAAATAAACAACAAAGAAGCAAATACAAACATGTACAGTATCTTTAAGTATCTTTCTCAGGTGTATGATGGAAAACGTTATTAAACTTCATTCAAAATGTTTTCAGAGAACATGTATCCTGAAATGAAATAAAAATATTTTATTACAAATACCATTTTTATAAAGTTTATAATAAAAACAAAACAACTTGCCAATTCACCAGCTTAACACAAGATATACTACAACTAGACAAAAATACTGATTAAGAACACTGTTCATTCTTGCAGTAATGTCAGTAGAACAGTTTTATAACGTGTATCATCTCAAAACATTGTTAATATATTGTTTTAAAAAGATACAGAAAATGTTTGGATAACGTTATTGCTTCTTTATAAGAATGTTAATACAGCATTTGAAGTTTGAATAACATTTTTAATGTTTTTGAAACTAATGGAAACATTAGGAAAATGTTCTTCCAACTCAAAATTGTTAACTGGGACCATGACCAAAGAACTATAAATGCAAAGCAAACCAGAGGTGTAAACATTTCTGCTTCAATGAAAGCTCACAGAGCCCCAGTACTCATTCATCACTCCTGTTGTGTCTAATATGGACAGCATGTTGTGCATTGACTCAGTCTTGACCCTGATGACACCGTCACTACTGTGACTAGTGGACAAATCCGACATGACAAGCGTGCAATGTGATCTGGGTGTCGAGTGAGCTGCTCTGGACAGAGATGTCCGTCTCTGCTGTAATTAAGACTGGCAGTTTGAAAGGCCATGAGCCATATTTAAAGGAACAGTTGACCAAAACTTCTGTCATTATTTACTCATCCTCACGGCCATTCTGAAGAACACAATAGGAGAAATGGAAAGCAACAAGTGCATTTGAGTATTAGTGTGGTGCGTAAATAATGACAAAATGTTATTTTTTGATAAACCATCCCTTTAAGCACTTTAACTTTTGCCTCTCTACCGCCACCTCTGTTTGAAAAAAAATACGGCGTTATTTTTCTTATTTACTTGTCATCAATTGTGGATGACAAGTATGAACTTGAAACAACTTCTATAAGAACAAGCTACAAACACTGCACCATATATAGTACCCGGACATCCGATATAGTAGCTGGATCTTCTTCCTGTTTCATAAATAATTATTATAAACTTATCGTTGCAAATCTGGGTAAGGTGACGGTGTTGAACACTAATCTGTCATTTACTTAATAACTAATAATAGCTCAATAACTGATTTTTGTTCATTTTTAATCGAAAGGTTAAAGGGTTTAAAGGTTTTAGCTTAATCAACTGAATGTCAACAATGCATTGCCTCCTTTTGCACTCAGCATGAAAACTCGCTTTTGAATCTTTGATGTGATGGACGCATGGTGCGTTGCTTTAATTACAGCGTGCTCCTGCGCACCTGCTTAAACAATCCCTAATCAAAATCTAATTGGCAAAAGGCTCTCAGACTTCGAATGCCATTGGCAGAAACTAAATCAGCGCTCTTGGTTTTATCTAATGTATGCTTCAATCAGCTGAGCTGGGTACAGAGAACGTTGGCCCTCTAAATGAATTGCGTGAGACAGAGAGAGGCAGTCAGTGTCAAACACAAAGCTCAGCCATGAAGATCAATACCAGCTCATGATGTGCAGCTGATGGATAGCTTCTGCTCTCTGCTCCTGGTATAATCTCAGATCATGATTTATCTGTGTTGGGAATGTTTTACCGAACATGGAATATTGATTCTGTGTCCCATCATCCTCTCTGCCTCTCCTCTTCCCTCTGTTTTTCTCCAGTATATATTGCCCTTCTTTGGTTCCATGTTTTCCCATTTTACATTTAATCTTGGAATCTGTTGCACATGTAAAGGGTTAAATACACATTAAAACAGATGGGCATACAGTCACAGAGGGTCCAGGCCTATAGAGGAACCGATCGATAGCTTATTTAAGGCTTAGCATACTTGAGGCTGAACCAGATTTCTACATTTTATTAAGAAAATAAAACAGGGCTTGCACATGTAAAACTCACTGTCTCAGTGTTAGAGGGTGGGTGGTCTTCAGTGTGTTGCCAAGGTGTAAGTGGTTTTTAATGCAATATGGGGTTTCTAGGGTGTTGTTGATGGTTTCTTATTAATGTACATCTAAGAAACGTTAAAAGCCATATTTATAAGGAGTCATGTCTGTAGCACAAATGGGAAGCAATTATAATAGTAATGTCTTAGAAAACAGCACTAATTAGTTCAGATTTACATATATAATAAACGGTAATATAGCCGGTTCACAAAATGTCTCTTAGACATGTTAAAAAAAACTATAATATAACATCAAAAACACAACAGGAACTCCAAAGAACCCTGTAGTAACTATTCATTACTACAGGGTTACCCAGTCCGAGTTAGTTCTTGATATAATGGGAGTTCTGCAGAAGGTGCTACAGGAACCACTACAGAATCTTTATTTTTAGCAGTGGCAAAATCAAAACATTGAAACCTGTCAACATTATTCTTATTCTTTATAAACGGACTCCTACAAAGCCTCAATTCTACATACATTACAGAACATTCTAGAAGCAATAATTTTCAGATTTTTATGTTTCTGCATAAAGTAGCGTTGCTGTTTCTTTGGGTAGTCAAGAAAAAGGTCAAAATTCACAGGATTGTATGAGACTCTATTTACACAGCAGCTGCTAGCAGATGGGCTGTAAGTACATCCTATCCTTTACTAAATTGCTTTTAGTGTGATATAGCACTTCTGGGTATCATATCCACAAGACTTTGAAGTCTTTTTGCTCTTTCACTTGGCAACAACCTGTTTCACTTCTTTCTGCACTCTGGCCTCTATTCAAGTGTTATCAAAGCAGAAAATCTGCAGTTACATTCAGGCACTTTCAATCTCTCTCTCTCTCTATATATATATATATTGCAGAAAGGCTTGCAGCAGCATTAACATCGTTAAACAACTATTTCAATGTTTACTGTAACAAACCATTAAGTGTTACTTAATATAGAACCTATAAGGGATTAGAAAACTTTTCAATTATGGCTGGCCAGAAACTAAACAACAAAAACCCCCTAAAAATAGAATACAACTATACACAGACCAAAATAAGTCATTCCAATGTAGGCTCTCCAATAAATGCAGTTAGTTAGGACATTTCTCAAATTCTAAAAAAACTCCATTCTATTTAAAATGAATATGTCATATTTTATTAAATATATGTACATTACATTTTTGTTATTTGTTACTTTGTTATTGCATCACAAAGTTATGATTGCGTGAGAAATACTGAAATAAAACCGAGTCATTGAATATCTTGCTTGTATCAGCTACTAACCCAGCTAACAGGGACTCTTAAAGTTCTCTCAGTGATCACATTTTAATATTCTTGCAGTAACATTAGTAGAATGTTTTTAATGTCATATATCACATCACAAATGTTATTTCTAAGTTGTTAGTGGAAGGTTTTAAAAATGTTAGAGAACTGTTTCAATAACATTCTTATAAACAATAACGTTAATATAACAGCAAAAAAATGGATGACAAAACCAACAAAAAGGAAGTAAATGCTTTATTAGACCACCTGTATTCTGCCTTCAAAAGCTTGTCCCTCCAAACTCACAGAGCAAATCAAAATCAGATGCCACAGTGAGAGCAAAGACCACTTTGAAGGAGCTACAGAGTTCAACAGCTGAGAATGGATGAAGCTGGACCGGTCAACCACATCAAGGGTTCTGTATACTACTGCTCTATGAGAAGACCACCACAAAAGAAGCCATTACTCAGAAAGATCCAGGTGAAAGCACATCTGGACTTCCTTCAAAAGCACGACCCGGGTGCAATCTAAGAAAAGATTTTGTGGTGAGATGAGACCAAAAGCCAGAATTCAAAGCTGTATGTGCAGTGCTAATCTAGTAGTGCCCACATCATGGATAAATGCTGTACCTATAGTGTAGTATGGAGCAGATAGCTGCCTGCTCTCCTACTGCTTTCCATAAGAAGGGACTTTTCTAGGAAGAATGGATAAGGTCAAATTCTGGGAACTATTTCAAGATTTGAAATCTATCTGCAAGATTTTTAATAAAAAGAGTGATCATAAAATTGCGTTGTATATTCTAAATAATCTATTTCACAATCTTTATATATATTCCAAATGAGAAAATACTAACTGAATTTATACAAACTGTCCGATTCTGTATGGAGTGAGATCTATTGAACTAATGATCTAATCTGAAGCAAATCTGTGTGGAAATAGCTATTTGTAAAACATCACTTATATCGTATGCAAAGATAGTACATATCTCAAATACTGCTTGAGATATGTAAATATTTAATGTAATGTAAAATATACATTACCAGTTTATCAGCTGGTCTTTGAAAATGCATTTAGTTTTCTGCAACAAAGGTTTTCCTTTAACATAAATTACATATTTATCAAACCGACTGGAAAGAAAGCTTTGAAATTCTATACAGATGATGTCTCTGTGGACATGTCCTTCTCATGAACTGACACTGTCTTTTAAATACAGCCTCTGGTGGTGGGGAATCTAGTAACCACAGTAACTGATGCAGCTTTGCTTTCTCCAGAACAGCATTTGATGATCTCTGTGCCATTGTCTATGCTGGCACTGATGTTTTACAAGCTGCCAAAAGAATCCGTTTACTGAAAATCATGCCAGGCAGCGTCCCTTAAAGCCGGCCTGTCACCAAACTTTGATTCTCCCCCCACATGGAGGTACAAAAGTCTTAAATGAACTTCTAAAAAGATGCCTGTGGTGAAATCCTAGACTTCATGGCTTTCTCTTGCGTTGATTTTTTAAAGAATGCTAGACTGAGTAAAGTGATGAGAAATAATGGACTTCATTTTCTTAAACTCTGTTTGGAAACAGAGCGTAAACGAGTCCAGATACTAAAGTGTTTTCACTGTGGTTTCTGTTTGCTCTTCTCTGGAGTTTTGGAATAGAATGCAACACTAGTTTAGTCTGCAGTATATACTCTATACTTCCTAATATTTAAAATAGTAATTATGTAAAGTATGCTATGATGCATACTTCCATTTCAAAAAGTATGCTTGAACATAGCTTCAGGTCTCTCAGCCATAAGCAAACAGGTCTCTACAGCAATAAGGTTACATACATTTAGGTGTTGGTGATATACTAGTTAAAACTTTGAACTGGTATATATAAAGTTTTTTATATTGCCTGCCTCTACGCACAACACATCTGGGGAAATTATATCAATCAAGCATCATAAAGTTGTGACAGGAGGGACGTTTCTCGCATTTAACAATTAAACTGAAGAGTTTCCGGCGCAGTATGTAGCGAGCGTGCTTTGTGTTCAGAGCGAGCCAGAACAGTTGGCTCTCAGTTGTGCCGTGCAGTTTAAACGACGGTGGCCAAAAACTCACTGTAATGAAGAGGTTCGCCTCTCGTAGCCACTTTCAGGCTCTCGTGATTTCCGGTGAGTTCGTGCTCCACGCCAAGAAGCGGCACAATGAGAGCTTGTGAAGTATCCACGGCTGGCTCACCTCTGGAGAGGCACAAAGATGAAGTGCAGCAGACGTTGAATTGTTTTGTCAGAATGCTTGGCAGCACTTAAAAACAAGTGAAGCGTTTACGGGATGCAAAATGCGCATGGAGGGCTCAGAAGAACAGAGGTTTGAGAAAGTAGGCCAGGTAATTACTCTCTAGTGCTTCAGGCACAGCCGATGTCAAACGCGCCGTCAGATTTTTTGCTTTGTGTTTTGGACAGATCTAATTAAAAGCAGCGAAAAGGGAGAGGAGATTATTTTTATTGTCTTTGAAATACAAAACGCTTTTGAAATGCATCCCTAAATTTAGGCCTTTCATCAACATTTCTTTAGCATTCTTCAGACAACATTCTTCATTCAATCAGACAACAACAATTCAAACTTTGTTTACCGAGTTTTCAATCTTTCACATAGCAAAATATCATATTTTAAATGTGCAATGCAGACAAAACAAAAGAACTTTATAACCCTTAACTGTTAAAAGACGCAGGTCTTCAATGTTATTGTCAAGAAATGCACAAAATCTCACAAAAACATGCACATATTTCTTCCAAAAACATAATTTAAAATTAAACACACTTTCCCTCCAGATTCTCAATACCAGTCATGTTACTGTAGTACAGTAATTAAAAATATAGTAACAAAGTTTGCTAATGATTATAATTTATTTAAAATGATAAGACATAAAAGCAGTACATCTACCGCCATGATGTATAATTAAAATGTTTTAATTATTTACTTATTAAATAATAGATGATTACTTTTTTCACATGACAGTAATGATGGTTGGGGGATGGGAGCTTTTTCATTGTCATGAAAAATGTTATAATGAAAAAAAATTAATACTCAGAAAATGACCGTGATTTTTGTGTTAAGCAAATTTAATTTCCTACTTTTCTTTCTTCTGATTTTGGAATGAAATTTAAGTAGGACATGTTCCTGACAGGTTTTGTAAAATTCAGCCTAATGAAAAATTTCAGATTTCAGAAAAAGCAGCTGTTCTCCATTTCAGAGACGTCCTGCTCTGTTCTGTCTAGAGATCTCAACCGGACATGAGCAGTGCAGCCTCACCGTTCCATTTGTGCCAAGATCTGATTCAAATACATAAATTCCTCACAGAAAAGATGAGAGAGCACCTCAAAAAGTGCTTGAATAATTCAGATACAAATGTACCTTCAGGATTCACTGTCCTGCGATTCACGAGTGAGACACTGATGGGAAAAAGACAGCAAATGAAAAAACACAGACATGTAAGATTGACCCAAAAACGGTGAGAATTGAAAGACGGAGTCTGGATGCCGCTCTCTGGGTCGCATCATTAAATGCGCTCTGGTGCAAAGTGACTCATCACTCGTTGACATTCGTCACCAGTTCTGAAACAAAGCGGCAGATTTTTACAGCAGGCGGATGAGGGATCAGGGAGGAGCAGGATAAAAATGGAAGAGGCGGACACACGGTACCAGGGATGCAAGGCTACCAGGGACAGGAAGTCACTCCACCTGGTAGTCAGGCATGCATAAAGCTCCGTTAAAACTTTAATAGTCTCATTTCAGGGGCAAAAAGCAAATGCTTCTCATGTTGAGAGCCAAACCAATCAGAATTGCTTCTAGCGTAAAGGATCAAAAAAAATCCTATTAGGTTTTAACGGCCCCTTAAGGAGGCGCAAGGCCGGAGGATCACAGAGGTGAGAGAGATATTAGTTATTCTAGCCCAGGGAAACACGATTAGGGTCTTCTGCTCAGTACTATGTCCCATATGAAAGACCAGACAGACCAGACAGTTTTATGTCCATTGAGTGCTCTTAATGTGTTGCGTCAGTTTGATGATGTCACTGACCCAGCTAACAATTTTAAGTTGCAAAGACATTTCTCTAATGTTTCCATTCAACAACAAAAACATTAAAAGTGTAATTCTTACTGTTCTAAAGATGTTCTCCAGTGAGATCTTCTCCAGTATAGAACCTCCAGTTTTTTAGATGTTGTATTAAAATGATTGCAAACTTTTTTATATTTTGTAATGTTTTTAAAACATTCTATTAACAACTTAAGCATAACATGTTTGATATATGATATAGCTTTAAAAAATGTTGTACTAATGTTACTGCAAGATTTTTATAAATAACTTTGAGAGAACCTTTACAGAACGTTAGCCAACACTCTGAGAATGTTCCCTGTTAGCTGGGGAGACAGCTCCACATTCAATTATTGAGAATATTACCCAGATACATCTTTATCACATTTGTGCTGGTTCCTGGATTAGCATAAAAGCACGCTTGGCGGTTCATGATATAATCGAGCTGTTCTGAAAGGCACTGCAAGATGCAAAATAAAAAATTACTCAATGGGAACGTCACTGCATAAATATATAACACTGTCATCATATTGTCCTTCAAGAACATAGATATCTCCTTTCAAAACAATCTGATGAATTCAATTCAACAGACATTTTGCTAACAGAGAAGAAATGAAAGCATATGTGTCAAAACTTCCGCAGTTAGTAGGGCGAGACTGGTTACAGTCGGCTGGCTTTGGTCAAAACTGGATCAACTGGGGTTTGGGCCTGAAATTAATATGAAATCACATTCCTGTCAATCAATCCAGTCGAGCATGACAGAGAACTGGATGTAACACTGATATAAAAGGGTCCAAGGAGGATGTTCTGTATGTGCTTAAATTGCACTAGTTTAGGATCTGGCATCAGTTTTTAAACTAAAACAATTTCTTTGCGTTTCCCTTAGTAGGGTATGTAAATGTAATTTACAGACATAGCTTCAGTTATACAATGTTTAATATTTTCATTGTTATGCATGCATATATCATAAAGAGATTTTCTATCATTTCTAATCAGGCAGTGGATAAGGCACCCATATAAACTTCTCTTAGGCTACAGAATCACTTCTGGGTTCTAAGGGGGATCAGATTCTGCAGGGGGATTGAGTGACATTCTAATATTTTCACGGTTAAGCACACATAAATCATAAAGGGATTTTCTATCATTTCTAATCAGGCAGTGAATAGAAGACCTATATAAACTTAGGCAACAGAATCAGGGTTCTAAGGGGGATCAGATTCTGCAGGGGGATTAAATCTTGTGGAACACAGGATCCGTCAGCACTGTCTGTCCTGGGACTGCAAATGAAGTGCTGAGGAGAACAGAGCTTCCCAATAGACCATCCCCAAAACAATAATGTGGTTCAGTTGACATGTTCTATGCTGTTTTTAGAGCACAGTAAAGAGGTTTGTGCTAAATGGTTTTTCCCTAACCTAAATATGCCTTACTGGTTTGTGTGTTAAAAACCTGATCAGTTCCCACAGATGTGCTTCTGAGTAACGCATGAAGCTTCAGGTCTGAACCTAATCCCATTCTTGATAACAACACCTGAAGCTGTGTGCCTGGCTAAACCAAGCTTTTACATTGAGATGCAAAAATGAAGGCTGAAGCGATGCCTTCCACACAGCTGCACGTCTGTTTGCCAGCAATGAGAGCAGAGACAGACAAAGGTACACCACCACACTGCCTGCAACAATGTGTGTGTGTGTGTGTGTGTCTCGCACTGTTTCTCACACTCCAAAAACACTGCCAAATTGAGGACAGCCACAGGAGAGATGAGAATGAGACAGGAGAGAGACACAAAAGGGTAGGGGAAAACAGAACGAAGCAGGAAAAGAAACAGTCTCTCTCAGGACTTAAGTTCTTTAGAAAAAAGAAAGAAAATTCATTTGCAAAAACTACCTAGAAACAAAAAGAAAAAGTATATAAGAAGAAAAAGTATTAATGTTTGTGTTGTTGCATTACAGAACAAAATATCAAAGTAAGTGGCATCTGCAAACAAATGATATTAACGCTTCTCTGTTTTCTATAAAGCCATTTTCCAAAGACTTTTTAAAGCAACTGGAGCCAAGGTTGGTTAGTGATTGCCAGTGAGTTCTTTTCATGTTCACACAGAAAGCAGATAACAAGCAGGTATGTGGAGGTCTACTAATGTTTGACTGTCAGAAAGTGTCACACTAATTTTTATTAAAAGAAGCATTATCATTATTATATTTTAATCTTGTATCTACTTTGTCTTTTAAGTGTGCTTTCTTTTCAATACATGTCATTTGCCTATTTTGTTCATTTCATGAAGTCATTTATACATTTTTCATCCAGTCTCCCTTTTTTATAGAAAAGTATTTTCTAAAACATACTGCTCTATTCACTGCATGCTCTGATTATGCAATTCCGATGAGATAATTATGTTTAAATCACTTATGTACAAAAACAAAGAAGAGCAAAGTTTCATTTCAGCACCAGCTGTAGAGTGTGCTGAAGTATAACCTTCCCTGTTCCCACACAAGTGAATGGATTATCAAATCTCTTATAGTTTCACCTAGAATCAATATCACAGGGGCTTTCATCTCCGCTCAACGGCCTCTCTGACAGTATCTTCAGCGTTCCAGTCATCTGGGGTCAAGACTTACGACAGCCATCTGAATGATACCTTTTGTTCCGGGCGCCTGGTTGAATGGAACTGTATAATTGAATTTCATTATCAATTCATTAATTCACTGGAGGCTTGGCTTTGCCTGAGAGCCACCACTAAAGCTCGAGCCTTAAACCCCATCAGGATGACTTTTATTTTATCTGACCTGACAAGCCATTGCCATAAAATGCACTGTTCCCTTACTTTATAGAAGAAAATACCTGAGATTCTAATGCTGTGTTATAGTCAGAGTGGTTAGAGACCAAAATGGACCCTATTTGCTTTCTTCATAAATGTCTTATACTCTCATTGTAAACAACTGACCTCCAGTTAACAATTTTACGTTGTAAGAATGTTTCCCTATTGTTTCCATTAAGTAACAAAAACATTAGCCAAGCATTAAGACAAGCTTTCCAAAGCAGAACACAGGTGGTTTGATAAAGCTTCTACTTCCTTTATTCATTAAAAAGTTTTGTACTTTTTCCTCGTTTATTTTACTGTAATGTTTAAATATGTTTAGTCCCTAGTTCTCATGTCAGATAAACATGTTAACTAGTAACTGCATATTCTGCTTTCACATCCCAATCATGTCATGATGAATAAATTCAACCCCGGCCACATTATTACCTGACAGGTTTTCTGTTTACCATGACTTTACCATTACAGAAGTTAAAGGGTTAAAGTTCAGATCACTAGGATAATTTGATCTTCGTTAATACGTGCGTAATTGTTACAGTAACATTTGCAGTTGCAGTTGCACAGATAATGTCTTCATTAATAAGATCAGGGAAGACATATTCAGGATGCATTGTAACTGTCTAAACTCTGTATTATAATCAAGGTCAATGTCTACAAGTTGCTTTCGATTCCATGGTAATTTGTTTCTCCTATCCACGAGGAAACTCTTAGCATCCTTCACTAGCATGTTTCATTTGCCAAGACACTAACAACACAAGCTATATTGCCTCAAGGTTGTATTTTGTTACCTTGCGGCATGTTTTCTGTACTATATTCTATTTAAACTTTTTGAAATCTAAGACTAAACGTTTGGGTGGTTCCATATACAACCTTTAGCAGAAAGGTTTCTACCTCTTTATTCCTCCTGCTTTATTAAGGAGCACTTACAGCTGACACATTTATTTAGTACTGCATTTCAGATATCTAACAAGTGAACGTACTATATGTTTATCGGCTCCTGCCTAAGAACTTTAATCAGGTAGGCCTACTTTGAAGTTCTGTTCCAAAACTTAGTAGGTTACTTCATAATGGACCAATGGATCTTCACAGACAGCAGCCCTACACGAGCAGCACTCCAAACAAACTGTGCACCTCTGAAAAGTAGGTAACAATTAAGGTTGTAAGAATGTTTCCCTAACGTTTCCATTAAGTAACACAAACGTTAAGATGTTATTTTAAATGTTTTAGGAATGTTCAAAACTTCCAGTTTTTTAGATTTTTATGAATGTTTTTTCACCTTTTTAAGTTTTGTAACATTTTTAAAATGCCCCACTAACAACTTTAGTAGATTGATATAAAACATTAAAAAAATATTCTATTAATGTTACTGCACGAACATTTTTGATAACGTTGAGAGAGTTAACGCTCCCTTTTAGGGAACGTTAGCCAACGTCCTGAGAATGTTTCCTGTTAGGTTGGCATGAAGCTGCCTGAGAAGGCAGAATTATGTTGCTGCCTATCTTTAAGAACAATCTCTGCAACAAATGATGCCTAAAATGCTGTCTAAAAAGTCCTGTTCAGTTATTATGCTTCCTGAGATCACTCCAGAATCACATTACTGCAAAGAAAAGTATGTTTCAAACCATACAGATCACCCCTGTATGTTAACATATGCATATAAATGTATATTTATATAAAACATATAAATGTTTATAATAATAGAATGATTAAATACACTTTGCACTGGAATTCAGACTTACAGATTTAGAAAAGCTACATTAATAGCATCGGTCCTTATAACAAAAAATGCACAACTATACCGGTACAAACACACCACTTGCTGTTTGGTTGTCCTCTATGTGTGGTATTAAACAACCAGTGCACCTCCATACAGTGGGGCTGGCCTGGGTTGGCCGGGACTGTTGCACTACAAAAGGTGAACTGCTGCTGATTGGGCCAGAAACTCTGGGAAACAGGCCAGAACTCAAGGACGAAGCCTTCGCCATTTGGAGCCAAAGGAGCTGACCTGACAGAGCTCTGTGAGGGCCCTGTTCTGCTAAAGAGAACATTTGTAGTTTCAGGGAAACTGTTGTTCGTTTTAATACACTAAAACAATGCTGCCAAAGCCCCCGGCTCTTAACAATATCTCTGTTTCTGGAGAAATGCCAAACACGGGCAGGATGATTAGGCAGAGATTCCTCACAGCTGTACTCTGTATGAATCTCTAAACACAAGAGCAAAGACACTTTTTTAAAGTTTGAGGATCTAACCGTTCTCTGATCTTTAATTTTTTCATTTTTTTCATTTTTTGTCATTTTCTTTGCCAGTTTTGCTGTTCAAACAATTATCTTAACGGAGCAGGTACCCAGCTATCAAGTTTAGGTTGGAGGAATGTTTCAGTAACAAAAACGTGGGAAACATCATTTTGAAAGTTTTAGGAACGTTCAAAACGTCCAGTTTTTTAAACATTGTATTAACATTGTTGCTTGGTTATAGGAACATTATTCAAACAGTTCCATTAACTACTTTAAATTAATCGACATGATAATGGTAAAAAGGCCTTTTTTTGATAACTTTGACACAACTTAGACAATGTTCTGAGAATGTTCCCTGTTTTCTTCTCAGAGAGTGCAATCCCAGAATGCACTGCACCTAGCTCAGTAAGAAATTCCAGGGTGACAGATACAGCAAGAGGAATATCAATTATAAAAGCTAAAAAGTATCAATAAGACCCCAGATATTTGTATTCACGTCCTATGTAGAGTGTTCCAAATCGGTCACCTATTCCAGTTAGCATACTGCTATACAAAGCAGTAACAAAGCAGCTGACTAAGTAGGCAGTAGGCAACAAAGCAACTCGCTAGGCTTTAGAATATAGCTAAACTGTCCACGACACAGCCCTAAACATATATCAAAGCCAAAGTTATAGCTTTAGTTGCAGTTAAAATATTAAGCATCAATTTACAAAAGAGGTATACAAAATACAATCAAGTTCTGCCAAGTATTGATTGTGCAAAACAGTAATTTCAAAACAGAAGACTGTTTTCTCATTAGTCTGTTGCTCTCAGTTTTGCCTTGTGGTGCATGAGAACAGACTAAACATTTCCAGGAAATGTTCTCATTGGCTAATGTTCTCAAAAAATTCATTCAGTGTTGTCAAAAACATTCTTGCAGTAACGTTAGCAGAACCTTTTTAAATTATAAACATTCCCAGAACTTTCAAAAAAACTTTTTAACGTTTTTATTACTTAATGGAAACATCTGGGAAACGTTCTTACAACCTAATATTGTTCACTGGGATGTCATATCGCAGGGACCTGGGTTCGAACCTTTGCATCATGTTCCTGTCCTGTTACCTTTCTCTCACCATGATCTATAAGCAGCTTGTTCTATTGCAGTGTGTGTAGAGGAAGTTTTCACTCACACAATATTATTAGCAGCTATAAAACATCACACTTGGTTGTATTGCATACCTCCTTCTCTTCTGCGGACCCCTATCTGTGTGTGAGCCACGCCACTGACCACGATCACGGGAGGTCGCAGGTTATCGACGTATGATAAAAAGTGCTTTCTGACAGCAGTAGCTTTATGTCTCTGATCTCCCTCTTTGACACTTCCAATTTTCTGAGATAGAATCAAGGGCTTTCCTGCTGTAAATATGGGCAGCCTGTCTGCTCATAACATCAAGGGGTTCAGTAATGGCCTGCTGCCTGGACTTCCTGGGGTTCTGCCTTGTCAAGAGAAAGCTGTCAGGGACTCATCAAGTTTGTGAAGGAGAGCAACCGTGTGATTACACAGAGACAAGGAGACTCTGGAGGAAAAACTTTGCAGTATATTCCTATAACTCAGAGATGTATTCTGAAAGTATTTAAGAACATTCGAAATGTGTCAAAAATACTTATATTGACCATCATCTAATCTGCATATTTTAGAACAGATAACACAAAAAATGCAAACACTGAATGCAAACCTGCAATCATTTAATACATTTATCAACTTCCTCCACACTGAATGGACACCCTGCTGTTTTTCTGAATGTTTCATCCAATCTTCAGAAAACACACACACAACATATTATTGTTACAATGCCAAATTAGGTAAATGTGATAAGTGTGTTAAACATGTTTAAATGATTTCGTGTGTTAACACATTTGATTTAATAGTCTTATCATTTATGTTTTTTTATTCATTAAAAAATCCATTTTTAAATTACACAAAGAAACTGACCCAGTCCTGGTGGGGCAGATAAACTGCAGGATTTTAAGTAGCAGCTGTGCGGTTTAGACACACTCCTCTCAAAGTCTTAAAGTCCATAGTGGTTATAGGCCTGCACTAATAGAATAATATGTTAAATGAAAATGTTTATTATAGGAATTATTAGAATAATACTAATAATAAAGGCTTAAAGTTGTACAGACAAATAGCATGACAACTAAAGGTTTCACACATGCTACCATACATTAAATAACATTACAGTAACCAAAAAACCCAGTTATGATTAATTACTCATCTGTGTTCCAAAATTGTATAGGTGATATAATACTGCACATAAAATTATGATTTTCATCCTGGTAACATAGCAACTAGAAATAAAAGTTGTTTCGCAAGAGGTCACGCTCACTCTCGCAAAAAAAAAAATTGCCCAATATCTCTGTTATACATTAACAGTGAGGGTTACTTGTGTGTTGGAAATATACAGTTAAAATGCACGGTTCAATTCTGGCGTTTTCATTTAGGGGGAAAATGTTTTCACAATCATCACAAGAACACATCAACAGGGGCAACAAAAGGGGCAAAGGACATGATGGATGTTAACAACAAAAATACCATAAAGCAAATGGATCAACATGACACAGAAACACAAGCAGAATGGCACAGCTATACGAATATTCCCTACGACTGGCGCAAAAGCAAAGACAATTACAATAGCTCCTCTAAAGAAATCTCTAAAGACCTTAGTCAAACACTTATTTTCTATTTATTTGTTAATTTCATGAACTCGCCTCAACAATTATTTCAGTGGACCTTGTTTCTCGTCACGCCATGTCATTTGCTGTGCAAAGCTGGAATCATCTTTATCATATTTATGAGCTGTGAATCTTTTCAAATGTGTCCCCTTGGGCCGGCTCATTATTTAATGGAAATATAACTGCCTGCGATATGGATTTACCTACTATCCACTGAATCAATAAAACAAGAAGAAATTGCGACAGTCCCATAAGTATGGTTGCCTGCAGTGCTCAAACACATTTCCTTACATAAAATTCAAAATGGAGACTGTACTCAATATGACCTTTAATGAAAGCCTTAAATAATTAGACCCACTGCACCTACTAAATATATTTCTACCATGAAGATTGTCTTTGCTTCTGCTGCTTGATTGGAAATGGAATTTGTATTGTATATGTTCTTTGACTCCCATGAGGCAAAAGGCTTTTTGTTTACTTCCTCAAGCTCCACCATGTCCAGACCTGTGTCACATCAGATTTCACGGGGAGAACCAATGACAACATATAAATTATGGGATGCAACTGCTACAAAAATGTCTTAGATCCTTCACACATCAGGAGCGGCCATGTGGCAACATTACGCTTGAGGATTAGCCATGTGTATCTTTAATTACATCCTGAAATGGTGATTTGTCTAACGAAATGCATGATTAAGAAAAATCTCTCTGACCCTTCAATAATCCGGTCACGGCTACCTTGAATCTACAATGAGTCAAATATTTATCTTGGAGCCACACCAATATATTAGCTCTTACATTTCATTAAAGCCTTTATTTCTGGTCCCTTTACCACAATTCATTTAACTCAGCGTCCATGTCCCAGAAGCATTGCATGTTGATACTAATGTAAAAACACACACGGGATAGAAAAAGACCAATGCATAGAGACTTGATCCAGCATTTGAAAGTACACACCTTCTGTTGGCCAATCAATGGTGTGTTTTAGAAGCACCATTCAATGCTTTGCTTTAATCAGGCAAGAAGCACAAAATTCCCCAAACCAGTTTTGCTTTTTGATGTTCAAAAAGGTGCTTTCAACTTAATGTTTTATCTTACTATACTTCAAGCAAAAGAAGTAAACAAAACTTACAAAGTCCCAAAACTCAAGTTTTCTATGCACTGACCTATGTTTCCTACCCATTGGAGAAGACAGCTAGCGGCAGTGGTGGGAGGGGCCAACAACACAACACAGTGTGTTTTGCCTCACACTGACCAGACATTTACCTCTTGTTTCCCGCAGTGGTAATGGATTTTAGGAGGGCGACGGGTCATACCTCACATTCTCGGGAGCCGGAGATGGTGTAGGTACAGGGTCCTGTCCCATTGACCAGTACGTCCATGGTCTCAGAGTTTGTGGGTTTGTAGTCCACATAATATTCCTGAAGCGGGGAGCTGAGGGTCCGCTCCGTCTCTCTGGCCTTTTTCCGGCGTTTTCTCACCATGGAGTGCTGCTGCAGTTGCTTCATGCTGCTGGGGTAACGCTTCCAAGAGACGTAGATCACCAGCAAAATCATCGCCACGGATAGAAAGAGGGCAACGCTACCAGCTATTATCTTATGAAAAGAAACATGCTCAAAGTCCTGCTCAGGGGCAGGCGGGGATACGACTGTCGGTGACAGAGCAGCAGGATTGCTGCGCGTTATCTTCTCGTTCATCCTAAACATAGTAGGCCGGGGCAGGCGTCCAGATTTGGATGGAGAGTTTGCGGTAGAGGACATTGGAAGGTGAGGAGTGGGCGTTATCTTACAGAATCCGTATGTTTCAACAGCCTCAATTACTTTCTCTCCCTGAACCTCCTTTGGTCCAGCACAAATCATGGTGGTCTCCTTGTTCCCCTTGAAGTTCCTCAGCCACGCCACAAGAGGGCACAAGCTGGGACTGCATTCCCAAACATTACCAGCAAGACTGATTGTGGTAAGAGAGATCCAAGCTGCTATGGCCTCTTGAGACACATTACTTAGTTTATTGGAGTCCAGATTAAGAGTCTGCAAATTAGGGAGACACTGGAAGATGCCTGAATCCAACACCTGCAGGTCATTCCCAGAGAGATCCAGCTTTTGCAAAGAGGTCCAGGTCCATATAATTCCCTGTGTTATTGACTTTATCCGATTCCATTGCAGATACAAAGCTCTGAGATTGTTCAGCCTTGGGAAATGAGAAAAATTGATCTTTGAAAATTGGTTGTGCTCCAGGTGCAACTCAGTCAGTTTGAGAAGTCCTGCAAACACGTTACGGGTGAGGCTCCTCAGTCGATTGTAGCCCAAATCGAGAAACTCTAGGTTTCTACAATCCTGAAACACACGCATGGGAACAGTCTTGAGGGAATTAGATCTAATATGGAGACTCAACAGTTTGCGTAAGCCTTGGAACTGATTAGGCTGCAGGACTTGTAATTTGTTGTAGGAGAGGTCCAGATTGCGCAGGTTGGGAATTGAATGAAACGTGCTGTTTTCCAAATGTGTGATCTTGTTGGAGCTGAGGATCAATTCCTTCAGTCTTCGGACACCCTGAAATGCTTGTCTGTCCACTGAGTTGATGTAGTTGTGGTCCAGGTACAGCCAAACCAACTGACTCAGGCTGGCAAACTGACCAGCCCTGAGATTCACCAAGCTGTTGTAACGTAGAGAGAGTCCCTGGCAACCCACTGAAACATTCTTTGGCACATCACGGAAAGCATTTGACTCACAATACACTATTTTTCCATCGCAGCGGCAGCTTCTAGGGCACGGTTTCTCTCGGACTCGGCCTTGGGAAGCCAGTAGCCAGGCCTGCACAAGCAGGGGGATCATAAGCCAGCGTGATCTCACCAGGCATCCTGCATCAAACAAAAGAAGAAACACAGGATAAAACACAATTTGGTTAATGTCAATTCAGTGTAGTACATTCAACACTCAGCATTTTGTATGATAGCCTGAAGTGAAGATGTGTATGATAGCCTGTTTAGCATTTTTAGGTATTAGTAAACACCTAAAACATTGTCTTGCTACACAGCTCGTATAAAGCTATCAAATTACACAATAAACGTTTATTTTACAGTAAATTTTACAGTATAAATAGGTGGGAAGTATGAACTTCATTAGTGCTGCTGCTGCAAGTCAAGAGTTTTATTTTCCTCCTCTTCATTTTGCAATGTGATTACTATGCAAATTGTTCTGTTAGAATCATGTTTGGCATTAAAAAAAAGCTAATGTCAATTTTTTTCCCTTACTTAATAAGTTCATGTATTTTAATTAAAAATGAAAGCAAATATACACCTTTCTCCTTGAAGCAGCCAATAAGGCTGAACAGACAACAGTAACTTAATTCAAATACAGTAAACTTTTTACACCTTTTCAAGGTTTGTTTTGTAACAGTAACAATGTTACCGAACAGCTCCAGAATGACTTTCCTTAAGTTACTGCACAAAAACATTTGAGCTTGTGGAAAAAAGTGGACGCCATGCTCATAAAATCAACAATACCACAACAAGAAGACAACATATGAAAGAATAAAATCTCCAAATAGCTGAACTATTGTGTCAACTATGGTAAGCTGCAGATAAAAAACAAAGTAAAACAATATTAGAGAAGACAGAACACTAAGTGACTGTATATTCATGCAGTTCTTTGAAAGAAAGAAGGCAGAATCAAACAACCGCTGCTGAAAAATACACAAGCCCTAATTAACTGGGTCAGATCATGTGTGCCTGAGAAACCTTTCTCATACAAAACCACATACAAATCTTTACCAATCAGTGCAATAGACTGATGGTAGAAAGTTAAGTTATTATGTTGGCTGGTTCTTGGTTGACTGTCTCTCCATGTTTTAATATCTGATGGAGCTTCTGCCTTAGGTTGAGCAGGAACTGGGCTGTTTGCAAGCTCAGGGTGTGCCAAAGTTGATAACAAACCTCTCTGCTGTGCTTGGAACAAAAACAGTAACTTATTGGCTTATCTTGAGTGGCCAGCACAATGGCTTCCCATCTGAATCTTTAATCATATTACAACTATTGAGTAAATATAAAAGTAATTATATAAATCTACAATGATGAGTGCAGCATTGAGCAGCAATGAGTTTAAATCATCTGGCCCAACCGCTGTGTACTGGCCTCTAGATCTAATCTAAACATTTTGTTTAGGTCAATTGAATGAAACTGGCTAATCTAATAGTCTTGGAGACACAGCGTAGGCCAGCAGAACAAACTGTTATCTGCAGCACGATCAGCTCAGTGTAGCTTTGCAAATTGCCTTTGAATTCATTTCAAATAATGAGAAACAAACACAGTCCCTAATCTCTTTTTGAAGAGTTTGAGGTAGATCTGTTAGAGCGTAAAGTACCAGGGATTTGTGGTTATATAGTTTGAAGGCCTATTTCCTACTGTAATGACTCTGAGTAAAAGTCTTCCTACGGGTTCCTGTTACCTGTGCTTATAAATCCACAGTATGAGAGTACAAGACTACATATAGTCTGGTTTAAGCATTAAACTTTATAAATGCATATAAATTTTATTTCTTTGTTTCGATGCTACACTGCGAGGCAAAGAAGGTATGTGATTTCAATGTATATATATATGAGTCAATGAGTGATTCCAATGTATACGAGTAAAAATAAACTATTATTATTTCAATACTTGATAATAAAAATGTTTTTCTTTAAATTTATAAACAACTTTACCTGCATACACTGGTCTACATACATTAAACTGTTCTAGTCCACAGTTTTTACATATGGAGATATATGGATTCCACATACAGTTAATGAATGTGTTTCTATAATTCTGTCTTTGTTCTTTATTTAGGTTTGTATAAAGAATCTCAGCCTTTAAATTTCTCCAGCATATCACTTGGGAGGACCAGGGCAGCCCAATTAGAAAATGAGGGGCGGGTTAATCAATTTGCTCTCTGCAATATTACCAGCTACACAGACCACCTTAGGCAAGATCACAGCAAGCTACGCAAAGGTGCGCAAGGACACAGGGAGCAACTCTACAGCCCAATAGGCTTTAAATGCAAATTTTCAAAGTTTTAATTAACTCTCACTTTATAATGACTATGGTCACCCTCACGAGTCAGGCATTACATACAAGACCACCAAACCCAGAAACCTCCTTCCATTTAATTTGTCTCTCTCTGTGTATACGCATAAAGGCGAAACCGCATCCTGCCCTTACCCTGGTGCCTGCTTTTAATTCATCATGATAAAGGATGCTAGCCAAGACACAGTCAAATAGTACGTGTAAACCAGCCCTTGATCATAAAGCTCATCCATCACGCCACCAACATTAAAGCTGCTATCTGTAACTTTGTTTTGGTTAAATATAAACAAAAATCAGTTATTGAGCAAGTACATAACAGATCAGTGTTTAAAACAGTCTCCTTACCTTACTCTGATTCTCAACAGTAAACTAATAATAATGATTAATAATTTGGGCTGTTGCATCAGATTTCCCAGGAAATTTCGGTTTGACTTCATACATTAAGAAAGTACGTAAAGCAATTTTATGTTTCAAACAGAGATGGCGACAGAGAGGCTAAAGTTACAGATTGCAGCTTTAAAACATGTCCACTTTCTGCCCGCAGAGACTGTTTCTGCAAACCTTTCCTCTGGTAAAGGCAATCACACTTACTGGATACCCATGAGGAAAAAATCAAAATGAGATCCTTTTAATATCTTAATTGTTTCTCCCAGACAGCAATAAAATTAAATGGGGAGCAACCAGAGACTACTGCTGAAGCTTCCTGCTTCAGGAACAAAAAACATCCCAACAATTCCACACGTCTCCTCTGGAGTTTCACAACAGATCTCAATGATTTTTTAAACTGTGCTCAGATTTGGTCTTGAAAGAATTAAATTAGAACGTGTGATTCATATTGAAATCTCATATGGGCAAACATTAGATCTCTCCTGAAACACATGCATCACACATCTTTGCATTACATGGAAACCATTACTGAGGACTCAACAGTTATGAAAACATAACTGTTACATTTCCTGAGCTATTAAAGAGCAATATCTCATCAACACAATTATCCTCTGGGTAGATACAGTATATTGGAACTTTGTGTCTTCATTATGTTTTCCTATTGATGTATCCTTCATTTAACACAATAAACTAAAAGCATAAATTAGACGCAACATCATCAGAACCCTGTAGAAAATATGTATAAAATGCAGGCAACTTCTCGAAACTAATCTCATCTGTGATTTGTTTCTGAGTAAGCAAGAAAAAGATAATCCCAAAACAGCAGTGCTAATCTCAAACAAAAATAATCTGACAGAAAACTGAACCACTCCGGCGCAATCCCGTCACATTCAAACAGAAGCCCAAACGCAACAGTTACAAGAGAGATTTCACATCTAAACTTTTTGTATTCCTCCTCCTATCAGACTTAATGATATTTCCATTGCTCACATTTTAATTTCCTCTGACAGCATCAATCATATTTAAGAATCCATCTTTACAGTTTGGACATTTAAAACGAAGGACAGATACAGCAACTTCCTGTGTCCATTTCTAATTCTCTGACAGATTTCTGTGTCTCTCATTTTTATCCGTTTTGACAGCCTTCTCACTTTATTTCATGGGAAAAAGCTCTTAGGCATTTAATAAGAGACACTTCATATGTCCAGATGTCCTTTCATTGGCTGTCATAACATGAGACAGGTGAATAAAGAGGAGGGGAGGGGCTCAGAAGAATTAGCTTATGCTTTCATTCATTCTGTAGTGTTATAATATCACAGTAAGGTGCTTAATGGGAAGATGACAGTAAACACTTGTTCTTCATGCTGTGCTATTACACTCCTGGATGTTTTTTTACACTCTTGTTTAAGCATGACAGCATGGGGCAATAATATCAAAATAATTAAGTGACAGACAGCGCAACGTAACATGCAACGTGGCACCACGGTTTAAATCTGGCAAAAATAATGTCAACAACATAATACAATATATTCACAGTGCAGAATCCTTTATATGTGAAAACTGCCAAAATATGCCCAAGCCACAGGAGAAAAATATATAAATATTCTGCATAAAAATGAAGGTCTATTTCCAAAATGGTAAGAGACTCCTCCAAAACAGGCTAGTTCTAAAATCTCAGATGAAATGGGGGGGTGTCTGACTGAGTTGAGCAAACAGCACACCTGTGAGGCACAGAGGCGAACATCCACCTCCATCATCTGCTCATACTGCAGCCTGTGAACCCTCTAAGACTTCAAGCCATCACGATAAAAAATGATTCTATTTTGAAAACAATAGTCACATTGGTTTGGGCTTATCACTCTTGTACATTTCCTTCCTTATTTGCTTAAGGCAATTCAAAGCATGCATTTTAACAGAATTTAATCTTAACCGTACTTTCTTCCTGTGAATGGTTTCACTATGCGCAATACAGTATGCAGGATGGCCACTGAGGGGGGTGGGGGGTGATGGGGGTTATGGTGTTATTTTTGAATTGATTACGATTATTTATGATGGGTAAAGTTGACCATCTATGCTCTCACAAATTAGAGGATGGTTTTATTGGTGCCCCGTTCCTGACCTACTCAAATTTTCCAAAAGAAAAGACAGGGAAGGCAGTTAAAAGCCCACCATATGACCTATGCACATCAATCACAATAAATAACTGCATGAAATCAACATTTTCAAACACTAATTCACAGATTTGCAATATTGCAAGGTCATCCTCCTCAAAGCATCTATCAAAGTCTAGAATTGGTTCCGGATTTTGTTCATAGAATCAGTCCTTATGCATATATGCACTGTAGGTTTTGCATGTTCTTTACATAATGCATACAGATGTTCACATAAACACAGACAGTGAGTGCTGTATTAGTATAATTAACGTTGCATTTACTGACAGAGGATGTTCTTAGACGCAAGGGCACATATAAGGCTGCACTGTATAATCTCAGCATCGTTTTGAAAGGCAGATTCTATAAGCATCACTGAGTCGAATCAGAGCTGCAAAACAACACATGCGGTATCAGCCTGTTGATCATAAAATACATATACCAGCAATGCACTGCAATATTTTCCTGTGCATTCATATGCACATTGTATATGACGTATGCATAGACATGCACGTTCAAAGTTGTCGCGCATCCATCAAGAACTGCTCCAGAGACGCTTAATGCATTTACCTTAACCAAACGCATTTCCTTACCATCTTATTCTAACAGCAATCCTATGTAAAGACATGATCGCACGTCTTAAGGGTTCGTACCAGAGCTTTGCGATCTCCTATAGATATGATGTTATCACCAAACTGGCAACAGTATCCAAAGAGAAACAGAAAACGGAGCAAATCAACCCGAAGTCGATTATCAAACAGATCAACTTAGTTGAAGCCGTGCAAATAAATGCAAACGTACCCATCTCTGCGTAACTCGGATTTCCAGCAGGTTTTACAGACCTCCGATGTGCGTTTCCCGATCCCGCATGGCACCGTCTTAAAACACGCAGAAAGGAGCACCTGCCCAAAGCTGCGGTGCCCGAGATGTTGGCAAGGTTGGGAAAACTCCGGACGGCTATTTCAATCTCGCAGCTGCGCCATTAGGCAACATGTCCAAGTGAAGACCGAAGCTCTTCCCGGCTAAAAAAGGCGATCATTAACGTTTGCTTAATAAGAAAGTCCCGAAAAGAACATTTCCAAAGCGCACGGGTGTGTATCCTTTACATTACAACAGCCTCCGCTCGGTTGGAAAGTTTGGAGAGATTTGCGCAAAAGCGCTCCATCGGATATTCGCCAAGGCGCGCTAAGCCAAATAACGCATGCCAAAAAATCTGTAGACTATAGATGTATGAGTGATGTATTCCAGATATCTGCTGATCACAAGCTCAGAAATGGTATTGCCTGGCGCAATATTTTAAAGCCACAATTAGGTTGCTATTCCTTCATGAAACATGTTGTCACAGTCAAGGTTTTTAGGAGGATCGGGTGCGATTGCACTCAGTGCTGGTGCAGTCACACCATTGCTTAACCCTCTTTTGCAAGTGCGATGCATCGGATTGCCCTCTTCTGGTGGGAAAGGAGCGATATGCAAACCCTCGTTGCCCGTAAATATGAGGATAAGCGTTCATGAATGCTTTTTGAAACGACGATATAAATAATGAATATGTTAAAACTGCAGTTTTGGGGGTACAGGATTAATTATGGTGTCTTATAACGTTCCTTATATTGGGTAAGTGCAGTATTTTGTAATGCTGCTTTTAAATACTTAAAGAAAATTAAAGGTTGCATATGTGTAGAAATAATTAAAAGGACTTTAAAAAGAGTCATATCATGCATTTAAATCTCAAACTGAATAGGCTGCCATTTGTAAGCATTACGTGGAGTCATAACGGGTATTATTGTATATCATATGTAATCCTTTTTCCTCATATAAAGATATTTGGTGCCTAAAAGATGTTTGAACATACAAGCCAAACCTGATATGCATTAATTGACATTGCATTAGATAATCTAAAAGAAAGCAAACAAGCAAAATGTAAACGCAGATGCCACATGGTTTCGCATTTCATTACCTTATGCTGTGTTTCCCAAACTTTTTAGCATGGTGTTCACCTCCAAACTATAAACATCGAGCTGTAGCCTCTCTCTCTGGACTCACACATGGACTACAGTCACACATATTACACTATATTAAAGTAGGGTAGGTCATTTCAGAGAGGCTAGCAAAAGCAAGCTAGATTGGAAAGCAAACGATTCTGCCCTCCCTTCAGTGTGACCTCCAAAGTCACTCCTCCAATACACATGAACACAATGCAAATACATAGTCGGATAATGAAGTACGGCATCCTATTATTGCGTTCGGACTGAATGCAATGATTGGATGAACATTTTATGGCCTTATGCCTTCGGCTGAAGATAAAAATAAATATATTTTGAGCACTTTACTTAATGATTGCTATCAGGATGTGAAGAGACTTCACCTCATTTAACTTAACAATATAATCACAATAATAAACAGGTTGTTTCACTAAATGAATTTTAAATAAAAGACTTACATGAAGCGGCTTGCATAACGTTGCAATGTTTGTTTGTATTATTTTTTGTAATTTAACTCATTTTCTATCTCTATCTTTGTCATGCAACACGAAAAGCACTAATGTCTTTACAGGGTAAAACAGCATGATTTGCAAAGTCAGGAAACTCTGTACCAGTCAATTTTTAAAGAGTCGCTTGTAGAAATTTCAGTCAGTGTCTCTAGCTTTGAAAAAAGCAGGCGCAGTGCAGGTGTGTCTGAGAATGTAAAGCGAATCCAGTTACAGCACATTTCCACTGCAGTGATTTGAGCACAGGTGCACAAGGGTTTTGATTCACTTCTACGGAAGTCACTCTCAAGGTGGATTGTGGGACTGAAGGTGGTGCCAAGGAAGCGACTTTCTTACGGAACTTGGTGGATTTCTTACACTGCATTAAAAAACTGTTATTTCTTAATGCCGAATGTACAGTATGACGCTCATTCACACTTGACCGCAAAATATATTTTACATCGGCACTAGCAACACTAGTATTGTTTTTACACTAGCAAGTGCACACATTAATTTTTGGTATGTGAGAAATACATGAGGTCTGATTGCTGATCTAATACAGTTAAAGCTGAAATCCATAACTTTTTGGAGTTAAACATACATACAGATCAGCGTTCAGAACTCCTTACCATACCACGATTCCCAACAGTAAGGATATAATAATGATTTATAATTTGATCTGTTGGGTCAGAATTCCCAGGAAATGTCAGTTTGACAATTTATGTATGTTAAAGTCAATTAAAGTCATTTCATTTAAAATACAGTAACCTGCAATTTTATGTTTCAAACAGAGATGGCAGTAGAAAGTCGAAAGTTATGGATTGCAGCTTTAAGTCTACATTTTTAAGTGCAATCTAATCTTCCAAGTGCTTTTTGGGGGTGGCTGTTAATTTAAATAAACTTTTGCGTGGATGAACTGGGATGCATTAGACTAAATGGACGAAGACTATTGCCAAACGACACTGAGGATGAAAAATGTGCAGATGGTCTGAATTCCCACTGATTCCCATTTTATACACTTTCAGAAGAAAGTAAATTGCAAGTGGCCACTTCATCTGGATGTAAATGTTTCTCTGGAGTGTTTACTGGTTTACATAAGCAATCCAAATCTGTTTGTAAGCTTTGTTAACGGCATCCCACCCACCCTATGAATCAGTTCACGAATAAACAAAACAGTTTAAAGAGCGTATGACCTCCTAATATCAGGGTCAATAACATCATTTCCAGAGTGGCTGCCTCTATCTGTCCTGTACAGTCCGCCTAATTAGAGATAATGGACACTCAAGCTCATATCTGTAATACGCTGCAGTTGGTTCCTGACAATACAGCTGGAAAGCACCAATCATGTCAATTCTGCCACTCTGCACAGTCTAAAGGGAAGCTGTCCGTTGCTACTGGGAACACAGATGATCAAGTACAATAAGACAACAACAGGTTCATGCATCTATGGAATAGATTGTTTGTGTTGTTGGTCTTTTGTTTGTGCATTCAGGCTCACAGAAGGCTGATCTCTGTTGGGATGATGAGCTCTGGGCACACTGCAGTGATGCATGGAAAACAAAGGCAACCAAATCTACATAGGTGGTTGGCATAAATAACCCATTTATGAAAAGTGTGTGTAAAGAACACAAGAAGGGAATTTACAGTAAAGTTTACCAATTCCCAGTCTTTACCTTTCATTAGTGGATGTTATTTTAAAGCAAAACTAAATACTATAGCAATTTGCAATAAAAATGCATGAAATTGTTTGAACGAATTAATATGTTTTTAATTATATAACAGCTATCCACAAGCTCAAGGTCTTAAGAGGCAATTGACACATTTAAAGCAACCTGCAAGTTTCAAACAGAGATTAAAAAGTTACAGATTGCTGCTTTAAAGAAAACACCAATTACAATTTATTGGAATACATTTTAAAAACAATTATGTTTTAGCTGAGACTTAAAAATAGACGAAGAGAAGGGGGTAGTCAGTTTTATAGCCTGGAAGCAGTTTGCTGATGTCACCTAGGCCACAAGGGCCATTGGT
Source organism: Chromobotia macracanthus (assembly GCA_036877525.1). Classification (NCBI taxonomy): domain Eukaryota; kingdom Metazoa; phylum Chordata; class Actinopteri; order Cypriniformes; family Botiidae; genus Chromobotia; species Chromobotia macracanthus. The sequence goes on along the minus strand of JAZGTH010000004.1, from coordinate 4,939,051 downwards.
AATTGAAAGGGTGTTATTGAAAGTTTAATTATATTAGTGTAAATTTGTTTAATTTTATTAGTGTAAATTAGTTTAATTTTATTAGTGTAAATTAGTTTATCAAACAACTTTTGAGCATCCAAGAGGGATCGCTTGAGCTGACTCATCAGCAACATATCATCAACCTAAAAAACTATTTGGTCAGACACTTTAAAGGATTTACTGTAAGTTTTGTGAATGAACGCGTTGAGGTTACAACCTGAAATACAAAAAAAGAATCATTCAGGTAAACAAAGAAGCATATTCATACAGTAAAATCTGGCTCTGTTTCCCAAGGTGATAATTGCATTTGAACTGATATGCCAATTACCCGTTGCATGTATGCTTCTTCAAATATTGCAGCCTATTCATTACAGATGCCTTTATTTAAATCTCTGTGTTATAAACTGAAAAAAACCTCAAATGCAGAATGCAAATAAGGGTTTCAGTTTGTTGAAACCAGACAACTTTTGTATATAGTTTTTTGTCTGTTTAACAGGAAATATTAAAAACAAGCAGGTCCAGGTACATAGAGACATTTTCATGCTTTCAGTTTTCAGTAAAAAACGTTCACAATGTTCACACTTTTTCTAAAAGACTTAATTTTTATTCCAGACATCTCTAGTAATTCTGTGTCTGATTAAACCTTTACTATGACTAATTCAGCTCAACTAATCAGCTTTCGAGCATCAATGTGAGACAACCATTTTGTGAACTGCAAACCCTCCAGGGTTACACCAGAAAATGAATTTCACACCATGCCACAGCAAACTAATTAACCTTTTAGTACTAAAAATGTTAGTTAAGCTGCGCTGCCAGTCACCCTTAACGCGTAGGAAAGCCAGCACTCATTACCAAACCTGGTAAAGACGTGTGAGGACTTGTAAGTTGTAATGAGCTACAAATGAGTTATTGGAAGGTACTGAAGAATTTGTAATAAAACCTTTTCCTTTTGGCTTCTTGAGAGTGTTTTCTCTTAAAATCGATCTTACAAAAGATAAGCTGCAGAGATCGGCCATCAGTTTCTTTTTGCATCTCGAATTATGTTACAAAAGCACCAAAAAAGAGAGACCCATCGGATGGGAACGGCCGTAAGCTGCCGGATATGAAATTTGTCACCATTTACCAAGGAGACAAAAGACACGAACAATGAAGGCACACCCAAAAGCTTTTAAACTAAAAGGTTAGAGATGGTTTGTTAACCAACAGTAGGAGATTTCAGACACAATGTGATCAGCCTAATGCACTGAGGTGGTGGTTCAATTCACTTGAGTTATTTCTTTGCTAAATGATCATACTATAAAAAAAGAATGGCTTCTTAAAGAAACCAGCATGCAACTTTCATTGCAGACAAACAAACCGGTGCCATTTCTGTCCAGGTGTGTTATCCATGTTTGTGTATGGCTGACAGGTAAATGCCAAAACAGGGTTGCGCGCAGCGGGCGTCGCATCCGGCGCGGCAGCCATTTAACGCCCGCCCGCTCCCCTTCACACCGGCTGTCAGAGCAGGCGAAGTGTTCGGCTGTCAGGGTGCACGGCTCCGTGAGGAGCTCCGGGTGAAGTGCTTTGCTTTACTGTATTGCTCCGGCCTCCAAAACGGCTCTTCCTCCTGCTGCCACTCCGAGTCTGACGCCTCGCAAACGAGTAAAGGATGACGCGACGCGGCGCGGCGCGTCGGGAGGGACGCAAGCGCCGTTCGCGCGCAGTCGTGCGTCTGTGTATATCACGAAGGTTCATTTCTGGAAAAATGAACCAACTTCCTCTTGTTGAAGTTCACTGTCTTGAAAACTTTGTAACTATTCCATGATCATTTATTTGACTTACATTTTTGCTAAATGATTGACAGATTTTGATTTCATTTTTGTATTTCATTTATGCAATTGTCTTTACAAAACAAAAATCACCTAGCATTGAATTATTATGTTTTTAAAACTATGGTTATTTGAAGTAAAAAAGGAGGGAAAGAAATTCAATATTTGTCTTGTATTTCATAACTAGTGTGAAGAAAACAAAGAAAACTTGAGGTAAATAATAGGCTGTTTTTATTGTCATGTTTAATCAAACTGGAATGACGTCAAATTAGGCAAATCGTCAGAAAATTTATTTAGGATCTTAAAGTATCATAAAGTGTTAGTTATGAAAAGGCAAGGCAATGTGCCATTTTATTCCGAAACATGTTTAAATGGTGATGAGATTGTGGAAATTAAGACAAATGAAGGCCCATTTTTAAGAGCCCTACAGAAACCAATTGAGTTAATATTCTGAAATATCTTCAGATTATAGCTACATTTCGATGGTTATCACTCATTTGTGAAGAATGCTATAATTATGTCATCCACCAGCAAAGGGCTGACTGGCCCTTGTTAACCATAACCGGCCCTTTCTGGTACATGTTGTAACTATACCATTCTGGCACTTACATCTGTGTTTGTGCACTTGGGTGGATGTTTCTGGCCTGCTTTACACAGAAAGTTGTCACTGGCCGAGACTAATGGTGCGTGTAGACTGAGATGCAGACACTCAGGGCAATGTATGGGCTTACATACTGCGCAGAAAGTCAAAACACGGCGCGCTGCATGTTCCAATGGAGAGATAATTGTGCAGTATGATAGCTGTATAAGCAGGCGCTGTGTAATGTAGAGGAGTTGCTTTCTTTAAAGGTGAGACAGTGTGTAATTCACATCTCCATTACATTTACAGCGACTCCAGCCCCGAATACATGAAAGCTTATAGATTGGGGACAAATAAGTATAAATAAGTAATGAAAAATATTGCAGCTGTGTTGGCTTGGCAAACTGACCAGTAACAATAAACCAAAATAGTGATGATTTACAAACCTTACATTAGTTCCAGGTTACTTCAGAATACCTTTGCATATTATACATTTTTAATATTCATCTGTAATGTAATTAATATAAACTTCAGATATAAGCTATACATTTAACTCATTCTTTTATTCATCAAATGGTCCATACATCCTACTGTTGTCCATGCTATAAAATCAATAAAAGTGACTGTAACTTTAAAATAAAGCGCTAGAGTGCCACGCTGATCGCGATTAATGTTGCGTGGACATGGAACATATGCCCTCGTGAACTCATTGACTGCGTTGATTTTCTGCGTAGCTTCTAAACATTGTGGGTTATTTAGTGATTTCTGCATCATGTGTCTAATCAAAGGACCCATCTATTCCATTGACCTCTGGAAGCCGGCCAGCTGCTCAAAGATAATTAGACCTTTCCAATCTATTGCATCCTCTTACAACCCTTCACTCATTTATCAACATGTGCTATGAAATAACCAATAATGTGTATGAGCCATTATCTACTAAAGGCAAATTTATACATTTCAACAAGTTTGAGTATTTACAGTTCCATTTCATTAAGACTTTTATTGCAGTAATCAACAAATAATTAACTAATGAATTAATTAAACACAAAACCCCTCAACAATTAAATCAACAATTAAATTGTTTCTCCTAGGCGTCAGTGAGAATCAAAGAGCAAGTGGAGACTTCTATTTCTGCATTTACACTGCACCTATTTTTATTAAACTTTTTGTATTTGTAGTTCTGCTAAGCAATTTTACGAGAAGCACCCGAGAAAAAGTTAATTTAAGAAACAAAACAAGTCCTTTAAGGTATGAAAAAGTGATACAATTCCTCTGGGAAACAGTAAGATGAAAATTATTCATAATTTGAGTTGTGAATCTTATTAAAAATCAAATTTTTTCCAGTAGTGAAATTTAACCACAAAAAACCTTGTTTTTCTAGTTTTTCTAAAAAATCTAGTTTTTAATTGTCACCTAAGTGCAAGCACTTCATAAAAAGCATATTTTGAACAGCATGCAGTAAATAAACCCTGCAACCTGTCTCTCTAGCATCCTTTACTTACTCCAACCCAAATAAAGTGCCAGTGTGGCAGCATAATGTTTTGTTTGTCTGCCCTCTGTGATTTCAGTGTTGTTCTAGCATGTGGGAACATCACATCCTTGATTACTGCCAGCAACGTTTCTGCGGGGACTATCAATCTCCGTGGCAACAGCACTATTGTATGCTTCTGTGTTGCTCCTTGAACAAGCTTTACTTGCTCACCTTCTACAGTGGCACTGCTCCCGTGGCTTCTGTGGCTTTCTTCTGCAGCTGTTTCACCCCAAAAAAAGAAAACAATGTATTACACAAAGCAAAGAAGTGATGTACATAATGCATCGCAAAATAATCTTGTGTTTTGATTGCTTGAGGCGGCTTTTTAAAAAAGATAGTGCTGATTGCACTTACAATTAATGTGTCTTTACCAATGCAATCGTACAGTTTTTCTGGGTACTTTTTCTTAGTTCCTCAAAGCACCCAGTTTGAAATACTTTCCCCATTTAAAATGCATCCTTACAGCTCAAGCTGACAATAGTATTGACGTGTCCCAGTCAATAACAGCTCTTCAATTCCTGTTCAAACCACAAACAGTTGTTCTTCTGTTATACTGTATCTGGAACAAGTTTAAACATTCAGATTGACTATTTTTCTGTCCAAAAGCATCTGCGCTTCAGGCCAAACAAATTCCAAATAACAGCCCCTGAACAAAAAGCATGTGAAATGTTTCTGCATTCACTTTCAAATGAGTCTCTCTGTAGTCATTAGAGATGTGACTATGGCACGTTTACGTGCCCCCAGAGCTGGTTTATAACCAGGTGAGGAGTAGCAAGGGAGAGTCTTAGCACAAAGAACTAGTAATATATGTAGATTTGGTGGTAGGGGCCATTCTTCATTGGCACAGTGTTCAGATAGGGCACACCTGCTCGCATCAAGCTAAATTATCGGCTTTGCTCTGTAGACTCATGCTAATTACACCCCGGTGATACATCAATGTGGATTGATTTAGCTTTGCTCCATGGAGCACAAAAAGCCCTTTTAATCATTTCCTCATCTACCTCAATTGGAGGACCACAGTCTTCAACAAGGCCACAGGAATGAGGTACAGCATTCCCAGAGTAATCATGCCACTGTTCCAGGACTGATTAGAGTTGTCACATCACTGTTTACAATGTTTATCTCTAACATTCCTGTAATGGCCAAGGGTTTGTTAAGAAAAGCTCCCGTGCTCACAGATTTTATGATGACCTTTAAGAAGTTTGCCTCAAATCAGTGTCATTTTTCTTTTCCACAAGAAATATTTGGAAATATGACAGAGAAACAGACAGGCAGAAAGACAGACAGGCAACTAACAATTTTAGGTTGAAACAACATTTCCCTAATGTTTTCATTAACATATCCAGTGTTCTGAGAATGTTACCTGTTAGGTTGTAACTGTAATGTTACCTGTACAGTAGGTAGAATGGATTGCCTAGTTGCACCATCTACAGTAATATTCACAATCCTCATTGGACTGATCTGATAAAAATGAATAAATAAAAAGGTAGATGTTTTTTTCAAGATATTAAAATGTATTATGATAATTGATATCATTACCATAATTATTATGACTATTGAGAAACCTTTCAAACGACTTGTGAGAAAGGAGAAACTGTTGAGGGCTCAGTGATTATTAATTATGTGTAATTTGTAATGCTAATTTTCCAATTTTCCATTTTTTATACAGACAGTTTTTAAAGAGCATTGTGCATATTTAATATGAAACAATATTATAGCTCTTGATCTGGTTTGAAAAGGACTTCATTACTGTTTACTTACAACTTCATTGCAGTAGAAGCATTGAGTCATGTAAACAAAGTTAAAAAATGTGCATTTAAGTGAAAAAATTGATGTGAAATACACCTTGCCATCATTCAGCATTTTAACCATCAAAGCTGTAACTGATGCAATATGTGTGACAGCTGCAAGATCCACAAACACCTGCTCAGTGAGATGCAGAAATGCGGTTTACACCAGCCTCACATTCTTCATGATTTCTGAAAGGTGTTCTCTCAAAAAATAGCTCACACAACTTCTCTGGTGGCATTTCACTGAAGTCATAATCATCATGGCCTTCATGATTTACCTTTCCTTAATAATTACAGTGTTGGATGCAGTCAAAGCAGGGCCTCATAACTTCATGTTCTGCACCATAAAACAAAGTTAATCTTGCCGTTACAGCCTCATTATTGAGCATCAAAGCTTGTGGCACAGTATTGCCGGCTGATAATTGTATTTGTTGCATAGACTCGGTAAAGGGCGTCTGCTCCAGTGTGTGCTGAGATGCAGTGGAATTAGTTTCCCCCCCTGCGGCCATGATATGTCAGCTTTTGTGTGCTTTTTAAATAAGGAGTGTGAAAGTGAGAAATCTTAGTCTGGCGAGTGTGTGGTCATTGGATCGGGGTGGCGACACACACTGTGCGGACCTGAATGTTTTTTTAAGGGGCTCCCTGGAGTTTCTGCTGGTTGCATGGCTCCCTGCGGCATTGTGATATTGAGCAGGTAAAAGACACTGCATGTGATTCTGCAGTGCGGGCATCTACATTATTAAAGTTCACTTTTGGAAATTGCAAACAGTATTTGCTAAGATCAACAAGCTGGTTAAAATTATATTCTCCCTGAAGCTGTGGCCAGAGACACCACGGACAGCTGCGGTGTTCTGCAGAGACCTGATTAGGACCATGTCTGCAACCCAGTGGCATCATGGGATTGCTGTGAAAAATACCAGTGCAATCTTTTCCAACTTTTTTCCAAAAAATAATCCATTTCATTGTAGCAAACAACCCCATCTGAATCTTTGGATCTAGCCAGTGCTGGTTAATGGATGTTTATTTAAAAAATGTTCTGTGTTTGCATTTTACGTGCTTTATTTTAAAAGCTGAAAGCAAGTGGCCAAAAGCTGTCCCTATCCTTAATGCAACTGGGCATTCATTTTCATGAATTTCTAAACAATTAAAGTGAAAAAATATATTTTGTGACACAAAACTTTGATTATAGGGTAAATATAACATCAACAATGTGTGTAGAAAAGGCAACAATTATATTTTAACAATTATCTCTTTTTTTATATATTCCTAAAACACTCTACCTAGAGTGTTTTTCTGAATGTATGAAATAAAATCTATCTATCTGTGTATCTATCTATCTATCTATCTATCTATCTATCTATCTATCTATCTACTCTTGTCACATATCATTAACAGCTGGGGGGCCTCTCCAATTATTAACCTTCATTTGGCCTGCAAATTTCCCATCATGCCTTCCTGCAGAGAGCTGTGGAACCTCCTGTTGAGTGAAAGTGTGTGACTATCATCTGTCACACAGTATTTTTTATAGCTCTGACCTATATCCCCTCTTTCTTTATATATGACGTTTCAATATGCTGACATCTTGACAGTTTTCAGAATTAATTATTTTTTTTACAGCTGATGCCTGAAAAGGTGAAATACAGACAATTTGGTTGTGATATGTCACATCATATAATCACATTTATTTTATGAATGTCACTGAAACTGCACCTGTCACAATATTGTACATTCAGCTGTTAGTGGCATCCATTAAACTGGACTGGAATATGGTCATATGGTCATCTATTAAACTGGACTAGAAAAAGATTCAAAAATTAGTTTCTTTAGTTTAGTTTAGTTTCTAATTTAATTGGATCTACATTTACATTTTGTCATTTAGCAGACTAAATCCATAAACAGGATTAATGAAACTCAGCACAATGATAAAAGGTGCTGTGAGTGGTTTCCCAGCATTGCTACATTATGTAGTTACTGGGACATTGATGGGTTTTCCACTACTGCTACAGTTTTCTACTATTGCTTTATAACAATAAAAGTATAGGTTTATGCATCAGATTGCTCGGGCATTGCTTGAAATAAAACCATAATCATGTTTTGATATGCTTGAGAAATTGTACATTTGGGCAAATAGAACATTTATAATGGCAGTGTTTACTGCCATTAAAATTGTATATTGCACACATTATGCAATCTGTTGATCAATCAGAGTCAAACAATTGGCTGATTTAGAAAAATTTCAGCAAAAAGTTTATATGTATCTAACCCCAACTACTCTGTCAATGTCTCAAAAACATCTCAAAAACGTCTCAGAATCATCTCAAAAAGGTCTCAGAATTGCCTCAACAACGTCTCAAAGCCTTAATACCTTTAGCCTCCTGGACATGTAGATATTTTTACGTAAATACAAGACAAAGATACCGATTACGTAAATGATTCTTTGTAGTATGCATCTGTCACAATACGATTGACTAGTTCTGTGAAAGCTACACTGATTCCCCCAAGGTTGAGTATTTTTAATGCATCATCTGTCCTTGAACTGACTCATCCATTACTGAGAAAAGTGCTTGTGTTCAGAGAAAAAGTGACCTCACAGCATACCGCCAAACTCCTGGATCCTCCTCTCCTGCCTGCATCGAAACGTTAGGACTGTCATTAATTCTTATTAAGTGACAGCTGAAGGGCCCATTAGAGACGCAGGGATCATCATATCCCTGGTGCGTTTGCCTGTTTATCTCTAAACATGAAGAACATGCGAGATAAAGGGTAAACACATTTTTCCATGCTCTACAAGCGAGCATGCTATGCATGCTGACACTGTTCTGAATAACTGTTTTCCTGGGCTTACAAATATGATCTATGAGGCCCTTGAAATTTCATGCCTCTTTTAAGTTTCCTAAAGCAGGGCAGTGGATTCTAAGAAGCCTCTTCACTCAAAGTTTCATTGAGATAATAGCCGTAGAAAGCAATTACAGATGTTATGAGTCTTCATTAAAAGGTAATTTGTGTGAATTGCATCGTTAGCTGTATTCCACAGGAACAAAGTGCTTGTTTTAGGCTGCACAAAACTAGACGAACATACTTTCCCGGCATATAGAAAACAAAGGAGAAGTATTTAGCTGGAATAAGCTGCAATCTGTAACTTTTGCCTCTCTATCACCATCTCTGTTAAAAACATAAAATTGCAGGTTACTTTACATACTTTTCAATATTTTGTAAGTCAAATGAAGCCATACTGATATTTCCTGAGACATCAGACCCTTTACTATTAGGGTTAGAGTAACTATTATTTCACTGGGTTCGCACACACACACACACACACACACACACACACATTAACAGGGGACATATAAAGACTTGTGGTTCAAAGAGAATCGATGAGTAAAAAATAGTCTATTGACCAATGAACTAGTGTTGGCGTTTGACTGTAAATGCAAATCCAGATTGATTGAATCCGTATTCATGTAATCTTTATTTACTATCAGGATAAATAAATCAATACATTCAACTGTTCCCCCCCATAAAATGAGGTTATACTATAATAGCCCTGATTCATATTCTAGAAAGTATTTCAAATGAACATTAATTTTTTCTAAAATGTTTTTCTTTACATGGTCATATTTCATATTTTAGTGAACATAACTGTCTCTGTGAGAAAACTGGCATATTTTTGTATTATTTTATGCATGGATAAAAACACTGAACATTAATCAGTGGTCGGGGATATGAAATATGCCACTAGGGAATGCTGTAATCTTTTGGATTATATGCACTAACATCAAATTCAAGAGATTACAGACGGTTCTTAACTTTGGGGTCACAATCTCACATGATGATTTTTCTGAACTGTTTTTATAATTATTCAAAATCTCTACATCTTTAAATCTGTAGGCTAGGCATAGATCTTGAGACGTGGAGGAAAAGAAAGGCTGTATTACTCTGACTCCCAGAACTTGGTGGTGTGGTACTGCAGTTATTGTTAGCTGTTGTATGACAAATTACTTCCAATGTTCCTCATTTGTAACTCGCTTTAGATAAAAACGTCTGCTAAATGACTAAATGTAGCTGTAGCATGACCTTTAAGCTTTGAGATTATAAACTATGAGTTTCAGTAGTTTCTGTTCTGTCTGTAAGCGAATTACTGCCTAAAGCTGTCGTTAGTTATTAAAAGTGAAGTGTGTAAAACTGAATGCAAAAATAACAAGTTTTCCCACCATATGTTATTTGCATAAACAGGTGGTCCTGTTGCAAACTCTGTAATAAGTCATGACAGGTAGCGCAATACACCATATCCTAACCAGGTGAAACGGTTTTACATTTATCTGTTCAGTCTAACAGATTAAAGTGCAGTGCACAATCACAACATATTTAATCTTAAATCTAACATAGCTCCATATGGCATATGGCAACAGTTGCTAAGGCAGGGCTATTCAGTAACGTTTTAAGGTGAGCTTAGTGAGGAGTCAATTAAGTACCAATCTGCAGACCTAATTTGTAAAGTAAGTAAATGCCTTAAAATGATTCGTTGTAGATGCCAGTTATTAAGTTGTGCTCTCATTTTGTACAGAAGTGGTTCCCAAACTGAGGTTAAAGCGCCCCAATGGTAAGCGAGGTGACGACTGTGTTTAACTGGACCGTCATTATTTGATTTCTTGAACCTAATGTGATCTTAAACACATTACTGTAAAAACACTACTGCCTGTGAACATTTTTGGCCCTTACTAGCATGAAAACTAAATACAGACAGACAGAGTGAAAATGACTCAAACTCTCTCCAATACAAACACTGGAAAATGATGTCACTTCACACATTATTAATAAATAGGTATTTTATTTAAACTTTAATTATTTTGTGAAATCACCTGTTTAATTTAAGGGTGTTATTTTGTACAACTTTTGTACAAATGTGTTTTGTGGTTTTACTCTATATATGCTATTGCACCATATATGCTGTATTAATATAGTATGTTTTGTGAGACTGTAGTGTGTGACTGTGTGTGTGTGTGTTCAGAGAGAGGGGCTACAGAAGGATGTTTATTGTTTGGAGGGGGATAAAGTTCGGGAAATGTTGCTGCAGTGGAATGAGAGCTGCTCTCACGGATTTAATAAAGATCTGTGAATACAAACAGAGTTCATGAAGGGGCTAAACCATCAAAGCACATTACTACTAAACCATTATTCCACATACTGCTTGTTTCAGCCTAGATTTGTGGATTTCTACCATTATGACTTTATAATGGCTCTTGGATGTGGCCCAGTTCTGCTGTGACCTAACGCAGCCTGACAGTGACTTACTTGAGTGACACTGGATTTATGCAACAGTTCAAACATGTCCTCAAGATCAGAAAATGTAGATTTATACCGGGTTTGTATATTTGCATATGTACAAATATGTGGCGGTGGCTGGTTGCCAGGATGCCATGATGCTGTTGCTAAGGTGCTGCTGTTTGGGGACAAAGCTGCTACCAAAATACACAACTAAGAAATGTCCTACAGTATAAGCCATAAAAAAACCACTGAACAACATCATATTCCTCCAGGAAATTGAATCACACTGAACACTGAAAAACATCTTGGTTCTTGTACACTAAATACACTCATAACCATACTGTAGATTTGCTTTTATCAGTTATGGACAGAAGTGACTTTTCCCACAATTCCCATAATATATTTATTCTGGATCTGTTTCTTTTTTAATCAGTGTGTGTATTATTGAAATAAAATTAGAATCTCTATGTCTGCATATGAGGAGACAGAATTGAATGTGCTGTGAGTTATTTGTTCAGGCAAACACTGACAGTCGGCCCACACAGCCCGATTTCTGTGAATGTTTCCCATTCGCAAGGCAAAGGAACACAGACACAAAGGGCATAATTGTGCAGCATCTGTTATGTCCTTGAATGAAGGGGAATCTTCTGTCTGGAGACTACAAGAGCAAGAGGAACAACAAGAGCTGCCAAACCAATCCAACATTTTGAAGCAGATAAATGACTTGACAAAACAAGACTAATAAAAGTAAAGTCACCATGTTTTGGACCCTGAATTCATTGAACACATTTGGTTTGAAAGAAGATCTTGCATGTGCATATTTTAAAAGGAATCTGATGCCATTATCACCAAAATTATAGCTGGAAGATATCTTACTAGAGTTGTTATGATTCTGGTGGAGATAAAATGAATTAACATTGTGAGTCCTTTAGTAAGGTTAATGTGCTTTTTGATTATTTAGTTTCGATTACTCTAGGCAATTCCTCTCAGACTTGTGATTCACTATATCACCCACCCCTAATTAACAGATTATCAAAGTATGTAGCGCACATATTTTAGAGTGATCATTGGTTTATCGACTTGCCTTACATAACTGAAAAAACAAAGAAAAATATCTCACCCACAAAGCTAGCAAAGCCTTGCTTCATCCAAAAACCCTTCATTCCAGATGAGAAGCATGTGACTCACAAGCATGAGACATATTTTCAGTCGAATGATCGTTCATCTCTGCGGGGCCGTGATGTCAGAACCAGGTTTTTATTTATTTCATTGTTTATTTTCAGCGTCTGTAGAGGTGGGTGGATGGATTTGGCTGTTAAAGCTCACACACAGTGTTTTACACTTCCAGCATCAGCATCTACAGCGACATCATGGCTTTCAGTCCCTGCCACACGCGTGCAAGTGCCAAGACACTGAGAACCCTTGTCAGGTCCAGGAGCGTTATCTGTTTTCCCAACAGAATGCCAGAATGGGAGTCAGTCCGTCAGATGTGGTGTTGGCAGAGATATGGCACATCTGCACGGCAGACCTGCAGACTCTACCTCCAAATTGGCACCTATGAAAATTTAATGGTTGTCTGTGACTGCACTGTGAATTATTGAACAAGGGAAAAACCTGATTCTCTTCTGGATAAAGAAAGTCTGCAGTAAACCTTAGTGTAAGGGAGGGTAGAAAGGATGGAATAAAGGATTATGTTTGACAAAAAATAGAAATGCCATATTTGAAAGCTTGAATCCTGAGAGAGATACAGCACAAAGGAAGTCTCTACACTTTTTTTTGTTTGTTTGTTGCAGAGCCGTGATTCTTAAATGATTTTGCTTCATGACATGGAATTACTTTAGAGAGTTCTAGCAATAGCAAGCTAGCTTCGAAAGCACAAGAGCTCACCCTCGGAGAGCCACAACAATCTCCAAGGCCACAACATCTCCAATAGTGCACAAAGGTATGCAAATACATAGTCTGACAGGCAAGTAGGATAACCTATCATTGCATTCGGACCGAATGCAATAATTGGACAAACACTTTATGGTCCTGCACCTTCCACAGAAGATAATTGAAAGTATAAATATATTTAGACGGCTGCACTTAGTGATTGCAATCAGAATGCGAAGAGAATTTTACAATCTACACTGCCTTTAAAAGTCAGTCTTCATCTTCTTTAGAAACCACATTATTTAGGGTATGCTTTCCACACTGATTTTATAGCTCTATACTTTACTTTCACTTATATAAGGACGAAGTTGATACTTCAAGGATAACCAAGATCTCAGTTAGGTCACTTGAGCTATGAAACCTCAGAGCAATAACACTTTCCTCTGGGTCAAACAGAAAACATTGCAGCCGTTGGGTGTATAATAGCTTCACATCAGGCCAGCAACTATCTGAGGCATTTAGGTTTAATTACAGCATCCTCTCCTTTTGCCTCATGGGGTGCGAGCAGAAGAGCTTTAGGGTTTGATGAGTAACTCCAGACTGTTTCTTATTTACAAACCTTTAAACTATCACCAACAGCTCAGGCGTTCTATTAGAACGAAAACCTGCCATGGAAAAAGACGTTTTCTTTGATTAATTGTTACAGCAGCCTCATGTTTATCTCTATTTTAATGACCTGCAAAAACAGTGACATGAAATTATAATATTCATGAGATTCTAAGCCTCATTATAATGACAAGGTTTGCCTTTTAACTTTGATGGGTGTTTTCTGGCTTTTGTGACAAATAGTAGAGATACACAATCTAACTTCTACAGTCATTTTCTGGAGAGTATTTTTTCAGTTACATAATCTGTACTATTTTGTTATTATGAGAATGACAAGTGTTACATGTGTCAATACAAGTTTAGAGCCATTTTCTGAGTGGTCCTCATGTAACCTCATGCGTCTCATGGAGTTTCAGTCTGGGGACTGACTGTCTAATATCTTCTGAAGTAGAAAATTGACAGAAATATGTGTTATATACAATAATTATAAAAACTTTATCAGTCAAAATACTAATAATTTTAGTTTGTACAGCCTTAAATAGAAAATATAAAAATGTGTACTAAACCCACACATTCCAAATCATATAAATAACCATCATACAATGAGAAGTAAAATCTCTCACATTATGAGCCTATCCAGACCTTCTCATCTTTCTCTGTATATTGTGTGGACCCCTACTGTCAGTGCAAACAATGTCACAGCTTTGATGTTGTTCTGTTGTCCTGCATCTCTCTTTGATATTTCAGCATGTTTGCTCTTCCCCACTGGAAACTTCCTTCACCTTTTCTCTTAAAGGAGAGATAATAACCATCAGCAGAAGAGAATCTTTTTACCGGCTGTATGAGAGCAGACACAAAAAGCACAAAGAGGCTTCTGTACTTCAGGCCATATTTCAAGATGTGACATTTATGTTGACATTTTTTGTTTTATGAAGGATTAATAACCAAGGCTGCTATCCACTGTTCTCCTCTCACAGAAAGGTTAACAGATTTTCTTTTCTGTGAAATAGTTTTATCTAAGTGTAACAGTCTCTGTGGAACCTTGATATGCTCATCCTGGCGTCATCAACCACTTAAAACGCTAAAACATGATTATATGAATGAAGGCATGTTTTCATTCTGTCCTCTGAATTTTCATGGACTGAGTCAGGGTGCAGATATGATCATACACTCACCACTTCATAAAAACCTACATAGCCTGCAACACTGTAACTGTAGATGCTTTCAGAGATCATTACTCACTCAGCACGATGCGAGAACAGCCAAATATTTTGTTGTTGATCCGCTGTCAGAATAGTTTTTATTAATGTCAAAAGCACCATCCTGTTCAATACAGTAATCTAATCTGTATCTGACTGCAGTTCTGCAGATCAACACTCATTACATAAAGTCAAATACAGTGGAGTCCAAAAGTCTGAGACTGCATTGAAACTCTGAAACAGAAATGTAAAAAAAAAATATTTAGACTTAAGAAAAAATATTTTAAATGTAAGCAAATTTGTGACTTTGTTCGCTCCTTTATGAAAAAGTTTAAAAACGAATTTTTATCTTCACAATAAAAACTCTTTTATAACTTCAGGAGTTTTAGGAATTATGTAGTGTCAAAATCTACAAAACACATTAAACAAATTAAGATGTAAACTTTTAATTAATTTCAAGTTGTAGTGTACAGCAATTTGAAATTAAAAATGTAACTTTTTCAAATGTTCAAATTTATCAAATTTGAATAATGAAAAACAGAAGCCTTGTCACAAACCTTCCACCCCAAACCGCTTGTGTTCTACCAATTTATCCCTCATAGATGACATGTCCCTCAAAACATATCGCTTGGTTGAGTTGTAACTGGCATTTTACTTGACCTTTATCAAGGCTCAAACTATTTATTAAAACCCTAATAAAGCTGCCAATAAGACTGTCCAATATTTAGCAAGCTTACACACCTCTGCTTTGTTTTACAAGGTTTTGTTTGTCAGGCTGGCTCCACCCAGCTCTCCACATCCACTCATAAAACAAAGAGAACTAACTGTGGGGCTGCTTCCCATTCAGATGATTTAATTTAGCTTCTGGTCACCGAAGGATGATTCCACTGCAGAGATAGTCATATGCGCATGAGGCACTTTTAAAAAAAACCTGATGCTGCATGTTAATAAGACTCGGGACCTTGAATATCTCTATGGTAGATGAAGTGTAAAGAAGGAAGGCTCCACTCAATTACCGGCGGTGAGGTGCGACTCTTGCATACCCTTTTAATTTACTGCATTGCTCTCTTCCGTTCGGCCCTGAGGAACTCTGATTCTAGTCAGTCTGCTTTGTTTACGGATGAATCTGGAGGAAGCAGTTTTAACAATCTACTCATGTTGCAAAAAAACATTTGCCATTGGGGTCAACCCATCTGTCTCAGAGAAATCCGATAAGACCGTGAAGACACACGATAATTGTGCATTGATGTAACAAATGTGACATTTAACAAACAAACACTGCATAAACAAAAAGCTGACGGTGGGAAATGCTACAGGAAGGTTATGTGCCACTGAATAATCCCCATATCAACAGGAGACTGTTTAGCAGAGGTTAGTGGGTGTACAGTGGAGTGTCATTGTAGTTGATGATATGGCAAGATTTGTGTTGGCTTAAACACAGCAGCCTATCTGCTCAAAGGACATGGTTTGTGAGAACAGATCGGCTGGAAAAAGGTTAAATGTTCTTGTTCAAAGAATGGAAGGTAAGCATTAAGGATACGCAGATCTCCTCAGATCAACTGAAGACACGTAGTGTACGTGTTGGAGAGAAGAGGTGATCAGTTTGACGGAAGTGGTGTAGTTTGCCTCATTACCCTGACAGTCATGTGCTGTGGCCACAAATGAAGTAATAAATTGTTGACTCTTGACTCTAGGATAAAACCGCAGTTATTATTCTCTGTACTACAGAATATGTAGTCCAGACAGTTCTGGTTATCAGTCCTCTATGATGGCCATACGCAACACATTAAGGTGGCAAGCTCAACTTTACTGTGTTGATGTATTTCCTATTGAAATATGAAAATGGAGGTTACATTACATTATATTTACATTTATGCATTTGGCAGACACGTTTATCCAAAGCAACTTAAGGTGTATTCAATGAATACAATTTATCAGTATGTGTTCCCCTGGGAACTGAACCCACAACCTTTAGGCTGCTCAGGCAGTGATTTACCAATTGAGCTACAGGAACACAAAAGGGTTACTTCCATTTTTCAAAATACAGCTTTTAATTTATTTACATGTCACAGCACGTTTATGGTCAAAACACTTTAAAAATATATATTTTTGTAGCTATTTTACAACTTTCACAAGAATATTACTTCAATCTAACATAGGACAATTATAATTTGTACTTGCTTTTGATAGCAAGTAGATGACATAGGGGAATATTTTATTAGAGTCAAATTTTTATCAAAACAACTGTACAAGCAGCACCATGGACAGTGCCACCACTGTTACATCGACACCATTGTAGGATCAGAACCATGGACAGCACCATTGAAATTCTTGCTTGCTGTTTGCTTGCTTCAGTCATATGTTGTATAGTTGATATACAGAGACTCCTTGCCCATTGGCTTTGGGGAAATCATGGGTCAGCTGGTTTAATTTCTTTCAAATCTTAATTACAAGAACATCACAGATAACTCTCTGTACAAAGGTCAACAAGAGGTTAATAGGAGTTAGGACAATCTTGTGCAACTGTGAACCATGTGGCTATTAAATGTCTGCCTCCACACAACCTGGTCTGAAAGGAAAGTGTTTTTAAAAAATGGACTATAGATTAATTATCTTCCCAGCAGGCCATTATTGTATGAGCAATATATGGTGTTTTAATCACAAATGTATTTCTTCATCCTAAAAACTTTGCACCATAATTCAACTAAATTGAAAAGCACAAAGATATTCTTCATACTGTTTATTCTTTACTTATGCAAATGAAAGTTTTTATTTGCTTTAAGCTGGGGTGAAAGGGGCAGTTTACTGTAAATACAGTCCTGCTGTTATGATCTTGTACACAAGGCTTGGTGAAGTTTAGGCAATGGCAAGTATTTCATGCTTGAATGATTTTGAAGTTTAGGAGGTGTTTAAAATGGCACCAGCCAGGAAAGACCTTGGCAGCTATATGCATGAAATCAGTGGACCTGACAAAACGTAGGATAGGTTAGACAGACATCAATTGTTTGACCTCGTTTGCTAAACCAGAAAAATGCAAACTCTGAAAAGTTTTTGTTTGTCTGCTGTTTTATTTGAAAACAATTATTTCTTACCTTGGCAAGTGATGCATGCAAGTGCCATATTTTTCCAGTCCACTCTTGCATAAAGCAACTTAAAGTTCACACTTAAAGGGCTTTACATTTACTCATCCAAATGCGCAAAAATATGCCTATGAATATAAATGAGATCACCCTGATATACTGTATTATATTATTACAGTAAAGTGTTAGAAAAAGTGTTAAAACCACACTTTATATACAAATACCTAGGGATCTGTTAAAATGATAAAATGTAATGAATATGTTCTTAAAATATCACCTGGCATTAAATGGAATTAGCAAAGAAGTACATACATAAAACTACACACCTTAATCTTTGCTGTGGCTTTGTAGGTCTCATGAGTGTAGAAAGCATCACCTTCAGTGAATTACCTTCCTCTTGTGATATTTTCCCCTTCATATGATCAGGTCCCCTGAACTGCATGAAAAGCTTTAATCTATCAGCATAAGATAAAGTAATCAATAGTGCTCAAGTTAAATGGCCGTCGTATATTCATTCATGTGATCACAGGTGATGAGATGGTCTTGTGCCCGTATAATCACATTTCTTGAAATATTCGCAGAAGACCCCATTAACACCGCCATGCTCTGCAGTCCTTAACATTGTCATAAGCTACTCAAATAGTTGCTGACAAAGCTTTGCCTTCGAAGAAAATGGTGGATTTCTCCGGAGCAAAGTCAAAGATGCTATAAATTCCCAAATGTTGCATTTGCAGAACTGACAAAATCTTTGACTTGGCACACAAGGTGATCTGTGAAATGAATATGTTTACATATGATTACAATATGCAATATTTTTCTTTAAAGACTGTTTCTTTTAATTAGAGGAACCATCATTTTGACCAAACAGCCTTTGTAGCCATATTCATTTTAGATTAATTTAGATTCAACATGTTCAGATGAATTTCCTTTTCAGTCATGAAAGCAACCAGGGAGTCCAAACTCCATTATGTGCATTTTAAATCACAAAATGATCCCATAGTAGCTGCACCCAGTAAAATTATGCTAATTAACTCAAATGTCACACGCTGACAGGTTAGCAGATGACATTCTCAAAAAGTGTAGTGCAAAAACAGTCGATCATATTCTAAAATCCTTCTTTCAAATGAACAAGTGATAAAATACATTAAAGGTGAGATAACCAAACCAATGATGATTTCTAGCAATTACAAAGATATAATCATCCCCCCTAAATGCCAGTTCAACATCATACGACATTTTTGCAAATCAGTACATAAATAAAAGTGTAAGACATGCTGAAAGACGATGAGGGCTTGAATCATACAAACAATGCTTCTCCTAATTTTAGGAAGTGTTTTAATTCCAGAATCACTGAACTGTCTAATTGCATTAGCCCCTTAAATGCTAAAATCTAAACAAATGCAATAAACACCTCCTTTGGCAGGAAGAGCTAGTGCAGCAACCATGTTAAAATGAGGGCAGTGAGTCAGTGACCAAAAGCACAAAACATTTCATTAGAGCCGCACTCTGCCTCTACAACAGATGTTCTAAACAGATATTTCCTATGTCACTTTTTTAGACCGGCAGGCATTTTAAGGCTGGAATTAGAACACAATCCTCTGAGCAGTTCTATGAGTAATGTATGTAGGGCTGGTGGGAATAGCTACAATGAAGAGAGACAGCACTGACATTTGTGACAAGATTGTGAGTTAATCACTCACTGTTCAGTTTGGTTCTGAACAGGTTTTATATAACACGCACTACGCAGGTTTAATATAAACAGCCACTGCCTGGTTTTTTGACTTTGGTTGTAGAATACGATTGTCATTTCCATAAATAACCAAACTTTGTGTGTACAAATTGGATTAAAAAACGTGAAGAGGAGCGACACCCGTATTCAGCTGCAGTGTGAATGCGGATCCAAACCAGATTCAGACCTACTGCAGTTTAATTCTTAAGCATCTCAGTTCTGCTCCAGCTCTGTGTTCTTTGCATCAGTTCTTTGCTTGTTTAACGTTGAGCCACACTGACTGGTGCAACGTTCAAGATTTACATGCTTGGGTGAAGTTTCAGAAATAAAACTTTAATAGAGTTCTCACTAAGTGCCTCAGTGGCAGTAAAATGCATCCGTCTTTCAGCTCATAAGGCCTTTTTGTTAACCCACTTACATTAGGCGATCTTTTTTTATCCCAACATTTTAGTGAGCTTGTACTTTGGCCTTCCTTGGAGGACAATGAATCACGGCACTTTATGACTTATTGGCTTGAGCTTCACATTGAATCAATTTTCACGGAAGTGCAGAAGAGATTAGTAATGATGTGCTGTGCAAGTCTATTGTGGAGATTTACTCTATCACTCATACACTTGTATTATCTTAAACACTTTACAGGGCTTAGCAAACTCTGTGTTTTGGCTGTATCTCTATGTCTCACTGGCATGTTAAGCTACCACACACGGTTCATTTTGTTTCTGTGTGGGTATAGGGATGTGGTTATCTGAAATGGTTCACATTTAATTCAATTCAAATTCATTTATATTGCATTTTTTACAATGTTGCATTGTTTCAAAGCAGCTTTATATATATATAACGAAAAGAAAAACACAGGAAAAAAAATTAAATACGTAAGCCATAGAATACATGGCATTATTGCAAATTTTATTGCTCGTTTAAGATGTACATTAGTAATATTAATTTAGATTACAGACAGCCATGGAAAAACCTCAAATAATACAAATTTAAATAAAAACAGTACTTGTAAATGGGTGCACAGAAACTCACTGAAGAAATTTGTATAAATGTGTGCAGACTTTATGACTGGATTCTCAGTCCATACAAAAGTCATGACTGTGTTAATTTTATAGACATAATTTTAAGAACAGTTCTGCGGGTTAATTTCATTTAATTGCCGCTTTGGATAAAAGCATCTGCTAAATGAATAAATGTAAATATAAAATTTAACTGCTATGAAATAATTAGCCTCAAATAAAACAAATTAAAAAATCTGATGGCACTAACCTGTCAAACTTTGGCAAATACATTAATTACTTCTCAAAACAGTAAAGTTGTTTTGGAAGTTGTTTTTGGAAGTTGTTCTTCCATCTTCCTTATTGAGTGGTTACCATAGCTACTGAGTTAAACACCTGTCGATACCTGAGCTCTTACAGTGGTACTCACAATAATGCGCAAATCTACTGCGGTAACTAAATAAGTGTGAAAGTAGTCCTGTGGGGACAGGAGGAGGGAATCGCACTCTGTCCGAATTAAGTATGAAAACAGCTTTACTTCCAGACCAGATACCAGGACTAGCTCTGTGGCCTGGTTTGCAATATTCAAGTGTTTCTATAAATAAATAGCCGTGATTTCAGCGTCCACAGACCACAGGGGCTGTGGAAGTAATGCACAGCGGTGGGTGGCCAGCGCGAGTGACTCAGAGCTGCTGATTAACATGCTCACGCAGTGAGAAGTGAGATCTGTGCCCCAGGCGTTCAGCTCCCATCAGTGGGGATCCACAGAAGAGAGTCTGTAGATTAAGAACACCCCCCTGCTCAGACTCATAGCGGAATATTAACTGATCTGAACAACTTCTGTCAACGGCTGGCCTAGGATCTGTTTTCACTGGACCCAATAAAAAGCAGTGGAAGTGGTAACCGCGGAGATGAAGGAAGCAACACGTAAACATTTCCTGTGGATGTGCACTTGCATCTACAGCAAATGAAAAACAAATAATATATGTTGCGAGAAAGATCAGGCTAATTATCTCCAGCTTAGCTTTTGTAATTAAGCCATAAGCTTGTTCATACAAAGGCTTTGGTAATAATGAATATCAATTGTTGTTTAATTAGTGAGCTGTTTACTTACTGTACCATTAGTGTCAGTTTCATTATGCAGACGGTCACCTTCGCGACCTCCGAGATCCCATTAAAACACGTGTCATCCAAAAAGCCACGGATTACATGTCTAATTCCAAATTTTGATTTCAAATCCAAAATCCAGGATTAAAAATGCCCAGAGGATTCTGTAAACTCATTCACCATGTGAAAATCCTTGAGTATTGACTGAATTTATTTATAAGAATTAATGTCAAAAATCCACTGGGAAATGCTGGCAGTACAGGGGGACATTATGTGTCACGCAGAGTGAAGAGCAAACAAATGACAATCGTAAATAGATTTTCACAGGTGCTTGCCACAGAAAACTTGCTACCCTGATGCTAGAGACTTCTGTCCGTTTTCAAGCGTGTTCCTGTAAAAATGAGTGTGTACTATGGTATTATGGGAGGCTGGTACTGGCCCAAGTAAAAAGAGCCCAACTAACCACCTAATGATATTTTCTTCCCTTCGGACCAAACACAATGATCGGACAAACATTCTTTCTTATTCCTGTGCCTTCAACAGAAGATATCTGTGTACATAAATATATTTAGACCATTTAACATTTGCTATCAGGAAGTGAAAAACTTTCACCCAGCATTACAAAAACTGTCTTCTGTAAAAACAAATCCCCTAACCTTAAGTCTTTAAGATCCTGTCCTCAGAAAACTGGAGTTGAATTTAAATGTTTTATGAAATATGACTACAATAATCAGCCACGACAGTCAGCACACAATGTTTATTCAGATGCTCAACAAATATGAAACATGTCAAGGATGTGTCAACCGTCTTGACAAAGTGCCTATTATTGTGTGTAAAATTTCCGTTTTATCTTTCTATATAAAGCTTTTAGCTCTGATTGAAGACTAACAGCATGTGCGGTGGCAGAACGTTTTGAAGTCTGCAGCTTTGACGAGACTTATGGTTTCATCGAGGAACTTTCTTACAACAGTGCATGATTAGTCGGCTAACACTGATAACACAATTTATGCAATGCCAATCGGTATCACATTGAAAAAATACCCTTGATTTTACCTAGATGTATAAAGTCAGTTGCTCAAAAGTCCACACAGGTGTCCACAGGTGCAGAGTGACTACAGGTGTTGCTTATGTCAATGTGCAACATTCACAAATGAAATCATTTCCATAATGTGATTAAAACAAAAAATGGGAGTCCGGGAAGAGCATTACCCACCTGACAATTCTAGGTTGCAGGATTGTCTGTAACATTTCCATTAGGTAACAGAAATGTAAAAATGTTGTTTTGAAAGTTTTAGGAAGATTCAAAACGCCATTGTATTAACATGAAGACAAAAAGACATTGAATTAACATTATTGCTTGGTCATAAGAACGTTATTTAAACATTTTTTAATTTTGTAATTTTTTAAATGTTCAACAAAGTATTTAAGAATAATGTTTTTGATATGTATGATATATAATGTTATAAAAAGGCTCTACTAACATTACTGCCAGAACATTGCTTGATAACTTTGAGAGAACTTTTAGAGAATGTTAGCCGACATTCTGAGAATGTTCCTTATTAGTTGGATCTATAATGTCTGACAATCAGAAAAGGCCCAAATGTCTTTTTGTCTTCATTTTAAACAGACCTATTGTTTTATCTACTGTGAAACATTTAGGATTAAAAATGCTTGTTTTTTGTTTCTTAAAAATAAATGTCACTTACTTTGATGCATATTTGTCCAATTTAGACAGACAAACAAATAACAGACATTCATTAAAAAACAAGTGACTAAACCAGTAATTCCACACTGTGTACTGTTGCGGAAAGATCCGGTCGTTATTCCTATATGCTAAAATCATTCACACCCACATGACACAGGACATTATTCTCAGACATCGATCACTCACCATCACTGAAAACAGTTGTGACATGTGACAGTGAAAATGTGAATGCTGCCTCACAGCCAGACGGATTTCTCTGATGATGTCAGAGGTGACTAAGTGACAAGACACATCTCTGGTTGTTCAGCTTCTCACAAATAAAAGAGGGCAGCGAGCGTCAACTATCACAAAGGCCCAGTGCAGTCTGGGACATGAGATAAATTAAAGCTGCACTCCTGCTCTGTCCTATCCTGAGCAAAAAGTGAAAAGCAAAAAGTCTTCTCAAAATACGTTGACAAATGTTCAATTCACACAACCTACTTAAATTTAAAAGCAGGCATAAAGATTTTAGTCTTCATCAGCATAACTCACAGTTTAATGAAAAGAATCTCTGTGCAAACTCAAGCAGTCATTTTTTCTCATTAGTATAGCTTGATAAGTAGGGTGACCAGATTACAAACTACGACACTTGGTGGGGGTGTTAAAAGTACACATTCAAATTCAATACAAATGTATGCCCTCAATTATTATAATTCAGTATCATAAAACTGTGTATAATAATAGCAGCTGTGTCACTGTTTAAGAGTGCTGTTAGAGATTATGGAATGACATACAGAAAATGTCCCTGTAATCACACGGATATCAGTGATGTATACGACTGGTTGAAGGTCACCGGACTGAAATGTTGTTTATGATCTTAAAAAACATTTTGTTTAAAGTTTTTGAAGCTATTTTTGTAGACAGAATTAACATTGTGCCAATATATTAATTTCTAAAATTTTATTTTAAAAGGTTTTTGAAATTGAGCATTTAGACCAAATAATAAAAAAGCAGCCAATAGGAGCCCAGCATTGATGAAAACTCCTTCAATACAGTTTAAAATTCAAAAACCATTATATCAAAAATCATTGTTATACCTCAAGAAGCTGGATGACAAAATGCCAGCGAATTCTAGGCAAAGGGTGGGTACTTTAAATATGCTAAAATCTATGCTTTGATTGTTAATTCCCAAAGTTACATTTTTGTTATTCCATCATTTTGATGAGTTTATATTAATAAAGAATGAGTAAATGACCGTTACCTTTTAGGAAACGGTAGTGTGTGTGTCCTGAAAGCTCTTCATCTGGAGGTCTCTCACACTCACTGGTCAAGAATGGAAGAAGGGTGACAAATTTCTCTCCAAAACCCAGCAACACACTGCCGAAATAAAAACAGGAGCACAATTTGACAACACTTATATTGGAGTAAATTAATCCACTTCATTGAGTGACTGTGAATGTGTTCCCACTGTAAATTCTAGCTGTCACCTGATGATGTAATGTAAACAACTTCTTTCAACACGCTATAATAACTGCGCCAGGCCACAGAGCAGAAAAGATGGAGATATAGCCTGTGCTATCACACAGAGATGTGGCACAGGCCCTCACCTTCAGGAAAGCACACGGCGCACTGACTCCCACACACAGACGCCTGCAGGGAGCAGAGGTATTAATAAAGGGGCATGAATATGTTTGAGAGTCATAAATCCAATAGACTGGGAACTATGAAGACCTGCGGAGCCTCTACATCTAATGACAGATGAACGCAGAGAGTTTTCACTCCCTTTAGTCCCTGAGTCAGCAGCTGCGCAGCCTCACACAGCAAATGCAAACGTGAGCAGGGCATACATCAAAACTAAGGTCACCTCATGTGACTGAAGCATTCAGGGCATCTCGAGCGAGACGGACTCAAAAAGCTGGTGGGTTCTTGAGAAGCAGATGGTGTTAGTGTGGTAAAGTGTAGGCAAATCAGGCCGTGAAAGCTACGTTAGGAATTTGCAGGCAAAATGGGGATGGAGAGAAATACAGAGAGAGAGAAAGAGAGAGAGAGATGATCTCTGTTCCAAAATCTGCTGCCTAGCTAGCATTTTAAGACATCACAGATAAGTCCTTAAGGCAAAGCCTGTTTAGAAAGTAGGCAGAAGAATTTTAATGCCTTCTGTGGTACTTTATGCCCAGTAAAGAAATAAAAGCAACACTGCATGTGTCCTTCATCCCCTGCAGAAAAAACAAAACAGCTCAAACAAAACTAAGGTGTTTAGTTGGTCAGGATGAAAGACAAGCTGACTAAACAGCTAAACCAGATAAACGACAGTAAAACCTGGTACACCTTAGGATGGTTTATGATGGTTTTTAACCAGGGCAGTGAAGGCAATCCCAGAATGGAATATAAATAAAAGACAGCATTAGGATTTAAATATATTTAAATACAAATTAAAATGCATTTTACCCAATTATTTGTGTGTGATGTGCATGCTTGAGCTTATTAATATATTAACAATAACTGAACATTCTTTTAGCCAAAAGCATGTATGCTTAACATCAGCACATGTATATGCTTAACAGAGCAATCCCAGAATGCACTGCAACAAGCTCAAGAAAAAAACTAATGCGTGGATTAAAGATTTGATTACACATTTCATTACCTAGAAAAGTCTACAAAACATTGTAGTAACAGAGTTCACCCTAGTTATAGATTGACTATTGCATTTGTGTGCACTACGTATTCGTATGTATTCTGGTTTTGTATGTATGTATGCATTATGGTTAACATCATAGTCGCTTGCCAGGAAGTCTATCTGAAAAAAACTAAGTCAAGTCTCTTGTGCAAAAAACTCATTGTGTGCTACACAGAGCTGCTGGCTATATATAGCATTCCAAATAATTCTCATATGAGATTCCATCTCAGCTAGGGTGCTGCCTTAAAAGCCAGCTTTCTAGTAGTCAGCATAGCAGCTCTCTAGAGTGTCACTGTCAGAGAGAGTGTGTTAAAGTGACCGAGACAGTGATTTGACATTAACAACATAATTAACACAGATGACCATGGGCTGTGCTCTGGAGATCAACATGTTGTTTGTTAAAGCAACCGGCAGGTTGGGCTTCAGCTTGGAAGCTAAAAATATCCTTGGCAACAGGGCAGAAAGAACATACAGTATGTGAGAGCAATGAAGCCGTGTTTATACTCACCATCTGCAGTCTCACGTCTACTCATGCCTGCTTCACAGACGAGATGTGTGGCATCAGAGAGGCAGTGAATCAGTCATTACACTCGACACTCATCGCACAGATGTAAGACAGAACTCTCCTGAAATATCACACAGATGATCCTCAAAAGTCTCAATAAATTTATTTCAAAACAGTCTGTCAACATTTACTCACCCTCATATTGTTCCAAACCTGGATGACTTTCCTGCTTCTGTGAACACACAATATTTTGAGGAATATTGACAAGGCTCTTTTATAAAACATTCCCTGCCAGTCTGAAGTCAAGAAGGGAAATAGCAAATTGCCACTCTGAAATGTTGTGCAACAAAAGTGCATTACAGTCACAATAGAGCATAGCTTCAAACCCCCCCTCTGCCCCCAACCCTAACACACACACAAACTTTTGCTTATTTAAATGGGGACATTCCATAGACTTCTGTTGGTTTAATACAGAGCAAGGTATAAACACTGTAACCCTAACCCACACTTTAACCTTAACAGAAAACCTTTAACTGCAGTTATAAAAACTTTATTACTATATTTTATAGCATTTTTACCAATGTGGACGTCCCCCAAAAACAGTCTGTTGCTTACTCTAAAAACACATTCATTTTCACAAGGTCAGAGTTCTATTTCTCATGACATCACCCCATTAACATGACATAACATAACATATTAATATTTAGAGGAAAAGCAGTTCACTGATAGTTTGTGTTAGTGTGCTGTAATCGAACTCTCTTCTCCTGCTGGCAGTGTGGGCAGTTCAGTTTCCTTCCGTGATCATTAGATACATTTACTTACACAGGGTCACTTGTGCTTTAGCAGTATGATGCTTAATGTGGCCAGCTGGCATTATAGCATGAGCAGAGAAGCATGAACCAGGCTGCTGTTTTGACAGAATACACTAATCAGAGAAAACAAATGCATGTCATTTAAATGGCAATGATGTATAGAATTTATTTTCCTATAATGAGGTCATAATGTGTATTAGTTATTTATTGTGGAGTGTTGATTTGAAATCGTTGTGCTTTCAATGTATTTATTTTACATTAACGTATTTGCAAAACAATGTTTTTTAAAACTCTAATGACAGTATGTGTCAGTCTTCTCCCAATTTTAGGTTGTGAGAAAGTTCCCTTATTGTTTCCATTAAGTAACAAAAATGTAAAAGTGTTATTTTGAATGTTGTAGGAATGCTTAAAATGTCATTTTTTTAGACACTGTACTAACAGTATTGCTTGGTTATGTTATTTAAACATTTTAACAATTTTAAGCATATAACCATAGAAAGTTACTATTAACATTGCTGCAACTTTTTGAACTTTTAAAGAACTTTAGCCAACGTCCTGAGAACGTTGAGAACGGAACAGGCTATAATTGGTGGGTTATTTCTGTTACTCAGGAAAGCGAGCGATACATTGCTTAAAAGAATAATAAGGCCTGTTTCTGCTCACTGATTCTGTAATGGGTCATCTAAGGTAAGAACGGAGTGGCAGATACTTCAGGAAAAGTAGGATATTTCCCCGCATTTCCATGGCATTCTCTTGGGCTTTAACAAGGTGGAAGATCTTCTAAAGTGTGTGGAAAAAACAGAATGCTTGGGCTCATTAATCACGAAACACAAAAATAGCCACTTTGATCTATTAGGTGTTGATACATTATATTTATTTATATTGTATACGATGCATTTGTTTCTTCTCTATGATAACATCAAGGCCAGTGTTGCCATTTTTTAACTGTATCCCTAGTCATGGATGGTTAAGTTACTTTATTTGGAATAAATGAAGCCAAACCCCACGGGAAAATGTTTTATGAGTTTTACTGTTTGTCTGCAGACTTTTTGCAATACACTGTGTGGTAGATACATGCAAAATACACCAAAATAAATCTGTTTCTACAAACAAGAACAAAAATAGTTAACCTTATTTTCTGTGCTCATGACCACCAAAAAGCCTTTCGTTTTTTTCTATCACAAACAGAATCAGTTTTTAGCCTAAATCTTCAAAAGTCCAACACATGCCTCTGCTAGGGTTGCCAGATTCGTTTGATATTAAAACTACAGCATTGCCTTTACAACTGTAACAACAACATTACACAAAGTGATGTATCTTTATATATGCCTCATGCCTGGTATATCAAAAAACAGAACAAAGAGTGAAAGTATGTCAGACTCTGTTGTCACAAAACCTTAATGCTTCATTAAACTGCAGTTTCTAAATAAAGTGTGTACTTTCTGTGTTTTCTATAGCTATGGTCTGACAAACAAGAAGTCCTAACACAAATTCTTCTCATTTGTTGATCCAATGTAGAGACGTAGGGCTGCCCAGCAGTGTTTCCTCTTTTTGGGAACATTCTCACAACGTTGGCTAATGTTCTCTCAAAACTTTTGCAAAAAGCATGCTTTTGTTTTAATTATATATAGAAAACGTTATTCTTAAGTAGTTAGTTGAATGTTTTAAAACGAAATTAAAAGTTTAATAAGCATTCTTATAACCAAGCAATAACGCTAATACAACGTCAAAAAACTGGGCGTTTTAAACGTTCCCAAAACGTTACTTAATGGAAACGTTCTTATAACCTAAAGTTGTTAGCTGGGTTCACACTAATCAAAATAAAAAACAGATTTTACTGGTTTGGCCCACATTAAACATGTTGTCACATTAAACATGTTGTCACATTAAACATGTTGTCTCTTTAGCGTGAAACATTCTAACATCATCTTGGGAAGTCCCTGACCGCAGGCTTTAGACACAGGCAATGAACACTGATGACTTGCATGACTGAAGAGATCCAATTGGCAGACATAAAGACATCTCACCCCTGATTAACTGTAGCCTGTCTCTTTCCAGCAGCACCACAGGCGAGTGACTAATGAGCTATCTGGCCAGAGCTGGTCTCTCTGCTAATAAACTTGTAGATGAGTCTTTGTGGCAGATGTTGGAGATCGGAGGTAATCGCTAATATTGGAGTGGGGCTGAGTGAAGTTGACCTGAATGGAAATTAATACATTGCCGATCAAAATTCAACACACTGGCTTAATATCTGATTACTTTATCAGCCCACAGAGATTTTTAAAATTTTCCTAAAAGCAGATGGGTTAGGGTTTAAGTTACGGTTAGTTTAAAGCAACTAAAAAAACATTTTAAATAAAAAAAAAAAAAAAAAAAAATTTTTTTTTTTTTTTTTTTTTTTTTTTTTTTTGTGTGAGTGGAATTATTTGTGGAGTTAGGGAGTGAGAGAGAGAGAGAGAGAGAGAGAGAGAGAGAAATCCAAAAGAGAGAGAGAGAGAGAGAGAGAGAGAGAGAGAGAGAGAGAGAGAGAGAGAGAGACACTCACTGAGCAGTTGATTATGGTTAAATATACAGATGTGCTGGTAATGCTTCAGGATCTCTGGGATGAAGGTTAAATCATCTCACTTACTATGATCAATAGAATTGACTGCAGAAAATAACAACAGATGCAGATTGAGATGCTTGTCTCTTTTGTGATGAGAGCCAAATAATAACTCTTAACTTAGGCTTATCTTACATTTATTGAACATTTTTCCTCAAAAAAATAAATCATTTAATTTGCTGTTATTGCTAACAGGGACAGACGATATGAAGTGTGTTTGCAAACATCAATCTATTCTTTGGCCAAATCAATGCAAAACTTTTTAGTCATCACTGAGGGAACTTGGATGGAGTCGTATCACACCCCATGCTTCAATAGGTTAAGCCATGGTGCTCATACAGGTGATGCCAGATCAAGCCTACAAAAAGCCTAAAGCCCACTGACAGCCCGAGTCAAATAAACCCACCCACATGTCTCTACAGTGATCTAATGCTGGGATATGGCTTATTCATTTTATTATATGGCTGCTAGGGTGCAGCTAGACAGTTAACAGAGTAAAATCAATAGACGAATGTGTGTGTGTGAATCAAAAGAACTCCCATGATGTTCTGGTGCTAAGATAAAGCCAATTCATATTGGTTGTTACCTTTCAAACAATTACCAGTTACCATAGTTTCCATTAAAATAACACATGGACGCTTCCTGCAGGTGATCCTATATTAATGTATAAGGAGTATTCAGTACCAACAAGTTACTACCTATGGTAAAGTTACTACCTATGGTAAAGCTACCATGGTAAATTTTCTAGCATATTCTGCATCAGAGTTACTGTATCTCCTTTTTATCTCCCACAAATTATAGAACAAACGATATTATTAGCTCATTAATTCCCCAAGTGACTTCTTAAAAACAAAACTCCAATGTTGTAAGTAATATTAG
Source organism: Chromobotia macracanthus (assembly GCA_036877525.1). Lineage (NCBI taxonomy): Eukaryota > Metazoa > Chordata > Actinopteri > Cypriniformes > Botiidae > Chromobotia > Chromobotia macracanthus. Next base: position 4,908,309 of record JAZGTH010000004.1, on the reverse strand, counting down.
TCCAACATACAAACCAAAAGTATCCTAAAACAGTCTAATATCAAGAGATGAATAAGAAATGACAGTAGTCATACGGAAAGCATACTGTCTACAAACTTTTAAAGTCCTGCAGAGTTTAGGTCCAATGCTTATCCAACACACCTGCCTGACTGATTCAGATGTGTTAGATAAGAGCTGGATATAAACTCTGCAGGGCAATGACCCTTCAGGACCAAAGATGAGTAGCCTGATGCTACAACCACAGCCAAATGTCAGTATAGACAGAATGACATCATTGATTCTAAGGCTTGCGTGTTGCTTTGAAACACCACCTGTGTCTTTTTCAATTCCCACATTTCACTTCAGGTTCCAGTTCTTGTCCAAACGGGCATCTTATTGAGTTATCATGTTCTCTGTGGTTCTCTCAGGACTTGATCTGTGAGGTTGTTCTAACACACGCTGGATATGCACTGGACACCAGAAGTGCTGCTTGGAGTTAAGTGTACATCATGATTTTTACGGGGAGGAAAAACTTTGCTGCTGCCAGACTGGATTGGAGCTGGTAAAATATTTTAATACAGGATAATATAAATACATTAAATTGGACATGATATTGTAATGGACAAATTCTAATGATTAATTGCATTGTCAATGAAACTATTTATTTACCAATGATACAAAAACCTTCCATGAAAATGTTAGAAATACAGGGCATACAATATAAGACAGGATATAATATAGGACATTATCATCGGCTTTGAATTTGTCTTAATGCCAGCTATTCAGAGTCTCAGAGTCACCACTACCAGGCTTTCCTTTGAACTAATAGCGTCGCTCATGGACCGTTCACAGGGCTGATCTGTGATTGGTCACTTCGCCTGTCAGTCATACAGCACATCCTGTCTAAGTGGGCGGATCTTGGCCAGAATGTGAACCAAGCCTGTTGTCCTTTTCCCATGCAACTTTTCCCATCAACCCTTTTTGTCCAATACACAGTTTAACCTCTTTAGTCTATTTCCTTTCTGAAATAATAATTATATTCTTAGTGTGAAAGAAATCACACTATGCATCGCCCTGCCGATGCTGTCCTCTGCATTTCTAAAAAATAAACATTTAATCAAACTATCAGAAACCATCTAAGCCCACAAACTGTTTCTAAAGGAGCAACTGTGCTAATCCTGTGATTTTCAGCATTAGGGTAAATTCTGAGTCTCGAGATTTAGAATATTAACCATTTCCGTCTCACGCTCACAAATCTGCACATCACAGTGACGGCCGCATTAGAATTAGGATTTCATTAGGTCTTCTTGAACAGAAATCCTTCCCATCTGGCACAGGCACACAAGCACACAGTTTCTCCCTGTATCTGTCTCTCACTTTTTCACATGCACACATGTGGATATAAACTGTGTTTACACAGTAAGACCTCATGCACAGACCCAATAGTTTGACACATATCTGATTTTATGTCCCATTTTTACATTCACTTTAGATTAGATATATTCAATTACATTTCCTGGAGGTCCAGTCTCTGAATTTCCTTCCGAGCAATCATGGCTATAAAATGAAATTAGCATTGTGCATTTCAGGGAAATTCAATGACACATGCAGCCATATCTTTGGATAATATAATAGGAAGAAATGCACATCCCTCTTCAAACGCAACTGTAGCTATGTTACCAATCGAAGTTGCGAATTGAACTTAAGCGCACAATCGGAATATCGTTTTGACGACAGACTTTGGCTAACCCAGCTAACAATTTTAGGTTGTAAGAACGATTCCCTTACATTTTCATTAAGTAATAACATTGGTTACAGTGTAAATGTAACCACATACAACATCACATCCCTATAAAAAACTTTAACCGTATGTAGGTTACAGTCTTGCAAAGTGAAATGGCCAAGGTCGTTGACAAGTCTGGTAAGTTGTAAGCGCAGAGGGATTCTTCAGCCTAATAATAGGAAATATGACTGGCCTTATTAGTGTTATGAACCATCACACAGACCTGGGAAAGAAGTCTCGCCTCTTCTTTATTAACCTGCGGACACAGAACAGAAATGAGCCATAACTGAAGTAAGGTGAAAGCGAGCGGGCTGTCTGCGCGGTAATTGCAGATGGCTTTTGATGAATGATTTTGTGTGGACGCAACTTCAAATTAGAGGTTCTTGGCCAAGGAAGTCTGTTAAATTAGCTGAACCTGCACACGGGCCTCATTATTATCCAACAGCTACAGAACGATATGCTTGGGGAAAAAATAAAAATGGCATAATGATTTTGTTGGGAAAAATGTTGGCATCATTAGCTCGGCGTGAGAAAGCTCTCTGCAGGGGACGTCTCATCCCAGGACTGATCGCTTGAAGTCTCTGACCAAAAAAAACACATTCCTATATATAAAATGACTTAACTTTCCTTTGTGATCTTCAGCTCAGATTATCACAGGTGACATTCAGTTCTGTTCAGCCTTCAAATTTTGGATTCAAATACTGATTTTTTGATAGAATATAAACTTTCACTGGCTTTCAACAATGTGAAAGCTTTTGATTTCTTGTCTACAGTGGGGTAACTACATGCACAGTTAGTGTGTGGAAGACTAAACGTGTTAGCTGTACCAGTACTAACATTAGCTGGTTAACTGAGGTCATCTATATGCTAATGTACAACAATAAAAAATGACTTCAAGTAGAACACTTTAAGGTTTCCAATGGACCAAAAATATATAAGACTCATCTTGCACTTCTATACAGATTTGTATGTAATCAGAAGAAGTCCTTTTGATAGGTTCTGCCAGCACTGTCTGTTTCAATATAAAATAAATCCTCATCAATGCTCCTTAATCCTTTTAATGAATCTTTTAATATACTGTGTATTGTATATTGCCCTTTCAAAGCTCAGGTGACTCATGGGCATTACTCATTCAGCTTTGTGTCTCCTAAAATTCCTGTAGATAAACAAAAATAGCCATACAACTGCTTACAAACAGAGAGCGTATAGATTTTTAAAATGAATGTGAACTGCCTGGCTCAGATCGCTTAGTGTTGGGAGAGTTTACATTAAAATCTTTTATTTGGAGAGCACATTTCTGGTTCTCGTTACCTTTTCCCTTTTCTGAAACTCTTAGGGACATGTAAGATTTCTGGGATTATTTGTATAGAAAGAAATCTGAGGACAAATACAAATGTCTAAATTTACTCTTCATTGCTGTCCAGGAGAAACAATTGAGATATGAAAGAGAACTCATTTGTGTTTCTTTTTCATGTTCCACAAATATAATGCCTCATGACTAATAATTATCATTTTAACAGAAAAATACATTGGTTGAGATGTGTGAGATGTCTTCATGTAATACATGTTTTGCAAATACTAAAACTACATAAGTCTACCTGAAAAACATCTAACGGTTTAGTGAAGCAATTATCCATTTTACAACAACTGGAGGCAAAATCAATATAAAGTTATTAATCATCTACTTAGGGTATGAATTCCATTTGTCTTTTCTTTACACCCGAGAGTATGAGCAAACGAATAACACCGGGGTGTCATGGCTCTCATGGGCAGGTAAGACACATCTGATATCCTGGATCTTTCATTTTTGGATCAAACATTTACCATCAGCCCCCGTGATGTTTCTTCTGTTCCTTATGAAACAGCAGGTTTTGTTTGACCTTTGAGATCCAGCACCTGCTGTCCAATATTTTTCCACGGTTCAAAGAAACTTCAAAGGGCTCATGATAATGTAAAAAAATTATATAAATATTATCTAAATCATATAAATTTCTCACATTCTTTTTACACAAACAATCTAACCAGCTAACAATTGTAGGTTGCTGTAACATTTCTATTCATTTCTAATCCTAGAACGTCAGTTTTTTTCCGACGCTTGGAACATTATTGCTTGATTATAAGAACGCTATTCGAACAGTTTATTCTGTAAAGTTTTTAAAATGTTCCCCTAACAACTTAAGAATAACATTTTTGATATAGATATATATAAAAGTTGTTCTACTAACGTTACTGCGAAAACTTTTTTGATAACTTTGAGAGAACGTTTAGAGAATGTTAGCCAACATTCTGAGAGCGTTCCCTGTTAGCTGGGTAGTTAACTTGCCAGCTTTTAACAAACCAGGTAGCTAGCTATACCAAAAACACAGTTCATAGTATGTGAAATCATTATAAACAGGCTAGCTACTGTAACACATTTTATGTGAAAGGCTAGCAAGCTTCCAACTATTCTTCTTACCTTTCCAGCTAACTTCCATCTCCAGCCGAGCACCTGCCTTCAGGATGAATGGAATGGTAAAGGACAGCACTCTCCAGGTATTACTGAGCTAACACCGTGCACGTGAAGGAAGTAAACGTCAAAGCTTTGAGCGCGCTCAAGGCGTGAGGAGAGCCATGACAACCTGCACACACAAAAAACAGTCACAGAGACATTCAATGACATCAACACACATTCAGATAAACTTCATATGAGTACAAAACTGATTTTCACTTGCTCAGAATAATGTTCTGCTTGATGATAGATCACTACAAAAGTGCATGTGTGTGAAAAATACCTAAAGCGTGTTAAAAATATCCCTTCATACCCACAGTATTAGGGTATAGCCACAACAGCACATTACATTACACAACAAAACGGGAACGTTCCCAGCATGTTGGCTAATGTTGTCTAAAAGTTCTCTCAAAGTTATCAAAAACATTCTTGCAGTAACATTAGTAGTTTTTTACGTTAAACATCATACCCTGCAAACAAAAAGTTTGGTTAATGTTCTTATAACCAAGCAAAACAATGTCTAAAAAAACCACACTTTGCACGTTCCTAGAACTTTCAAAATAACATTTTTAACTTTTTTTGTTACTAATGAAAACATTAGGACAACAACCTACGTAAAACTTATTTTAAGTTGCTAGCAGGGGAGATTTCCACTCAATAGCATGTTTTTCACCCATTTCTGTTTTCTATGGGACAAAAATAAAACAGGTCAGTTCAGACCAAATGCATGTTTTGTAGAACGACCAGGTGGTGATCAGGTATCAGGTGGCCTAATGTTTTCCCTTATACCATCTGACTTTAGCCCGTAATGAGTTATTAATGCATCTCCCAGTGCGGGCAAAACCTCGCCTTCAGTACACGCGTTCCCATTAATAACAGTTTATGCCACACTTTGAGTCCCATAAAAGAACATAAGCAGAGGTCAAACTAACAGCCGAACAAATTGCGCATTCATCATGATCTTGGGAAAAATTCAGCACGGTGTATCGCAAGCTTTCGACACACGGTGAAGTGTACAAACACACAGCCCAAACATTTAGCCTGAAAATCACTCTGAGTTTGAATTATAGAACTGAGGAGTCTGACTTTAAATCTGTGTCTGATATGGAGAAACATTCATCAGAGGGACACCAGGGAAGTGGCGTCTATTACAGCGCGACAGACTTCTGCAAACTTCTGCTCACACTTCCTGCAGTGTCACATAAATCTTGCGCGCCATTGCATCATAAGAACAAATATCGCAGAGAGTAACAGTTAGCGACATTTACATTCATATCCAAAAATAGTCTCCCAAGGTAAAAGATCATGAACTGGAGTATAATTAACACTCATGAAAAAATCTCTGAATGAGCCGCCTTGTGCTGCATAGAGCCACGTACGCACTGAATTTTATTTCCTGACCCTGGAAATAAAATGACCCTGATGAAATCTTCAGTAAATGCCAAGGCAAAAGACATCAAGTAAGATATAATATGTTTTTATTTTACAAGATATTTATATAACATATACAGCTGACAAAAAACAAGGTATAAGCAATATACTACTCACAACATTCTGAACTGAAATCACACATCTGTCATTAAACGCGGGGCTCTCATTGGTCCATCATTAGGTGATCTTTGTAGGAACAGTCACATTGCAGGGCTATCACGCAACATATCTGACACCGTCTAAACGCTGTTCCTGTAGCTCAATTGTTAGTGCATTGGTTGTGGGTTTGAGTCAAAGGTTGCGGGTTTGAGTCCCAAGGAACACACATACAGATGAAATGTTTAACCTGCATTGTAAGACGCTTTAGATAAAAGCGTCTGCCAAATGCATAAATGTACATTTAATCAATGTTTGATGAGCATGTCACAATAAACAATCAAAACAAGCAAATATTGCCCGATGATGACAGGAATCTTTCATAAATATCAAAATCAAGGCTAAAGTGTCCACCTGTTTGCACCTCGTGTAACACTTGTTGCAGTAACTTTTTTTTTTTACCAGAATTTGTGTGCATGGGAACAACGTAGGAGATTCATCAGTTACGCATGTGATGAAGCAAACACAGAGAGCTTAAAGTAATCAGACAGCCAATCAATGCAAAGACTCTGGGTACATTTTATATGAAAGTAAAGAAGCATGAAATTTAAAAAGTGTACAAATTCCCATTAATTCATTATTCGTTTTATTGACCATGGTTTCAAAGGCTTGCATGACTATTTAGGATCAAATGTTTACAGCTTCACACATAAACAGCACACAAGAACTGTGTACAAGCATCAATAAATTACATACTGTATCTCCGTCTATAATGTGATTGGATACCCACAAGTTAAATTTTCCAATTTGGGAAGATTAATTCAATTGATATGCTGCATGGGAAAAAATTACAGCAAGAGCAATATGATTATGATAAGGAAAAAATAAAAAAATCTGACATTGTTTATTGATATGCCAGTGGTATTTATGAGGCCCCATAAATAAGGCATAAGAACCATGTGCCAAACAGATGTGGCCATGAAACATTCTTATAGACTGTGATGAGAAATGAGCCCCAGCTGCCTGACACTGGCCCTATCAGACATAAATTACATTCACTGTCCAGCCCTTCTTAAAGTTCCTGGACAACTTGCCACAAGTGAGTCAAAGTTGCTCAGAAACAACAGACCTCCGCTTGCTGTCACTAACACTCTCCACTGCTCCGTTGTTCTGATGGATGCTTTTCCGCAAGGCCAGAAAAGCCATAATAGGACAAGACATAATGAGGTCTAAGCAAAGAGGACATATTCCTGGATCAGAACCCTTTGTTGGACGTGAAGCATATATCTAATGTCTAATGAAGGCTAGTTTTACACAGTCAGAGTTTTTGATTGACAGACATATTTAGGTGTGACTCTCGAATTGTTCTGATTTAGATTTTTATCACAGTGGTTCATGACAAATACAATGATGGAATAAAACTGTAATAAAACCAATAATAAAATCAGTGATAATGTGTTGAGAGAGTCTTGCTTGATTGAGACAGCACTTTCGAAGCATTAAAACATTTAACTGCATCTAAACTAGCCTTATCGACACAGATTTCGTAAAAGAAAGGATTTGCTAACATGGCTATATTAAAGGACTACACCAATGTTTTAATTTAAATGAATTGTAGTGGGAACAGAGTAGTACATTTGCATTTCACAGCTGACCTCACTGACCTCAGTCATGTGTTTATCAAATCAGTGTGAATACTATGCAATAGACTGCAGGTGTGGTGCATAAACTACAAACAAATTTCCTCACATAAATACACAAAAATAATCTATTGTTGATAAAAACACTCACAATGGGCACCCAGCCATTTGAGTCTGTGTTAGAAAAGTTACAGAATAAAAAAAAATGTGAATAATGTTCTTATAACCTAATAAATCATGTTAATGCAACATCTAAAAAATTAGACATTTTTAACTTTCCTAGAATGTTCCGTTAGAATGTGCATTTTGTATCTGTATGATTTATGGTTAAGGTTTAGAGACTTAACAACAGACTTAACAACAATTTTCATTTATCCTCAATTAGGTGGTTTATAGTTAGTGTTTGATTGTTTAAAAGCAATGCTGTTCTAGGCCTGTTCTAGGCCTAAAAAAGGATGTAAACGGATGAACGTCCTAAATCACAGTAAGCATTGTGCATATGGCTAAGGGCAGAATGACTTTCATTTATTTATGTCTCACTGTCTTTACTTTTTGCTCTATATTCAGATGAAGTATGAAACTATGAACCGTTCTGCTGCAGCATTAGCAATCTCCAAAGACAGAGAAAGCTGGAAAACGTCTCTCGAGAGCAGGCGACAACCAGCTGTGTGCTACATAATGGTGGAGAGCGGCTTCCGACTCCCACAATTAACACTGTTTAATTAAGGTGGGTCTGCTCCTGCAGTCTGAGAGGAGTGTCATTAGTAGGGTGGAGAGGAGAGGACTCAGGAGAGATGGAGCTGAGAGTGGAAACCATCTGCTGTGTTGGTAGAGCTGGAGCTCAGTGAACGTTTTCAGTGCTGCCTTTTCTTTTGCTAATGGAAAATGAGGAACCGAATACCAGAATTAGAAACACTTTTACTTTGCGCTCTACATTTGCACGGATTTTCACTCAGCGGGGCTCATGCAATTTCTTTGGTGTCGCGTGGCTTTATCATTAGCGAGAAACTGTTATGTGACAACTGTCTTTTTATATCGCTAATTTGTCACCTGATGGTATACGAGATAATTACGATGCGCAACGGGAATATCTGTAGCAACTAACAACAGGCCTCAAGCATGTTTGTGTGGGGAAAACAAGAGTTTGCAAAGGATTTAAGAGCTTGAAGACGGTCTAATACTTCCCCAGTCTTCAACTCAGTAAATGGATAATAGGCTGGAAACAGTACGGTTGCAGGTTTGAACCTCAAGATGAAGAGTTACACAGAAACCTGACAGCTGTTAAGATCTCCACCACTGTGCATGATCAGACTTTTCACTATCGCTAGAAAACGTATTCCAGCCTTTAAAACATGATGTCAACCTAACATATATCATAGTATATAACAGTGAGAACAAATTGGAATACATGTATTATGTAAAAAAAAAAAATCTATCCACATTCTTGTAAATCTTGAACAAAACTCCTGAATATCTTCCAAAGATTTGATGCCACAAATCTCACAAACATTCTCATATGCCAAGACTAGTTCATCAAAAGCTCATTGTAGCCTGAAAACTTGTAAACTCAGTTTCACTGCAGGCTGATAAAAATCTGTGCATCTGGACTCCCAGAAACTGCGTAAAGCCAGCCAATCATATCTAGTGCCCATCTGAGAAAGCACTTACATTATATTCATTCATTTAAGATGCTTCTATCCAAAGTGACGTGTAAATGAGGAAAAAAACCATCACAAGCAATTTGTCGTAAGAGCCAACAACAAACCTAGTACACAATGCACAGTTACTATTTACAGTATGTGTGCATTATGCATCAGTCACTGAACACTTTATAGTGTGGGGAGGGTGAGTAAATGATGAAAATTGCCATAACATTTTTAGAAATATACCTAAAGTAGACTGAAATTATAGATTTAAAGAAATTTAAGTTAATATATATGTAATCATACATTAAATGAACCCTACAATGAAAAGAAAAAGCAGTTATTTTCAGAAGCCTTTCTCAGCGATGAGTCGCTCCCTGTCATTTTACTCTGCAGTGAACACAATCTATTTTTCATGGCACTCACTGTTTTACTGTCTTCTGTGGGTGTCACGTCAGGTGAGGGGTTTAAGCAAGAACAGCAGGCTGTCATCACCAGAAGGGCAACCAGGACACAGGCATGTTATTACATTACATAGAGCTGCTGGGCTGAAGGAGGAGTGTCGTGTAAACGTTTGAGAATGATCAGGAAAATGAGCCTATTCATCAAAAGCTGACATACCTTTTCCCCATATTATCAGCCTTACACCAATCACCTGCTGGAGGCAATTGAAATGTCTTTTGTCCTAATCAGGCAGGTTTCAGATTCAAACCAGAGATAGGTGGGTATTAACATTCATTTTCCTGTCTCCACCCCACTTTCACTTCTTAAATGTGTTGGATGGTTTGATTGAGACAGACAGATTCATTTTCATTGGCTGCCGTTGGACAGGTAATTCTCATATGTGATCTTCTTCTGTGATCTGACATCTTGACCAGTATGGATTGGTGTGTCCAATACAAGCAGGTAATTTCAATGTAGACCTGCACGCGTGGTGTGTCTGCTCCATCTTCTTTATATTAGGCAGGGCTGATCTGGACAGAATGACGTTACTCGCATGAGACGGGCACCTGCAGCCTTTAACACGAAAACGTTGGGAATTCTGATTCATTTTAGCAAACAGTTTCAACGACCCAGACAAAAACTGTTTTACATGTGGGCTATCATTTGTTCATCACTCCATAGTTTATCCCCATGTTAATATATTTTGAGGAGTGAATCAAATAACAGGCTGTATTTAATTTGGTGACATTACATGTTGCTTTGTTTTAGCCCTTAAGATTTCTTTAAGTTAATCCTTAAGATAAAACAGCTGAGCGATTTACAAAAGGTTTGAAAAAAGCTTTCACTGAGTTAAGGAATTGTTCACCCAAAAATTACAATTCTGTCATTATTTACTCACCCTCATGACATTTACTTGCCCTCATGTCACAGACATGTTTAAATATGCAGAAGTGGGAAGAAGATTTTGTTACAACTCTTGTGTTCGAAGTCATAAAGGTTTGCAATGACACAAGGTTTAGTAAACAGATACGAATTTGAGTTTTTGGGTGATTTCTAAACAATTTTCATAATGATTCACTTAAACATATGCATCGATTCACTAACATAATGATTTACTTAAAATGGGATATCACAGGTGAATGAATATAGTATGTACATTAAAAACAACATTAATACATAACATGCAGATCAAAAAACGTCAATGTCATTTTGGCCTAAACGTGACTCAGCATTCTCTCTGATCTCACCTCAGTGCCTCCGTGCTCATGACACCATCTACACTCCACACTCCATGACCTCCATTGATTTTCCTCAACACCTTGTCATCTGTGAGACAATCTTCTCAGATGCTTCTCGAGTAGCTTCAGGGTTTTTTTGTCTTATTCATGATAAGGGCCCCACATTACAACACTCCATTCAACCTCTGGTTATGGAGCCTTAACAACCTCCCTTTGGGTTTGTGTGGCGCTTGTTTCCGACCTACCGAAACTGCTGACCCATCCAAAATTTGGCAACAGATGCTTCTCCGTCTTCTCCTCTCCAGTGTACATGTGGCCCGTGTCTGTTTCTTCTACCCCATCGCATTGGTTTTTCCCTGATTTCCCAGGTCTGGGTTTGGACATCTGCTAACCAATTCCCAAGCCCTCATAATGCATCTGTGCACCTCACACATTAGTCCTTGGTTAAGTAACCTTCAGCTGCATGTACAGTATTTGAAGATGTAGACACTCACCGGTCAAATGTCAACACTGGTTCATTTGAGATGGCAACAGCTTGCGGTACCGTGAACACAATCGTAACATTCAGGAAAACCAGGAGTCAGAGATGCATCCATGTGACCAGATATGGACTTTTTGAACCTAAAAACCAGAATAGAGTTAGTTTTTGAGATGTTAAATACTGGTGGCAGGTGACAAATAACCATGCTGTAAATAAAACCAGAATGCCACACAGTCACAGTGAAGGCCCGCAGCAAAATCTCAGTGGTTTTTTGTCCATACAATGGAAGTCAATGGGTACCATTGTCATGTGGTTACCAACGTTCTTCAAAATATCTTCTTTTGTGTTCCTCAGAAGCAAAACAGTCATACAGGTTTGAAATGAAATGAGTGAGAGTAAATTGTGGAAGATCAATTATGCCTTTAGATGTCCTGTTTGATTCAGACATACAGCACTTAAGTAAAATACATTGTGAATAGAATTCGGTTTTCACTATAATATTACCTCATAAAAGTCTGATATCAGAAATTGTGTAATTGTGCAATAGTGTAGCTAGGTAAACAGAGTCTAAACACATTATCTTCTGTGAAAACAAGAAACAAAGCATGACTATGAGAAGACCCAAGAGTGGTTTCTGCATTTGTTTCTCACATTTGTCTCACAACCATTCTCTCTCCTCCTCCTGCATCTCTTCAACTTTCTCCTTCAGGAATGAAAATTTAATGGCCTCAGCTGTTGCCAGATCACACCCAGCTGTCTCTCCTGTGCAACAAGCCATCCTTAATCATTAAACGACCAGCGCTTCCATTTTGTCTCCTTTTGCATGTCTTTGATGTGAGTGAAGGTTCAGTTTAGATGCCAGCATGCATCTGTGATCGGATCTGCTTGCACCTTCAAATGCAGGGCCAGGAATCATTGTGAAGGCAATGTGCCAATGATTTACCTTCTCCTAGCTCTTTTCATCTATTAGAAAGAACCTGGTCTCACAGCAGGATTTTGTCAATGGATCAAAAAGAAAGAAAGAAAATTCTGGAATAGCATTCCAGTGCTGTGCAAAAATAACAAAGACAAACATAATGCCTGAAGCTGACTGTAAAAAGCTCACAAGCTAGTCATGCGATTTAATGCCAGTTCTATTTAACCTTCTCTGCGCTCCATAATTAATAATATAATAATATAACATTTTTAAAGTAGCAAGCTCCTTCAGTTATTACTATTAAAAGAAACTTTTTTGTCACCAGTGTTGTCAAAAAAAAAAACGTTGATGAATAAATATTTATCTACAAACAAAAAATCTGCCATTATAGTCAGCCTCATGAAACTCCAAACATTTTTTTTTCTGTAAAACACAGAAGAATAATTTTTAAAAAACCTTTTTGCTCATGAACGACAGCGCATACAGTGCAGTAAGGATAAAGTAGTCCCTACAACTATATTCCTACACCCCTAAACAATACTGCACTGAAACTCATATTTTCATTATTTATTATTCAATAAAAATCTGGTCTCTGCTACAACTCTCAAATGTCATCTTCTTCATATAACACAGTATTGTCATAAAACCTGGTGTGACATGAGCGTGAGTAAATAATGACAAAACTTTGGGGCGACTTATTCTATACCAACAACTTGCTTAACAAAGTTATTCTGACAGGAACTTTAGTTAGCATGGTAAATTACAGCATCTGTGTATCATCTTTCTGAAAACACAGTTTGACAACCTCTTTATTTATTCCTTTTGTTTAAAGTTACACAGCTCTCTCATGGGGTTGTAGCTCCATCTACCCAGCAGGCATTTGTGAAAAATCTCCGCATTTTACAGCCCACTTTCTAATAGGAGCGTTCGGATGAAGATAAAGCCACAAGCTGCGGTAAATGGGCCAAAGATACAGAGAGATAAACTCCTATTTGATGATGAAAGCTGCAGTTTCCCGCAGAGGTTCCTCAGCTTCAGCAGGTGGGCTATTTTTGACTGGCTCCATACTGTTGGGGCTATAAAACATTCCTACGGCACAAAGCCTACAGTGAAACATGGAGAGCGAGACCTTGACTAAAATAAGCTCTAAGAAATGTGTTCTATTGAACTGGCATAACTGTACCACCAATTAACTACATCACAAATGTTTAATAATTTCCTTTAAGTAATTTGTTCAACTCTGTTGATACTCAAGGTCAAATCAAGGGTCAAATCAAAGGTCAAGACTAAATCAAGGTATTTAGTCATTTAAGATGAAACTCCTTTCAAGACCTTGAAGATTTGAAGGTTTACTCAATGTTTTTTTGTTGTTTAAAACTTTCATTTTTTTGAAGTTTTATTTTTCAATGATAAGGGTAGGGTAGGCAGTTTTGAAGAGGCTAGCAGTAGCAAGCCAGCTTTGAAACCATAAGATCCCACCCTCCTTTCAGAGTGCTTCCCAAAGCCACGTCTCCTCCAACACACAAAACGGTTTCTGAAAAAACCCTACCTTGCCTTCAATATAAATTCTCCTGTCACAGATAGTAAACTCTGGGATGTACAGTAAATGGTTCTCCACTGTTCTGAGCTAAGACTGACTGATCTTTTGACAAATGCCTAGAACATCTTATAACAACATTTGAATACATTTTAATACACACTAAAGTACTAAATCATATGACCATATTTATGCACCATAGTATATACATACATATCATCATTGTACATGCAAACAAAGCCTATCACTATCTTATGTCTAAAAAGAGCTACTTTTAATTCCTTTTTAGTAGGGTAGGCATAAACAAAATAACGAAATAATGAATGAATCATAAACGTACAGTTTCTAAGCACACACACAGATTGCTGTTTCAAGTGGAGTAGGAAATGGAGAGTTAATTAGTGACAGTACACAGTTTTCCTTCAGCAAGACCGATGGGGCCCGCACACTGACACAGCACAAAGACAAGCGTCTCATAGGTTTACTAAAATGGGTTTTAGCAGTTCATGCCACACAGACACTCGCACACCATTTTAAACACATCTAATTTAATCAAGATGACTTTGCCTTGATTAAACTCTCTCAAGAGCTGTCGAGCTCATCTGCTCTCTCTCTCCCCTCATCTTCCTCAGCAGCATATCCTGGCAGGTTTGGTTTCCTCTCTCGTTTACTCTTACACACTCACTGTCTGTCACTCTCTACCTCTTCCTCTCTCTCTAGCTGTGCTGCCCCAGGGTCCCTATACAGTGTTCACTGCAATGTCTTTGGAAAGTCACAATTTTTATTGCCCTCAATGTCATTAAACACAAACAACAACACTAATCAGTCATACAGATTTGTTTGGGACATAAAGTCACAATAAACTTGTGGAAATAAAGACTATAAATTACTATAATTGCGGATCTATAAATGTATAAAAGGAAGCGCAGGCCATGTATGGTGACCCATACACAGAATCTGCCCTCTGCATGTAACTCATCCAGTTAGTTCACACACATTAGTAGTGAGTTGTGAATACTCACACTGAAAACTGTGAACAGACAACCAAAGCAGTGGAAAGCACTGTGAAGTGATATATTGATATACATTTGATCCCTATGAAGTGTGAAGTCCCATTTGGACCGAACCTTTATGCTCCCCATAATCTGGAATCTTATTTTAAGAAGCTGAATACTGTGTGAATACCTCTCTCTCTTTCTTTCTCGCTCTGTCTCTTTCAGTCTTTCACACTACTGGTCATGGAACAGTAAACCTGTCATTTTCACTCACTTCTTCAGAAAATGACAAAAACACATATTTGCTACAGCCACTGGATATCTGCGGCGGACTAGAGTGTAATGAGAAAACAATACACTGTTTCCTTTGTAAACTGCCAGTTCAGAGTTCTGTTTGCAGATAGAGATTCTACAGTATAGAAATGTTGTCAGATACCTATAATTTGTGGCATTTTCCTAAGACAAGAATCACTGTTACTATTGCTCATACATTATTAGTATTAAACCAATACAGCTGTGGCTTACTGGTAAGTGACTCGGGCTTGTAATCAGAAGGTTGCTGGTTCGATTCCAGTGCTGGCAAGTAGCAACTGAAGTGCCCTTGAGCAAGGCACCTAACCCCCAATTGCTCCCCGGGTTTGGGTTATCTGACAAAATTGTCATATCTGACAAATGTCACTTTCACTTTCAAACCATCAGCAGGTTTAACAAACTTCCTTGGCCATTCCTGCTCATGCTCAGTTTAACCCCTGGTGGCACTAGCCACATAAAATTATCTGTATAAAATCTGTATATCTGTATCTGCATGGTGTAAAAAGGCACAAAAGGTTTAAGACAAAAAACCTGAGTTAAACACCTAGTTAAGCGGGAACGTTCTCAGAACATCAGCTAACATACTCTAAAAATTCTCAGTTAAAAAATGTTTTTGCAGTAACGTTTGTAGAATCTTTTAACAGTGTATGTCATATAAAAAACATTAATCATAAGTTGTTAGTGGAACGCTTTGAAAACATTACAGAATTAAACAATGTTTGAATAACATTCTTATAACCAAGCAATGTTGTTAATTGCTTGCATTTTGTTGTTAATTAATTGCATGTTGTTAATACAGCATGTCTAAAACATGTCTAAAAATCTGGACATTTTGAATGTTCTAGGAACGTGTTGTCTAATGTTGTTACTTAATGGAAACAACAGGGAAACGTTCTTAGAACAAATTGTTACCTGATTAACTCATTACATTATTAATTTGCTGCAAAAATACCAACAGCAGATTATAAAAGTTTACACAAAAGGTAGGTGGCCATTCTGAAGAAGAATCCTGTCACTTTATCGTATCACCTCAGCCTGGCCTGT
This sequence comes from Chromobotia macracanthus, assembly GCA_036877525.1. Classification (NCBI taxonomy): domain Eukaryota; kingdom Metazoa; phylum Chordata; class Actinopteri; order Cypriniformes; family Botiidae; genus Chromobotia; species Chromobotia macracanthus. The sequence goes on along the minus strand of JAZGTH010000004.1, from coordinate 4,892,282 downwards.
CCTCACTTCTTTTCAACTGAGACATGCTGTTCCTGTCAGAACTGAATCTACAAGACAGAGTGCTTTTCATTTCAAGTTCCTTGATCTCAGGAACCTTTCATGTCTAAGAGAACAAGTCTCTTTGACTCCACTGTCACGACAATTCCCGGAAAAAGACCTTTCAAGTGTTCAAGTGCTCTTCTTGTTCCGTCTTTACCACATTCTTCAAAAAACATCCATATCGATTAAAATCAACTGATTTGCAGCATTTAATAAGAAACGCTGACAGAAGAAGGTGTGAATGAATGAAGTGCTTTGATTTACCTCCACAGGCCACAGATCAGTGGGTCAGTCGCCCAGAGCTCTCATGTGTGAGGTCTGGACTGAAGGTATCCCTTGTTGCTCCTTTTATTTGAGGGCCAGTGCCCCCGGAGGTCACAAAATTGCACGCTGAAACCACAGAAGATCACAAAGGACCTTGGAGGGCTTTGTCAAATAACCCAAAACCTGAAGAATTTTACCTCAGAGGTTTACTGTGGTGTCCCAGCAGCATTCAGACAAGAAGGGGTGCCATTGCCTCCATCATATACACAATTGTACATTTTTTTAGACTTTGGGCCACCACATTTAAATTTATCATAGTATCATCACAGGAAAATAAGATAATTAACCCTGTTTTCTTCAATGCCACTACAAACACTCAAACATGTAGTACGTCTTTACAGGTGGCCAGGGCCCCATCTTGGGGTTCACAAAGGGACAACAAATTTGCAGTTGTGCAATCCGTGTGTGTTCTCAATCACAGAAATCGAATATTTTCTAATCATCATCAACCAGTTAACGTGTTTTAAGTTTTAACTCAATGATACTGCTGCTAAAAATTAATTATAAAATTAATTAGATCTAAATAGTTGTTTGCATATTTTTTGGTCTAAAAAAAACGCACAGAAATTGATTTACCAGACGTGCAACAGAAACATGACATTTTGCCTCCTCACTAATTATCTAAAGAAGAAAATAATAACAGGATACTGCTTATTATTCACATGCAAACTGCTTTTAATATCAAAATGATATTTCTACCATACTAAAAAATAATTACCATTGACACTTAAACAATGTTAAAATGAGAATGACAGTAATAAGCTTCTTAATTGGGCAAACAATGAAATTTCAAAGAGCTGCTTATATAAATAATAATAAGAGTCTCTCGCAGAGGTGTGGCAGTTGTGAGAATGTATAACTAATACATTTATGGTGTGTTACCATTTTCATTTCTATCTCTTCAATGAGCTAAACCTTCTTGATAAGTCACTAAATTCTGCTATATTTGTTGCATATTTATTTTCTGTGGATGGCACAGGACCATAAAATGTTTATCCAATCATTGCATACACTCCGAATGCAATGAAAGGATGTCCTGCTTGTCTGTCAAACTATGTATTTGCATATCTCCATGCACCCTGCTGATGCAGACAATCTTCAATTGTCTGTCAACATGTTAATGTATTTTGAAGGAGGCGTGGCTTTAGAGAGCGCTCTGAACAGAGGGCGGGATCTTATGATTTCAAAGATAACTTAATATTGCTAGCCTCTCCAAAACTGCCTACCCTACATTTGACAAAAAAAGACAAAAAAACACCATACACATACTGGAAGTTAAATACAGTGCTAAAGATTTGTCGACTTGCAACATTTGAATACACACCATACAAACATATCTGACCGCAGATCGCTGCGATTGACCAACCAGAATCTGGTATTCAAGAGAGGCACGTAGTATTGATTTGTAAAGCATTACGTAAAGTTAAATCCTAAAATATTTTTATTGTTTTACGTCAATCGTTATTCACGTGTAATCAGAGGAACAATTGACAATTTCATTTGGAAAGCAGATGGCGCCGCACACCTGGATAAATCCACAGAGACACAACCATCTGAAAAACTCAGCTGGTTCCCTCCACATTCCCTTAATAATAGAGATTTTCCATTAATTTGACATCCTGCCTCTGTGTTTTGGTAACAGGAAACATTCTCATAATGTTGGCTCATGTTCTCTAAATGTTCTCTCAAAGTTATCAAATGTGTTCTTGCAGTAACATTAAAAAAACTTTTTTAACGTTATATATCATATCAAAGATGTTATTCTTATGTTGTTAGTGGAACATTACAATAAAAATTACAAAATTAAAAAAGTGTGAATAATGTTCTTAACCAACCAATAATGTTAATACAACAGCTACAAAACTAGACGTTTGTAGATGTTCTTTAATGGAAAAGTTAGGGAAACGTTCTTACAATCCACAATTGTAAGATGGGAACTAATAACCCAAAGGTCCTGGGTTAAAGTGTTGAGCCACAGTACACTAGTATGACCATTTACCCATACATAATTTGAACATACCCAGTTTTGCCCAAGATGACTCAAACACTCAAAGCAGTGACTAATATCAAAGCAAATGTAGATGAAAAGAGAAACACAGATTCCTCATTTCTCAAGGTGTTTCAAATTGTTTGTTCCCCCAGTGAAAGTTAATAATCTTACAACATTCAAAACAGTGTTTTCAGTTTAAATAATGAAGCTTTAAAAACACTTAATGTCCTTGGTTATATAAATTAATGTGATTATTGCATTTACATGCTAATATGTGAGTTTAGTAAATTATTAAATGTTTTTCTAATGCATAATAATAAACAGATTTCTAATGCATAATTAAATACATTTAATTGAACTATTTTTTAGATTGTTAGTCTTTGCATTTGAAATATAGTGTGGGGGCGCAGCATTTTTTATTCTTTGCTTTGAAAAAGCAAATCTTGTGGGTAAGAAAATGTTTCTATTAAATGTTATGTTAGAAGAAAACACGCTTTCACTTGCCATCATTCATGGGCACTGACCCCCACACTGACTTCTTGCTGTGGAATAATCCAGAAGTCTGTCAGGACTCACTGTCATGGCCTTGGAGTGTTTGCCTGTGGTGATATAAACATGCAGTTTAATGTCTGACTTTAGCATCTGTATCCTCAGCATAAGGAGAAGAGAATGTACATGTATATCCATTTGTGAATAGCTGACCTGTATATAGGGGGGACGAGTACAGTGCAGTACAGTGTAATACCAGTTAAATGTTTGGACACACTTATAATATTCATAAAAGTGACATTTTAATGTAAAGCTTTATGGTAACATGCTGATTAGAAAATATGAATTTCCTGCGAGAGAATCTTGGTCAGTACTTAATTCCCATATTTTAATTTGTTATGCCAGTGACTGCATTGCTCACCACTTTTTGTATTTGACAGTGATTTTTTCTGCACCTCCATCTGCAAAGATTCAACATTCAACTCAACAGCATTATCTTTCCCAATTAATCCTCTTCTACAGCGCTTTCCCCCCCATGTTGTTCTCTGTGTTGGGTGAGCAGGAATACACTGTATGGATTTTTCCATAAACACATGAAATAGGGAAGAGCTTTCTCAGTTAATCACTTACACGCTCTACAAAAACGTGTTTAATTGGAAAGTTATCAAATAACTCAAGACACACAGTCCCTGCTGAAAGCAGATATTGATTTCAGGTTCACGGTACTATTGCACAAATGCCATCTCCAAGAGAGTTTCCCATCAGCCCCTGCCAGCGTGCGATTGGACAATGATTGATCTGTTACAAAGTGAATCATTGATCAATCATGGCCATGATTTCAGCCTCTGAAACCTCCTCCAAACAGGTCATAAGTCCTCAGACGTCACCACTGTCACAATGGCTTCATAACAACAACTTCCACCAAATGGGTAAATGTGCTCCGATTACTCTGCCAGCTGTGCCGGTTCGCTGTTGGTTATGAAGAACCACAAATGTCAGTTTTAATTTGTCCGACTTCTATCTCAAGTTGATATCTCAGGCAAAAAAGAAAAAAACGTTCCACTGGATTTTCCAGTCTTTTAAAATCGCAAATGCAAAAATGAGTGCTCACTGAAGTATAAACCCAACAAATGCAAATAAAGTCATGGTACAATTCACAAAATACATTCAATGCTGCAAAATTTTAAGGGATTTGAACCTTTTGCTGGATAAAACGTTCTATTGTGTCACGTTGTATTTCTGTCTGTACTCAACCAGATATGCCAATTTGTACCTGCTGGGACAATAATTTGGTCCTGCTAGACCTGGCACTGCTGCGGGTGTAAATTAGAGAGAAAGGATGAGGTGATTTTGGACTCGGGTCCTGAAATGTCAGATATCTTGGAGTTTACGTCCTACTGATCATTAGTGAAGTGTTATGGAAAGCTGGTTCACGATTTTCTTTTAGAAACTGTGGTGTCATTTGCTTAAAGAGGCAATGTCGACCACTTTGAGCCCTGAAGTCTGTTTATAATGTTGGTAAAGATTTTCTTATATATTGCTATACATGCGTAGAAGTCTTAAAGTTACAGTAACAAATTCCGCCAGTATTTACTCATCCTCTTGTGACTCCAAACCTATATGATTTCTCTTCTGTGAAACACAAATGGTCCATCTTTAAAGAAAACCCATATGCCATCAAAGCTCCTAAACTGCTACACACTCTGAACATGCAGCAAAATCACTTTTGTGTTTCTTTAGAAGAAAATAAAGTCATTGTGGTTTAGAATGAAATGCAAGTTAGTAAATGATGAATTTGTACATTTTGGTAAACTATTACAGAAAGCTCATGGCTATTTGACTAAATCAATCACAGACTGTGATTGTGGCTGTGAATTGTTGGCTTAAACACATTTTCATTTCTTTACAGCTGCATTACAATCACAATGGGAATGTATTAGACATTAAGAAAAAATAAACAGTGAAGAAAAACACTTATCGCCCGTGGACCTTTATTGCTCATGCTCAAAAACTGGGTTCATGGCGTGCTATCAGAGGATGCGTCCGATAATGCCCTGCAGCATCACTTTGATATGTTGCTGGAATTAATCTTGTGTGGTTGGACTATAGGTCTGCTCCAAAATCTGGTGAACTAGCAAACGACACAGCATTTAAAGGATCCCAGGCATGCATAGGTTTTGTAATGAGGGCTGTAGATTTTACATCGTGTAGATTTTAAGTGTGTGTCAGGGTTGAAATACGACAGCTAGTCAGCTATTTTAGCCTTACTCCACAGACAAACATGACGGGCATTTTGCAGCTAACTCGTCTCTCAGGACTCTTTGAGAACACTTAAGACTAACATGCCTGTTTTCCCTGTAGATCAATAATACTGTAGTCGACTTCACCACCTTCCTTTATCATGTGATAATTGCTGATGTGTCCTAAACTTTCTCCTCTCCCTTGCAGGACAGAATGAGGCACTTCTCTGATGTCCATTATAAGGGGCTGAGAGGAAGCTCAAAGCACAAGGGCTTGCTGCAGTGAAGGAGGTCTTGTACCCAACACTAAATCATCAGTAAGTCTCTTTTTTCTCTGGCTGCTTTATTTTTGATATTCTAGTGGGTATTTGGCTTGTAGCATTGGTTGCCACTAAACACAGCATGGATTTGATAGCCATGAACACAATGCCTGAAGGCATAACATCCAACACACACTCATACAGACCAAATTCACTTGCATAAACACACACACACACACACACACACACACACACACACACACACACACACACACACACAACACACACACACACACACACACACACACACACACACACACACACACACACACACACGTTTACTTATCTAAATGGGGACAGTCCATAGACTTCTATTGTTTTTATACACAACTAGTTATAACCAATATAACCTAACCCTAACCCACACTTTCTGCATTTTTACAATAAAAAAAATGGTTTGCAATATTTTTATAGTGTTTTTAAGGAGGCTTTGCCCAGATTTGTCAGGTTTTGCTGACTTTTTGGTACAAATTTGTCCCCAATGTTAAGTAAACCCACACACGCACAAGCACACAAACATGCACAAACAAATCACTCACCTCCTCTCTCACAGAGGGCACAAAGATTTTAAATATTAATTTCCAGAATCCTGCTTTCTCATTGGTTGTGGGGCTCTTGGCAACTTTTGCATGCAACACATGCAACCACAATATATTTTTGTACTGATTTGCGAACGTCTGGCAAATACAGCTTCTCTAAACACACGCTGGTTCATGCAAGGTGCTGATAAGTAGCAGCACAGTATCTGCTGTCACAGAAGCGTATCTACAAATAGTCCGACTCTGTAAACCAGGCTTGTCTCTTTTCCTTTATTGGTGGTAGACTCATTTTCCTCTGCACTGCAGGTGTCTGCCCATGATACAGCCATAGCAAGAGATAATGCTTATTCTCATAAACTATTGCAGAGCATTGTGATTTAACTGTCAGATCAGGTTGGTATTATAACAAGAAATCTGTCAAGCACACGTTTCACCTGATGTTTATTTCTGCTGAAAGCCTGGGCCATTTCCTTCAGATGTTCCTGTGCTCAAATCAGCACACCACCATACCATTGCTGAGTCCTCTTAGCTTTTTCCTCAAGAGACATAATTCATTACGTGTGTCATTTGTAGAGTTTTAGTTACGTTTCTTTTAAATATTGATACTGTCTCAGATGTTTTTTCTTGGAGAAACAACTGAGATATTTTAAAGGTAGGGTAGGAAATCTTTTCCGAAACATGTTTTTGTTATGCTGGTTAAAAGTCTCTTCAAATCCTGATAGCAGTCACTAAGTAAAGTGGTATATGTGTGGAAGGCGCAGGACCATAAAATGCTCATCCAATCATTGTATTCTGTTTGAATACAATGACAGGATGTCCTACCTGCCTGTCAAACAATGTTTTGCATACCTCTGTGGGCTTTTGGAGGCGTGGCTTTGGAGATCGCTCTGATCGCAGAGCGAATCTTATGCTTTCAAAGCAAGTTTGCTGTTGCTAGCCTCTTCAAAATTGCCGACCCTACCTTTAAAAGATCCGATCTAATCTGTAAACGGACATATTGTTTCCATTATTGTTTCATAATTTAATGTTAATTGCAATAAATTAAATTATGATAAGTGTAATTATTTTAATGTATTTAGCCTTTATGCTTAATATGAAACACATGAAATTACTGTGATAGCTCTATTACCAAAACAACAGTTAACCTATATAATTGTTGTCATACACTAGCCTTGTGTAATGGGGTTTGACATGCTACAAGTCCTTTCTCCGTCAGTAATTAACCCAATCAGCTCATTCCTCTCTGTTCATCTAGATAAAGGTTTTAATGGAAGGCCTTTGCATGTTTCCAGAGCAGAAACGCTAATGAGCAATCCTGTCACTAATTGGAGTGATGCTAAGGCACCTAATGAGACTGCAGAAACAATATGAAAGAGGAGACTGTAAAACTGCTCCTGTGTTTCAAATAAACCCTCAGAGAAAACTTGCGCTTTGACATTTAAAGCAAACAAATCCATATGGTAGGCTCGGACGCCCACACATTAAGCAAGGTTTGACAGCAGCTCTCTGCTATGGAATTGAATTACCGTGCGCTTTGAAGTCCCAAAGCAACAGAATGAAGGCGAAGGCTAGACAAAGAGCGTGCTCGCTCCGCTTCCAGAGTCTGAACGGTCAGCCAAAACTGCAGCTAAAACCGACACTGAACTGATGGTGGTCTCGTCCCCGCGCAGGAGCTGAGATCTTTCAGCAGAGTCAAAGCGTGACATGCAGGCCATTCTGGGAATTAAACGTGTCACAAGTCATTAACCCTGAGCTTATCATGGGATGTGTGGAGGCCCATAGGCAGGGCAGAAAGCTATCGATTCACCGCACGCTGGACCCCGATGCTGGAAGGAAGGTTAGAGCAAGGGGAAGCCCACTGTGACTCTGCTCCATGAAATCCACAGCTCAGAATGTGTCTGCCCCCTCTATTTTCACCCTAATGTGGGGTCTATCCTTCTGGGTGACCTCGGACTGAGAGCAGATGTTGGACGGGCTATGAGCAAACTGCAAATGTCTCTCGAGCTGTCCACATTTCTACTTCCGTTTGTAGTTGTAGAGTTTATGAACCAGATTTGAATGTAGATTGAAATTAGTATAAATACAGAGGGGGCAAAAAAACATCCTACACAGTAAGCAAAGACATTGATGGATAGTTGAGGAAAACAGAACTGTACATAAAAGCAGAACAAGTTGCTTACAAGTATAATTTCGCAACTATAGCAACTAAAACAGATTCTACAGCATACAAATATATACGAGAGTTTTCTAGGGTGTAACTGAGAACAAATGGTTTTGTTATTTGACAATCAGATCATTTATTTCTTAAAGCTGCAATCTGTAACTTTTTTGGTTTAAAAATGAAGTTATTCAGTACATGACAGATCAGTTTTCAAAACAGTCTCCTTAACTTACCCCAATTTAAAACAGTAAATTTATAATAATGATTTAGCATTTGAGCTGCCTGGTATTATTTCCCGGGAAATGTCGGTTTGGCTTCATTTGATTTTAACATACGTAAAGAAAAGTAACTTGTAATTTTATGTTTCAAACATTGATGGCAGTAGAGAGGCGAACATTATGTAATTTGTGTAAATAATGTTTAACAGTACAAAAACACAATTACTAGACTATAGATCTTTTAACAATACACACCATTTCAAAGCAGCTTCACAAAAAATCATACTGTATGTGTCAATTTTCTCATAATCTCTGTTATCTCTAAAACTTTCTTAATGTCTTAATATTTTTGTCTTTAGGTTGTGAGCAAGACAAGAGTAACTGTCGCCAGGAATGAACAACTATAAGATCTTAGTAATGGAGAGAAACCCTGAGAGAAACCAGACTCTGTAGGGGGTAGTTGACCTCTGGCTATTCAGCATAAAGCTAATGTCAGTATTACCTACTGACCATTATTAATACAGTAAACTGTATGGTATGTTTAAGACAAAAGAACGGGAGTTAAGCTTTAAGTCACCAAGTCACCGTCTTTTCTCCCCTATCCTTGAATGAGGAAAAAAATGCAGCATAGAACTTGATGTCATTGACTGGATCGTTGGAGGGATAAAAGGGGCCGTAAATGTTTTTGTAAAAAGAAAAAAGCACATCATTTATAAAGATTATCCAGTGTAATATTCCATAAAAAGTAAGAATAGTAAATTTTGATTTCATGGTGATTTAAAGATTAATAACTATGGTTGTCTCTATAGATACATTGTGGTATTCCTCTACTGCATACAACAACGCTGAAACAAATTCCACATGGTTGCATGGCGATAAACAAGGACTCTTGAGTCTCCTTGTTGTGGTTCAGTTACTCCCCCCTGACCAGTAAACAGATCTGAGACCCATCTATCACTGGAGCATCCACACCACAGTAAGAGATGCCCGACATCAATCGGAAAACAGTTTCACCGAGTCTCTGCACAACGAGCAGCGTGAAGATGTCTACCGAGGTCTGTCTGACACTTCGAAAAATAACACAGGGTAAGAATGATGTCACATCAAAAGCAATTTGATCACACGCTGCAGAAAATAAAAGGGGAGAGAAGTGTCACACTAAAGGGAGAGTGGGGCGAGGAGATGGTTCAAACACACCCAGGAATGTAAGATTTAATTTGCCTGTGATAGAAATACCACAGGAGTGTTGTCATAAGAGCCGCGGAACAACCAGGGTCAGGATTTCATTAAATGATAGAAGCAGCCCTTTCCTACAGTAACTCTGTTTTTCTTATTATATCAAGCTTTATTATAACTTTCAAAGACGAGTGATGACATGCTATCACATTATTCTCTCCTCTGTGAAAAGATTGTTAAAACCCTTCTAGTGAGGCATGTCTGTTACTTTGGTACTGAACAAACTCTGAACCCTAAGTATTACATTTTCAGCACATAACTCATCCCTAGTTAGCAATGTTACATTGCAGAAATGTTTCCCTAATGTTTCCATTATTAACAAAAACATTCAAAATGTTACTTTGAATGTTCAAGGAATGTTCAAAACATCCTTTTTTGATGTTGTATTAACGTTATTGCTTGGTTATGAGAATGTCATTCAAACTTTAAAATTCTGTAACATTTTTAAATTGTTTTACTAACAATTACTAACAATTGTTTTACTTTTTGGAACTTTTTGGTAATATTGAGAGAACTTTTAGGGAATGTTAGCCAACATTCTGTCATATCTGGATACCAAAATATATTATTTACTTGAGGCAGTAATCAAATGCCAGAACAGCCTAGCAACCATTTAATAATTCCCTAACAATCACCCAGAACACAGCACATGCCAGAAAAACTCCAGACATATTGGCAACTGCATAACAGCGTCTGGAAATAACACCACAGCATCGTCAAAATGTACAAATTTGTTTTTTGCAGTGTTTTTTCAAAACTGTACCTTAGTAACTGTTTTCAAACCAAATTCCATGGTTACCAGGGTAGATGTTTGTACGAGGAATGTGAAAATGCACCATAATAACCAGAGTTTCCATGCCATGGTTACCATGGTCAATCTGAGAAACTCAAATTGTTAAAATGTGTTTCTCATCCAGCAGGAAGACAGAGAGACACACAAATAGACACACACTCAAATAGACACGCACACACACACAAACAGACACACACAAACAGACACACACAGACAGACAAACAAACAAAGACACACAGACGGACAGACATACAAACAATTAGACAGACAGAGACAAAATAGATACACAGACAGACAGGCAGGCAGGCCTACGATTCTCCTAGGAAGCATGTGTCTCTCGTCCTGGGCCACAGGCTCCTCAACGACAGCTTTACTTACGACTGACAGCCTGGTGCCACTTACAGATCAGGTCTGTCTCCTGCATTTATTCTAATTGCCACAGCAAGCGTGAAAAGCTATTCTGCGTGTCCATCAATCTCTCATCTCTTATACAGCAGGTTGCACTGAAAATATATTCTGAGGCAGGGAAATATGAGAGGCTATGAAAATATATGCATGCGCTGCATGTTATTTAACAGAGTATCTTGAATATTGAAGTGGCGAAGGGACCATAATACAACTCTGGTTCCCGCCTTACAAAACGCCCGCGGTCACTCATCTCAGCCCTCAGGGGAGTGGATATACACATTCTTTTGCATAATACATCCCAGCATGCCCTGTTTTCAGAAAGAAGCACTTTTTGACAAAACAGGGAATTTGGGAATATGATATTCATGATTTCTTTCAAAGCTCTGCTCCACGGGCGGATTTGTATTTTTATATGTAGGCATGTTCTAAAACAGGAAGCTAAAGGCAAACGAACGATTCTTAAACTGCGACTTCTGGGTATTACAACAGTTTGTGAAGTGCAGACAGAATAGGGCATTTTTAATGACGCCTCATAAAACACATGTACTCAAGGTAGTTGAAAAGTCTATGCCCAGATGACAATGTAATAACCTCGTTGAAAAATATATATTTTTTCCTTGTCTATAACAGAATAGGAAAAATTTGGTTTGGAAGTTTGAAAATAAAGCCATTTCTGAAAATGAGCTTAGGTTTGAAGTTAAACTCTTTCCCGGCTGTCTATCACGGCCTTGGTTTCTTCATCCATGCCTACACAAGCTGTTTCTGTAAGTGGCTAGCACTATTTATTTAGACATGCTCTGTTTACTAAGACCAGCAAAAAGGAAGATTACCTTAAATGACTTACCCTGTTTATCTCATTGGCTATGATAAATTCAACACCCTGCAATTTATTTCTCTTGATATGGCAAATGAATTCACAAGATTTTATGCAGTGATCAGAATGTTGATTAGCGGTTTAAAGAATAATATGAATTTTAACAGCCGACCATTCATGAAAATTATTTTTCAGCAATATTTCCTTGCTGCCCTATCATGATGTAAAAAATCTTTACATAAAAATAGCGACTAAGAGATCAGAAAATTGCAGCTAAATGATCAAATGATGGCTCATTTGTTAATTAATGGTTGTGGTTGTTATATGCTTGTCATTGAACGACTCAGAAATACACCTTTGGCAGCTTCTAATTCTGTATACATTTTTTGTCTTTGCACCCACATATAAACCACTGGGCTGCAAATTACATTCACAGAAACAAAGAAATAACCTTCCCCATTCACAAATAAACAAATGAATACATAATGTAAAGAAAAGTTCACCCAAAGATGAAAATTCTGTCATTTAGTCGCCCTCATGTCATACCTGAGACACCAAATGTTATAACCATTATAGTTCCAGTGTGTCCTATTAAGTGTGGCACAGCAGGTTTAAAATCACAATTTCTGATTGCTCGTTGCATTTATTCCTTATGCATTCATTACTTACAGTACATGTGCTGTTAGGAACCAGAAACTTACTAAAAAAAAACTATTTAAATTGTTGATCTTTTAAAATATCTAAACATCCTTTAAACAAAATTAAGTTACTTGGTGAGGTGAGTTGATTTCTATATATTTTTAATTATAATATTTTTATATTAATAATATTTGAATATTTTTAAGAAAAGCAGCTTATCAAAGATAATAAAGCCTTAATGTCCTTTTGCTTCACAATTAAATTGTTCTTGTTTAAAGGATGTTTTCCTTTTTTTATACTGAAAAAATGAACATATGACAGTGATATTTAGCGGTGGTACCACCCCACACAGATAGTCTTGCTTTGCTGGTCTGTTGGCAAGCACTGCTATAATGCAATATATCCTCTCAGGAGTGAAACTGGTGCTTCTTATGACTCAAGCGTCAAGGGCCGGACGTTACAGATGAATTGATTACAGTGTGTTGGACTGTGTCCTTAGGCAAAGGATGTCACTGTAACTACTAACTCAGAACTTCTTTACCAGTAATAAGTGAGAGTTTGGTAAGAAGGAAAAGCCTTTTGGGAACTAAACCTTTTTATTTAATGAAGCGTGCTTAAAAAAGTGGCTTGAAAGGGGGCTATAATATAAAACTTTTATACTTAAATATAATGTGGGCTCAGATGAGGAAGTTCGTAAGAGTTCACTGCAGGATCTGGGTTAAGGCAGAACTTCTTTCAGAGACCTTTTATGGCTTTTAGTCTCGGAGTGTCAGACAGAAATAAAATTTCACAATAATTAATATTTAGTGTGAAAATGTCTTTAAGATCATGAGAAAGAGCGAGTGCAATGGGAAATGGCTCCTGTATCCCCAGCTAACGTTCTCCAAATGTTCTTTTAAATTTATTAAAAACGTTCTTGCAGTAGCGTTAGTGGAACTTTGTTAACGTTATATATCATATCAAAAACATTTTTCTTCAGTTGTTAGTGTAACGCATTAAAAATGAAAGATTAGATGTTGATGAATATTCTTATAACCAAGCAATAATGTTAAGGCAACATTTAAGAAACTGGATGTTTTAAATGTTACTAGAACATTCAAAATAACATGTTTATATTGTGTTTAAAATGTTTAGAACATTTTTTTATTTAATGGAAACGTTAGGGAAACCTAAACCTTACAACCTAAAAATGTAAGCTGGGTCATGGGAACTTAAGATAATATATACAACAGCTTTAATATCATGATTAGGTATTTGATTTAACTGCCTGTGTAACTAAAGCTCAGGTTAATGCTTGCTATGAAACACTGAGGTAATGGTGCTAGACTGTTGTGATGGCCGCACAGTTAATGCTGCTCTCTCATGTTTGTGTAGCAGAACTGTCAATGAATGTAAAGCTGAAGTGTGTAATTTCTCACCACTAGTGTCACCAAAGGGAACTGCCAAACTGTCAGTGCTCAAACAAACAAAGCATTGTGTGTGTTTACACAGGGTAAATCAACCTATAACTGGATTCACTATAGTTATCGTCTCTGTATATAAAGCATTGAAAGTACATTAAATTAGACATACATTTCTGTCCTCACAAGGTCAACATAAAAATCAATATTGACCCTACATTTACTTTTTTAAAGCTGTAATCCGTAACTTTTTTTGGTTAAAATAAACAAAAACAAAAATCAGTTTTTCAGCAAAAGTTTTTAATGATTTATAATTTGAGCTGTTGGGTCTGATTTCACAGTTTGGCTTTATTTCACTTCAACATACGTTACAAAAGTATGTAAAGTAACCGGCAATTTTAGGTGTCAGACAGAGATGGGGACAGAGATGCAAAAGTTACGGATTGCAGCTTTAATACTGTACATGGCCCAGTGTTATTGTGCATGATTCAAATGACATACATCACATTTAATAACAGTTTCAAGAGCTCCTGCACAATCCCATGCTAACTCACACCTATTTCAAATCCCTTACATCAAATCCACCTATGGGTTGTTAGAGTAAAAAATTCTGTAGTCTTCATGTAAGTTTTTAGCCTAATGTGCCAGTTTATATGATGTTGTATTCGGTAGCTTACAGAAACCCTGATTTCCTGCTGAAATAATAAAAAACATCTATGAAACATCTCACTCTGTAGTGCAGGAGACCGTATTGTTTATTAGAATGACAAAATCACGTCTGAGAAATCATATTTTATAAGAAAGTGTGAAGCACAGGAATATCTTAGTCATGACAACATTTTGAGGGTCAAATAATTTGCCGCATATCAGGGAAACTTCAATATAAGCACTCAGCGCAAATGCACTTTCAGTTAAAACTCTGAAAGTGCACTGCACCAGATTTATCCTGGTTTTCTTTACACCAGGATAAATCTGACCATTATTAGAATGACAAAGGCAGGATATAGACAAGCACCTCCTCCACACATGAGCACTGGAAAATAGATCTTCTCTCCGGTGCTGCTGCTCTCATTAAGTGAATGTCAGTGAGGCTAAAGATGCCATCTCACCGGACGATAAAGACTGCCAATAGCTGCTGATCTCATCTCATCTGTTTCTAACTTGCTTTTCTGTCTTTCTTTGCTGTATAGAGAGAAAGTAGATAGCCCTGAACATTTTGCAAGTGGTATAAATTGTATTTGTAAAAGGGGACTGTAAGAATTTACAATGATGACAAACTGAGGGTGACGTGGAGGGCTGCGTCCAAATTCAAATGTTTCCCATACTATACAGTGCATCAAAACATAGTATGCCATGTATATGTAGTATGTTAAAACAGTATGTGGTGCCCAGGTGTTCTTGATAGCATTTATGGTATGCACCAAGTATGGATCTGTGCATAATGTTTGGGGCTAATATTGCAAACAAACCCCTGCTCTATGAAACATGAGCTTGTTAAAACATTCTGTTGAAAAGAAACAACAACAAATGTAAGACCAAAATAATGGTTAGGGTAATAATAACCTTAATGTGTAAGACCAGAAACGTGGACTGAGAAAGTACATGAGATCAATTTGATTTCATGTTGACTTCAAATGTATATAACTAAAGCTTAAAAAGGAATAAATTGAGGTAATAAAGTTACCAAGGATAATAATAATTAGCAGGTCTGTGGTATCACAACAATTTTGTGACATGGTAGTATTCTCAAAAGTGCATACTCTCCCCTCACCAGTGAAGTACATACTTTTATTATGCGGTATGTGAATTAGAATGCAACTTGTGTTGAACATGAACGTGCTGTTGTACTGTTTGTGTATCTAGTTACTGCAGCTGAAATGCTGGACTGCTAAACCAGCTAACTCTATAACCAACGTACAGTTCCCTGTTTAATTGGTTTTAATTATTAATGTAAATTAATTGTTAATCTATTGCTCCACGGAGCATGTTCCATCATTCCGAGCGCAGATGCCTCAGGATAAGCGTTATCTCTCTGCCATGAATGACAGCGCTTTCTAATGTTCAGTCTATAATGAATTACAAGCAGCAAACTTCTGCATTGTGAACTTTCCAAAATTTGGCATAAAACTTTCTAAACGATTCCTAGTCACCTAGTAAAACAACAGACAGAGATAAATGAGCTCTAATGCAAAATCTAGCAAGCTCCCTTGTTGTTTACTGGTGTAGTAACCGTACCGACCAGCAGGGGCAGAGCAACCGTGCTAACGTTCAAACCATGACCCCATTGGGCACATCTGCAGTGCCCTAAAATGCCGCCTACATAGGCAGCTCACAAAGTTCAGGTCACTGTGTTGTGAGGCATTAGTACCAGTGAGAATTGGAGATGAAGTTTGTCTTTGGTTGCGCTGACCTTGGATTCACAGCAGGCCGTGTGTAATGAGGGTAAACATTATGCTACGCCTGAAAGCTGTATGAGGAACGACTCGCCTTGTGTCAGGTCATCTAATTGAGTAATAGTCCCAACAACAGTCCTCTTGTTTACATGTCTCTTCTCAATATGCTGCTCAGCCAAAACAGAGCTCAGAAAAATAGCTAACTTTTTCTAAATGTTATCTCAGAGAAATCAAAAAATGTTCGTGCAGTTAAAAGAGTAGAGCTTTTTTAACGTTTTATATCTTATCAAAACGTTATTTTTAGGACCTTGTAGGATAGTTACTTTTTTATTGGTAAGAAATTAAAAAGTTTGAATACCATCCTTATATCCGAGCAATAACATTAAAACAACGGCTAAAAAAAAAAGACGTTTTGAACAATCCTAGAACTTTCAAAATAATATTAACATTTTTGTTACATGATGGATCTCCATCTCCAGCCTTATTTGAAAATAATATTTACTGGCCTTGTGTCCCATCTTTTCAATGATGGAATCTGTAAATGTATGCTGTTTTGCTGCAAATGTTTGTACTGTAAACAAATCATATTTGTCATATACGTGCATATGGGAAAAATACAAACAATAGGAAAATCTGACAGATGTGTAAATTGAACAGAGCTTCTCGCTCTCGTCTGCAGCTCTGCTCATTTTCAGTGATGTCTCTTCTTTCATATTGAATATCTGTGATAACGCTAAATGGTGTTCGAATGAAACTGTTTACATTCACTGACTGCCTCAATGGCTTTTGTCTGCTAATTCAATTTACTTTAAAATTTGCATTGAACACAATTATGTAAAACCATTTGCAAAACTGGCAATGTAATGCCAAAAAATGTTATTTATAGACTTTTCCTTGTCCATTAAGTGGACCCATTAAGGAAAACATTACTAATCATAGATATTGCTAAAAGAGCACAAACACACTGCCGCTAAATTCAGTGTTCACATTTCTTCTGATTGTTTGAGCCTATTCTGTACACACACACTTCTGTTATTTATAGGAGTGACAATCACATTTTACAATACAGAAAAAAAAAATTACAAGACTTCTTTGTTTTCTCAACTGTTTCACCATCAATAGCATTAAATGGTTAATAAATGCAGACATTTGGCCAGTCCCTTGCTGGTCAGATTTCACCCCTGAGACGACTCATAAGTATTATTCTCATGCGTCTCCTATAGAACTTTAGAAGATCTCAACAATGTCTCAAACTGCATTCAGATTTGCCATGCCACCAGAGCGTGAAACAAAAAGTCAAATGTTAATATAAACATTTCTCACTAAATTCTTCTCTGAACAAATTATTTGAGCCATGCTATACGCATTTGTTTAACAGCTCTACAGTCAAATATTCAGTCAAAAATTGTCACATCTGTGTCTCAAAATGTTAACTGCAGTCGAAACTTGAAACTCTACTGACATCAGATGCCTATTTTCCACAGTTAGTAATTCCTCAGTGGTTTTACACCATTTTCATCTTGTCAAAAACAGCTCTGTTCACAGCTCCATTTTGGTGCCCGTCTCTTTAAATGATAATGAGCCTTTATAGCCAAACACAGAGCAGATTGCATGCGAGGATTGTTTCGTTGTCCAACGCTTGTTAAAACGAAATGTACCTTCGTTAGCTAGCTTTGCTACCCGTGTACAAAACAGGGTGGGAAGGGTACGTTCTACAGCCATATAAGATGACTCTGTATGTGGTTCGGAGGCGGGCTTATTCAAATAGCTAGCTATTTATGTAGAAACCCCAAATTGAAACAGTTGGATGACACATTTTTAGACCATAAACTTTGTGTGTTTTCGTTTAAGCTTTTCTGAGCTGAAAGACACGCCAAAAACTAAATGCAAAAAAGCTACAAATCAGAATTCATACTGTCAGCTGAATCATTCTGAAGACACTAACTTTGGTATGTGCTTCCACTGTCAGAACATGAGGAGAAAATTAGTTTATGCTTCATTGCTTTGTTAATAGTTCACACAGAACATATGGATTTGAGGAACAATTAACACATAGTAACTGTCTCTTCACCTTTTTAATTATGGGCTGCGTGAAGCCCTTGAGATGGTATCGGCAGAGAAAAAGAACTTTTCCCAGACATCGCATGTCTCTCCTTGAACAGAAAGCGCTCATTGTTCTGGTAACCATGGCAATGTTCTTGCCTCTAATTCACTGTCACTTTCAATACTTCCAACATCCAAGGCTTAAATAATATAACCAAATACACCATATGTGGTTGCAATAGCTTGAGCTATCCTAAGAGACTGAACAAAATTTTAACCATATAAAAAAGTGGCCTTGTGTTTTGTTTGATCATTATTGTTTCTCCACTGTATCTGTGACTTGGTGGAAGTTTGCTGTCCTCTTTTAGTAAGCAGTGGACAGTGTTTCTTTTGAACTATAATAATAAAAATAGTATTTATTAGCGCCGTTTGCAAAAGCAAGCATCAGTATTATTATTGCTCATATTAATTGTAGGGTTATGCATTTTAACAAACCCCAAAACCCAAGTTTTGGTGTCTAGACTGTTTGTGCTATAGACACAAAACCTGCTGCTTGTTGTGTATAGAAATAAGGAAAAAGAAATTATAGAAAACTGAAAGAAATTAAATGATAGCATACATAGAATACATCCATAACACCCTAGCAACTCCTCAGCAACGTGCTGGACTACACTGGTAACACCCCAGCATTGTGGCATCAAGTTTTCTGCCGGTAAGCTCATTTATATACAACCATAACACCAGGATTGTTTGGTATTTATCCTATCCTGAAATAATCAATTCATAAATGTGTTCTTGTCTAATCCATATAAAGCCATATAATCCATATAAAATCCATAAAACCTTGTCAGTTACAGGTAATTCACAGATTTCCTGTGGAATTAGTTGGAGCTGGTGAAAACTGTTTAAATACAAATGGAAGCATTTAATAGAATATTACATTGTAATGCACTGATGTGTAATCTTCTTTCCGGTCTCAGAACAAATTAAATCAACAACAGCTGAAAAATAAAATAAAAAAGAGGATAAAGTTAGTTTTGATAAAAAGCAAACTAAATGTGTAAACTATAAAGCTAAGCTCAGAACAACAAGAAACCAACGTTTAACAGGCAAATCAAACTTACTATCCTAAAAATACTTGTTTCTAATTATTTTAGACACCATTTGGAGATTCCAGCATCTTCTCCACTTTTGATCATGATCTTTTCACTGATCATCATTTCAAGCCCACTGAAATATTGCATTCACAGAACAAAAATTTAAAAAAATCTCCTTTGTGTTCCTCAGAAACAAAAACGTCATACAGGTTTGAAATGACATGAGGGTGAGTAAATGATGAAAGGATTTTCATTTTTGGGTGAACTACCCCTTTAAGATAGAGACATTAGGCAGCTTTTGGTCAAATGCTTGATAGGATCATATTATATGTTTATTATTATGCAGCTTTTCTCCCAAATGTTCACTTAAAGTTACAACAAGTTAGTAGAAATGCCTGTGCCACCATTTAAATTGATTGAACCATTTTCCACCCTTTTTCTGACCCTTCAGAATTGTTTGTTGCTGTGCCTTTAAGACCTCTATGTAAGTATCTTTTATGTAAATGTGAAATGAGACCTGATGTTTTGCTGCTCTCATGAGTTGTGTATTTGCTGTTGAGTCCAATATACTTTTAACTGGCTTATCTGTCAATAAATGCCCCTTCAGAAAGCCTGTATTACCTCATGACAGATTCATAAAACAACCTGTGCTGAAATGTGCTGCACAAACTTTTAAGATCAGACTGAAATCAGATATCTTGTTAAAAGTAAACACAAGCCTCTGGCAGCTCTTCAGAAGGATGTGATGTCTCCAAAAGTTATCAAAAATGTTCTTGCAGTAACATTATAAGAACAATTTTAATGTAATATGTTATATATTTCAAAAACATTATTCTTAAATAATTAGTGGAACATTTTAAAAACATTACCGAATTTTAAATAATGTTTGAATTATGTTCAATAACATTAATACACCATCTAAAACGTAAATGACATTTTGAACATTCCTAGAACTTTCAAAATGACATTTTTAACATTTTTGTAACTTAATGGAAACATTAGGAAAACGTTCTTACAACCTAAAATTGTTAGCATGATTTTTACTGCATTTTATTTTATGGTGACTGTTTTAATGGATGCATTCCAGGAAGTACCAACCTTACATCTGTTGCAGTGAAACAGAAGTTCCTGGGGAAACTTAAACTTCTTGGGACGGTTAGATCATATTGAAAGTTTTAAACGACACAAGATTAAAATATAAAAAACATCCTGTGAAACAACTCAATTCTTTTACTGTAATTTCAGGCCCCTCCTCATTATACGCCTAAATGGAGTATTTTAATAATATTTGAGAGTACAACATGTTTGAAACAGATCTCAAAATGAGCCACCTGCTTCCTTCTAATTTGTGAACATCTGAAGTTCATGAATCTGGAACATTACCAGTTCTCTGAAGATATGCAAAAAGACTAAAATTCTAATTCATTTTCTCTCATCACAGTCTAAACAACCCCAAAAGATCTTTTATATTTTTTTATTACTTATAGCAAATCCAGACCATAACCAATTTGCAAACGAAAAGAATGTTTTATTGCCGTTTCATAGCTCAAGAAACTTAATTCGGCTAACTGCAGTTATGTCTCATTAAATGATCAACTTATTTTCAAATGCTTCTCATGAAATTCTTTTTAAACAGACACAAATGAGACAATTGTTGGTATAGTAATAATACACAGCTCAATTTACAGAGAATAGCTCAGATAATTGTGAGATATGATGCTTAAAACCTACAGAAAACATTATCCTTGTCATATATTTGGAAAGCCTTAAAATACTGTGTGAATTCTGTCTGATGGACGGCACTAAAGGCTATAAAGTACAGCTAAAAAGAAGGTACAAGACAAGCAGCTTGCAATGGAGACGCAAGATATTCTGATTAATAATGACAGAGGAGACTGGATGTGCAGAACTAATTTCAATCAAAGAGTGGAGTACAACCAAATCACCCCTAAGCAACATCACAAACGGTCAATCTATTAGATGCAGAAAGATCTTCAGGCATTAGTGGAGGCTGAGGTAACCATGTTTCATTTAAAACTGTTTAGACATCTCTGTCTTCTTTGAAAAGATAAAGTCACACACCAATTGTAAATGGCTGTTGCAAACTTCTTAAGCATGCTCTGGAAATTGTGCCATTGGCCGCTCTTTAAAAGGGTAATATTCTACATTTGTTATTTCATATCCAGTCCACTTATAAGATCACTTGAAGTTTAATGCATCAAAATCAGTTTTAATTTGGTTCCTCTTTCTGGCATTTAACATTTAACAGGCTGCGTTTGCTACTGCACCCACAAGACACCTATATGTACAACCAATCATCTTGCAGCCTCTATAAGTTATCTGCGTTTATGAAGATAGCCCCTAAGCAACAGTATCAATGGCAATAGTTACTACAGAATGAGTTAATATAGAAACACATTAATAGTTGTAATGACAATATGACGGCAATTTCTGAATGAGATGTTTTTGCACTTATTGTAAATGTTCAAGGTGAAAGAGGCAGGTGAACTTTAAGCTTTTAACACTGCAGTATATAAACATCATGCCTCCAGCATCTTTTATCATAAATCTGCAAGAAAATTCCTGGCTTCCATAATATGAGCCCTTTAGCCAGTGCATCATATCTGTGTCATTAGATACTCTATTTACAGCTATTAACGCCTTTTCTAAACATCTCAAGTGAAACAGTATATACACTATATAAGTTAAAACACCTCTGAGTTTGATTTTATTTTTGAGACGATTGAGATTTACAGCACAATCTCAAGAGAAGGCCACATACAGTGTAATGGTGCCACTTGGTTAAATGTTTCCTGTGAACTGGGGAGTTATTCTCAGAACAATGGCTAACATTCTTTAAAAGTTGTCTCAAACATCCTTGCAGTATTGTTTTTAAGTAGAATTTTAAATGTTATTATATCATATCTCAAAAATGTTATTCTTAAGTTATTAGTGTAACATTTTTGAAATGTTACCGAAAAATTTTTGAATACCTTTCTTATAACCAAGCAACAATGTTAATACAATGTCTAAAAATCTGGACATTTTAAACACTCCTAGAAACTTTCTCCTAGAACTTTTTTTAACATTACTTAATGAAAACATTAGGGAAACGTTCTTAAAACCTAAAATTATTGGCTGGGTCACCCCACGGGTCATTTCACCTGTTAGCTGTTAGTTACTATATTTTACTCTCACCAATTACTATTCCGGACTAGAACTATCCATTTTGTAATTGTAGTTAACGCTAGTCTGACCAGTGTAAAGCAAAAGTAAAAAAACATTTTCCTAGTAACTGTTTAAATCAAAATGAATGCCAAGCTCGACATAAACCTGGTTATTTTCTCAACAGAATTTCATCAATGCAGGAGAGATGAGATTTACAGGGCAGACCTTTCATGGGTGCTGGACTTCACAGGATGTGCCCTGTCACAGCGGCCCAAGGCAGGCGGAAAAATAAGACTGACCTTTTCCTAGAGTGCCACACCGGAATAAGTTCACACATGCTGAGTGCTGGGTGCAGAATGGGTGAGGTTGTACTTCAACATGTAGCCAGGAGAAAGAAAATCTAGACTTCAACAACAACAGATTAGAACCGCAGGAAAACCTGGATGTGACATACTGCAGTACTTTCCAAAATAATGTGGAATTACATTAAATTACTACAAACATTGATTTAGCAACAATTAGGAACAATAATACAGTAAACAGATGGTACAAAGAGAATGACTGTTTGGATTAACAAGGTTTTGATGTGTTAATATCATGCAAAATATAAACAACATGTAACCACAGATTTGTTTTAATATGGCACTAATTTAGAAGTCTCTATTTATTTACACCAATAAATGTGGGCTTCTGTATTTCCTCATGTAGTTCATTAGACCGGAGAAGGCAAACAGCATTACTGTTTTATTTCGGTTTAGACAGGAAAGAGTAAGAAAAACAAGGCTGTCTCCCTCAAATCATGCCAAAGCATAGATCAATACAGCTCATTTTGTGTAAACAAGACCTCCCAACTCACTGCCATCAAAGCTTTGCACACTAAAACTTGAAATAAACATCAATTGTCTCACCTCATATAGATGTGAAGGTTTTCCTCACTGCCAGCAAGAGCTTGTTAAATCAGACACGTTTGTAAAACTCTGCTGTGAGAACTGACACACAGCGAGATATTCATACTCGCTATCCATTACCTGCTGCACGGGCTCAACACTGGTGTTCAGCACCCACATTTTACACTGGACATCAACTGACCAACAAACGCAATTTATTATTGCTTACAGGACTAAAGTAAGTCCTAATAAGTCCATTAAATGTTCTGTTCTACCTATACACAATTGTATGCTTAGTTGGATTGTATTTGCATTGTTTTTCACCTGCTGTCCACATGCAAACTTATGCAATCACTGGTTGAGAAGCACAGCACTTACACAGAGTACATCCAAACTTCTGCTCAATGCTGCTTGCTCTCCCAGAATCCTCCACTCGCCTCATCTGCAGGAAGTGCTGAATTGACATCACGGACATCGGTTGTCTTACAGCTCTGCTAATGGCCCATCAACAGGTAAATCCATGCCAGCCCGACCTGACGGCCTGTGTTCTGTTGGTTCCAGAGCAGCAGAATAAGTGCTCAACTTTTAGCTCTACAAACTTTCCTGCTTTGCACCCACTGTGGCAAAAAGCCCCTACACGCTACTGTACCTACTCTCCAAACACTCAACTCTAGTTACAATCTGTAGAGTTATTGCATTAATTTGATGAATTCTCTTCAATATTATTGTATTGTGTATCATATTTGTAATGACTTTTCTTATGCTGAGTGGCTATTGAACTGCTTTAATCAAATGAACACTGCATTTTATTAAATTGTTGCATGATTCTCAGAACTGTTGGTTCTTAATATTATAGCATGTCCATGTAACCTTTAGTTTGTTTAACTTTAACTGTTGCCTTAAAGATTTTATTAAAATGAAATTTGATTCCGGTAGCACATTGGGACTCATCTGTCTAATAATCAAACTATTTGATGGGGGTTTTAAATTTACATACATATAGAACCATCTAAATGTATGAGCCAAAAACATATTTATGTAGCCTCGAAAAATTTGACAATAGCTCATTTCATTGGTTAATTCTCATCATAGGCAACACATTCTCATCGTAGGCAAAATGTTATTCAAACATATATAATCTGTAACAGTAAAACGTTCCACTAACAATTTAAGAATAACGTTTTTGATATATGCCTTTAAATATTAAAAAAGTTCTAAGTTCTTTCTGCAAGAACGTTTTTCGATAACTGAGAAAACGAGATTGCTCCCTGTTAGCTGGGATGCTCCAGCTCGATGGATCGCTCATCCTAACAGTTTTCGCACGAATAGAGCCGTGCATGACATTCAACATTTTTATAATGCGTGTGACAGCATAAACACTCCCTCACTGCTTCAAAGAGCCATTTGTTGTTGCATAATGCCACTGTAATTTGATACGAAAGCAAAGCATTACTGTGAAAGAAAATATGCTTTCTGTGCTGTATTGATTCAATTATCATGCGCATTTCTGAGTCAGCCCGAAGGCAGGCCTGGGCTCATTTAAACCAAGAAGTTTATCGTCAAACTGCGTTTGTGTGCGCTTTTGCATGTGGGATAGTGTGCGTTTGTATTCACAGCTAGCAGTAAATGAAGAGTGTACGCACGCATCGGTCTATTGTCCATCCGATTGTATTGAAGCAAAAGACTGTGAAGCTGTTGAACAGTCAATAGCATGAAATTGGAAACTATGAGGCCGCGTTTCAATCAGGGGAGGAGAGAGACGCACGCCACTATTGACTTACGATCCTGTCACAATCCCTTGATTAAAAATATAGCTTGGTTCAATTTCACAGCATTCACTGACTTATTGATTGCTATTTCTGTACTTGAAGTAGCTTTCGCAAGAAATGAATTGTAGTTATTTGGACTAAGGCAGAACATTCTTGAGAGCTGCAGTGCAGGCTGAGGCCATGGGGTCAATGCTCACAGACAGTGTATAACTTCGCTGTGTGCTAAAATTGAGAAAGACTTAATTTGACGTAGTGAAAGTTTTGCTTTTCAAGTTAAGAAAATTTTGTGTGCTCGGTGTACATTTAAACATTTCTCCCTCTTATTTATACAAAATAATCAAAGTTCTCATTTCTTTTAAATGGGAATTTTGTATCTGAACTGAACCCACAAAGCCATGTTGTAACCAAATAATATTTTGTTATGTTCTTGTATAAATTTCCCATGTACTCAAAATGTGAAATCAGATATCTAAAGTACAGGTGTATACAGGTATGCTCAAGGATATTACGTTTTAATAACATACATTCAATGTCATGCCCTCACAAACCTCTGTAATCCTATTGGCTGGTTCTTCTTTAACAGTATAGCGGGCCAGTTCTCTTATAAACCCAGAAAGCCGCATATAAACCTGTGCAGTCTGCCTTAGTGCTTTTCAGAAACTGCAAAAAGCCAAATCAGACTGCAGCTCATTTTAAAAATTTCCCTTGTATTTATTTAGTAACATCCCATATTCCTTTAGGACGCAGTGTAGTGCAATGCCTCAGCTGAAGTGTTTTTTTGTTAAGGGCAAAAACACGAGATAGTCTGTCAAGTGCTCTTGTTAGACTTGTGTATTAAGAAAGCTCTTCATCTTCAGCTTAATT
This sequence comes from Chromobotia macracanthus, assembly GCA_036877525.1. NCBI lineage: Eukaryota > Metazoa > Chordata > Actinopteri > Cypriniformes > Botiidae > Chromobotia > Chromobotia macracanthus. The sequence goes on along the minus strand of JAZGTH010000004.1, from coordinate 4,866,451 downwards.
GGTAGAGCAGTGCGTTAGCAGTGCAAAGGTTGTGGGTTCGATTCCCAGGGAACATTTACATTATGCATTTGGCAGACACTTTTATCCAATGCGACTTACAGTACATTCAAGTTATACATTTTATCAGTGCTTGTGCTCCCCTGGAAATCGAACCCACAACCTTTGCACTGTTAACGCAATGCTCTACCAACTGAGCTACAGGAACACTAGAGACACTGGGGACATACTGATAAAGATAAAGTATATGTTAAACACACTGGAAGTCACTTTGCATAAAAGCATCTCCCAAATGCATGACTGTAAATGTGCAATATTCATCAGACAGTCTATTAGCAGTCAGCGCTATATCTGTACATTAGTGTTAATAGCTTCAGCTCAATATCAGTCACTATACAGCTGAACAGAGACTGCGAGTCAACATCTCTCAGACGTTTTAAATATGACCTCATGCGTTTGGTGAGAGGTCAGACCCGATCATCATTCTAGCTTCCTTTTATTTCTCTTGGAGAAACTTGGACGTCACTTCAGCGTTTGACTTCCATCTCTGTCAGTCACATCAGATGCTGACACACAGGCACAGGTGTTTGATGGGCCGGAAATGGATGGCAGTCAGTAAACCGTTCATACTGCATCACCAGCTCTGTCACAGCAGCTGAAGAAGATGATGCTCTGTCTCACCCTCAACCCTTCACTTCTTTGTCATTCAAAAAAAGATAGAAAAGGAGAAATTCACTGAATAAATATAGACTAAAGCTGTAAGCAGCTCCAAGCAGCACCACTGGTACATCAAATACTGCACTAAATGTAAGTGAACAAATGTCAAGCACACTGTATATAAAGGGTTAAAGATTAACAAACCTTCGGTAGCCATGAAAACTTCCAAGTTTTGTAAAAAATATTGCCAGTAAACAGCCTCAAAGTCTTGACATCGGGTACAATTTCCCAGGAAATGTCTGTTTGGCTTGAGTTGACTTCAACACATAATGAAAAGTAAGTAACGTAACCTGCAATTTTATGTTTCAAACAGAGATGGCGGTAGAGAGGCAAACGTTACAATGATTTTAAACAGTAAAGTTATAAGGATTCTTTTGTAGCAAGCTTACCATTTTTGACCACTATAGTAACTTGTAGGTGGTTGTTTTTGTAGGCTGATCTGGGGTAGTTGCTTACAAAGCTGGCAAAGTTAAAAGAGCTCATCCACAAGTCTATATTATATTCTGGTCTTTAGATTCTCCCTCCTCCAAAGTGAATCAATGGAATTTTTTTTACCCATTTCATCATCTGTCGAAATCCAATCGCTTAGAAAAATAACAGCAAACTCTTTTTAACAACTGCATGATTTTTGTAAAGTCATTCTTGCTCATAGCATAAACAGCACAAGATGAATTATCCCTTATCAAACATCCTTCACAATAATACTAACAGAATTAAACCCCAACAGTCTAATTTGGTACAGCAGTAATCAGTACATCATGTCATTAAATGAAGTTTTATTTGTGCTGTAACAAAATTACTAAGCATTTAATGCCACACTTGTATGTGTACCTAAAACCCCATATGTGTACTTTAGATAATCTCAAAATGTAAGCCTTAAAAAGCACTAAATTAAAAGGCAGTGTGCATTTTCTACCATAGATTGTGTCTGTACGCTTCGTAATTTAAGCCACCTAGATTGTTTGCATGGGAAATCTTGTCTGGTCTCCATAGCAACAAATACATTTTAGCTCTTGACCTTTATTTAATAACAAAATTACGCATAGCAGTTATGTTCCAATTAATAAATGCCCTGAGGAAGGCCATTTGTGGCCCAAAAACATGTCTTGGAAGACAAATTTAAAAAAAAAAAAAAAAAAATGAATTTTATAATCATTAATCTATTATTTTTTTGGAGCTTCTGCTGCTCCAGTCAAAGAAAGTTCAGGCTAATCACGTCGAAGGTTCATCTGGAGGCAATAATGCACGACAAAAACACCTATGCAGACAAAATGCTGGCAAATCTAGTTAAAATATTACCATACTAATAATGGTCAACCTTGACTAGTACGGTTATCTAAAGTTCTTCTTCAGCCTTATTTTCTTTAATCTCACTACAATTTTGACAACAAGAGTTGGTATTATTGAAATTATTGAATGTTTTATTATTACTATTTAAAGTTAACCTTAATTTTACTTATGCATTTGACAGATGCATGTATCCAAAGCGACTTACAGTGCATTCAACATATACATTTTTTTGTGTGTGCTCCCTGGGAATCAAACCTACAATTTTTAAAGCTGCTAACCCAATGCTCTACCAATTGAGCTACAGGGACACATTGAACTACAGGAACATAGGCTACATAACATGCAGGATATACTGAAGATAGATCAACTGCATAGAGATATGTGCATTATAGTAAAGAAAGACAGTATGTATAAAGAATACAAATATATGCATAAACGTGCAGTCTCGTCTTCTCAAACGTGTGACTACAATGACAATTTCAAAATTACATCGATCCAAGAGCACATGCTTCATTGATTTTAAACTGAAGTGTTACATTTGTCACAGCTCATGCTGACGCGGTGCGACATCATTTGCATGTCGAGTTGTAAAACTGTAAACTGCGAACTTAACAAATTAGGCAGCGGCCCAAGTTCAGAAAAAATGTGAGAATGCCCATTTTTATGCCCAGCTCATGTGCTCATTGTAAAAGAAAGGACACAATAAGTGCTAATTATTAAATTTAATTAGTAAATTACAGTCTAGAAGAATGACAAAAGTATTTAACTAGTTAGTGTGTGAATTAACTAAAGCTACTTATTTTTTGCTGTTAAATAAATGTTTTATTGTTAATATCGACTTGATATTTGCACACTTTTTTAAATGGTGCACAATACCCACACTGAATCTCAGGCCCTGATAAAACAAACTATGTGAAAGCACAACATAGTTTTTGGTACCCAAGTGTATCAGAGTTCTGTCTTGTGTATCTAGCTGTGTTAGAGTCAGAGCCATAGAAGCAAACGGCCGAATAAAAGGCTGTTTTATGCTGATAAGAAACCACATGACCACCAGAGAAAGGCATATCATTAGTGACCATAAACAAACATTTGTTTGGTCTGTTCACCCTTAAAACAGTGGTCAGCTACTTGACCACTGTTTTCCATTTTTCAGCAGCATTTAATAAGCTGTGCATTATTAAAAGGACAAAAAATAATAAAGGCACAAAAAAGACATCAGACTCTCACTCAGACTGGAAGACTGGAAAAGATTATTCAAGTCTGCAGAGATTTGAATATAAAGTCAAACATTTCTTATCCAATTCTTTCTAAACCAAATGATCTGAGCCAGGGCCACGGACAGACAAACTAAGGGCGAGTGGATCAAAGTAAGTAAATTAAAAATGATCTAGATTTCCTTCTCATGTCAATTCATGAGTGGTAACTCCTAAGATGATGATGGCCAGCAACTTTTTTGTCATTTGAAGGTAGGGTAGGCAATTTTGGAGAGGATAGCAACATCAAGCAAGCTTGAAAACATAAGATCCTGCCCTCCCTTCAGAGTGATCTCCAAAGCCACGCCTTCTATAACACATGAACACACTGATGATGGAAGATTGTCTGTGTGAGCGAGGCGCATGAAGATATGCAAATACATAGTTTGACAGACAAGCAGAACATCCTATCATTGCACTTGGACCGAATTCAATTGTACAAACATTTTATGGTCCTGCACCTTCCATAAAAGATATAATTTATTTATATAAATATATTAAGACCACTTTACATAGTGCTCATTATCAGAATGTGAGGATAATTTCAACCAGCATAACATAAAATGCTTCTGGAAAGAAAAAAAAAATCAGCTACCCTACCTTTAACAGGGTAATGTTGAGTAATACAGAAAACTGTGATTATGAAGAAATGAATGGACCTCATGTCCATCACTGACAACATCATTACTCTCTATATTTTCACCATCTCATGCCAAAGTCTTCCTTAAGAAGGCTTTGCGTGTATAAGCAAATCCTCTTTGCGCATATGTCCTGAAAGCCCTTTCTACAAGTAATTATAATATTATAAGTTATGTCCACAGCAGTCTATAAAAAAGCAAGTATGAGAGTGGATGTAGCGAGTATGATACGGTGAGTAAATACAGGGAGTATAAAAGCAGATACAATAAATGATCTAATAAACGATATCAGAATGTAGAGCCACAGCCACTTCTCCACAGTCAAGCAACACTAGAGTTAAAGCACAAAGAGATTATTGACAGAACATTCTGCACAGAATCATGGGACCCTGAAGCCTTTATTAACCTGCATTCTAGAGCTGTCAGCCCCGGGGACTGATGGGCTACATTTGACGCACTGTTGATTTCTGTTGTTTTCTTTCTCCTCCAGTGATCTGAGACAAAGAATCAGTTCTTAGTCCACAACTCACACGACAGAATCAAAGGTCTCAACACACAACTTCCTCACTAACATGACAATCCTTTTTAATATTTATGACAGAAATGCAAACTTTCTGAGATCTGAATAACAAACTTTGATTAGAACCTTGATTGTCAGAGTATTTGTTTAATTAGCAATTAAAATTAATCTGGCAAACTGCATTGTTTTTGTCTATGAGAAACACTTGAGAAATTAAAGAGATCATTTAGATTTTTTCCTTTCCATTGACAAATACAAATACAACTATCCAGCAGCAATACAAGCAATAACATTTCTTAAAGTTAGGGTAGGCAATTTCAGAGAGGCTAGCAATAGCAACCTAGCTTTTTTGAAAGCATAGGATCCCACCCACTTTTCAGAGTGCTCTCCAAAGCCACACCTCCTCCAACACATGAGCACATACATAGTTTGACAGGTAAGCAGGACATCCTATCATTGCATTCAGATCACATGCACTGATTGGACGAACATTTTATGGTCCTGCACCCTCCACAGAAGATACAAATGTATTTAGACCACTTTACTTAGTGATTGCTATTAGAATGTGAAAAGCCATTATGATTTATGTATTAGAGATATTATTATTTATAAACAAATACATCAATACTATAGAGAAAGGGGAAAATATTTTACTGAAAGATAAATAAACACAAACCGAGATATTCAATATGTGAACATTAGTTCAAAATGTTCAAGCAATCTATTTGTCTACGTATATCTAATTAGGTCATAAATGTTCAATATAAACTTTTAACTTCATATTTAACTTTATATTTATATTGTTAACAGGTAGAACCGCTCTCATATGTGATTACTGTCTTCTATTGTCTTCTCTCTAGCCAGTCTGCATACTCTTAGATGATTCATCATTTTGTTTAATGGATAAATAATGCAAAGAACACAACATGATATTCAATATGTGAACTTTAGTTCAAAATACATGACAAACCATCACTATTAACTTTATATTTAGATCCCGTTGTTAACAAGTAGAACAGATCTCATAGTGATTATTCTATTCTATGAGCTCTAACCAGTCTACATCTTAGATGATTCACCATTTCAAAACAATCACGGAGCACTTTTACAGAGTTCATAGTTTCTCAAAGAGTCCGTCGTGTCTTAATTACTCCAGGAACTGTCAAGCACCTGTCAGACAGGAAAATTGATGTGAACTATGAGTCAAAGACTATTATTACATATCTTTCATCCATCCTTGTTTCCACCCGGCCGTGCTACAGTCGCTTAATCGTCTTGTTTTTAGCAGCGTGAGGCAGCCAGTCTGAGCGACCGTAGGAATGTTTTAATGAGCTTATCTGAGTCAGAACACAAATTCTGCATGACTTACGAGAAAAAAAAACCCATGAAAGGACAAAAACATCCCGTCTTGAAGTAGATGAGGCAAAAAGGTGAGTCATTAGTAAAGTCTCAGCCAGTCCGATTTTTCAGATCAGAATTACGGAAGACAGTGCGCGAGGTAAACAGGCTGCCCGACCTACTGCAGTTTCAGGGGGTTAAAAAGCGGCAAATGTGCAGCAGGCACAAGCTATGAGCCCATTAGCCCAGCGGAGGCAGGCAGAGGTGATGCATCTTGCAGGCGGTGAGGTGTACATTAAATATCACTGAGGTCACAGCTCATTCAACCTCAGAAAGCTGCCACATCTGTTTTTATGATTAATGGAATTCAGACCTGAAAAAGGTTGTTTTGTGCTGTAAAAAGAAAGACTAGTTGTGAATGAGGCTGTAAGAGGAGAGAGTGACAGGATATTATTTAGCTGATGCATTACAAAATTACATTTACATTTATGCATTTAGAAGATGCTTTTATCCAAAGCATGTTTATTTATACATTCTTTTTAATCAGTATGTGTTTTCCCTGAGATTAGAACCCACAAGGTTGTGCTGATACTCTACCAACTGAGCTACAGGAACTTACCCAAAAACATACTCTAGATGGAGATAAGTGTTAGCAACACATTGAGCCGAGGTGCTCATGTGGGCACATAGGTTTGAGTCTGGTCTGAGTCTTTTGATGATCTTGTTTACCCTCTATCTCCCCCACTGTGCCCATCACAAAAGCTGCAACAACATTAAAAAAAATCAAGTTCTATCTTACTGGCACTTGCTAAGGCAGCATTAGTATTGCTAAAAAAATTTTTGTTTCATTTACATGCTTTTAAATGACTATGCTTATAAAATGTCTTAAAGAAAAAGCTATTCCTGAAATGTGTGCCGTGCATGCCAGGGATCAAAGTTTACCATCACTCAGTGGCCCTGTGTGAGTTCCGCTCTGTTCTTCTTTGGCTGATTTAGGTGACTTTAGTTCTTAAGTTCTGGCAGCTGCTGTAATATAAAATAATGATCTACACATAACATACTGCCTCTATGTGTGATTGGAATCCTGAAATGGTTCAATACTTTGCCAGCAGCTCTGAATGAACTAGTTTGTTTGCAGAAGGTTTAGTCATCTACACCTCTGCAGCAGGCTCTCTCCACCCATCATAATGCTTTTATTCATACAAAGAAAAGAAAAGCATGAAGTGGGTGTGTGTTGTATCAGAACTCCCACCCAAAAGATAGCAGCTGAAAGCAATTTAGTTTGCTTGTTTTGCACCCAGATTGTCTTCCAGATGTAGAGGCCACTGTACAGTCCATCTTCTTTTTGATGATATTAAGTGTTTAACAATCATAGTATTTGAAATAGCCTTTTACTATTGGGAATTCAATACACACATCACACACAACTACACACATTATTTGCTATCACACACTGAGCATCATGTGGAGTACTGGTGTTAACTTCCCCTGGCGAATGATACAACATATGATGATGATATACATATTATAGCCACTTGGGCCACCTGGCAACAACCTAGAACACCACAGCAACCACATAGCAAACAGGCTAAAAACATTTAAAATACCTTAGCAACTGCATAGCAACACCCTGATCACCATCTAGCACACACATTAAAGTAGTGATTTTTATAGGGGGCATGCTTTTTTTTCAGAAAATGTTCAAATCTAGTTATGATCCATTTTCATATTATCATGTTATTTTTAAATGATCAAAAAAGAAACCTAAATATTAAAATACATTATAATAATTTCTGTTCTTTGACTGCAACCCAAAAGCCTGGATCTCTAAGCATCTAGACTGTTTGTGAACTTGCTCTTATTCTTTTCTAAAGGCCCCTGAACGATCTTTGGCTTTTTCTGTATATTTAGATATGCTTTATTGCATCTAGTCCTTGTAGAAGCGAACAACAGACACTAGAAGCTGACAGGTTGTAGGGTGTTGTTACTGTAATCGTGTTTTTAAGGGATATTGTTGTTTTTAGTCCTTGGGGATTTGGGCAGATTGTACTGCAGGCTGAGAGAGCTCCCTTTCAAAGACCTCTGCTTTGCTTTAAGCACTTTTGTATGGAAATTGGACTGTATTTTTTTCCATCTAGAGCTACGGGTCACAGCCCATGTCCCCACTTATAAGGAGATGTGGCCATGAGAGAAGAAACCACATAAGAGAGTTTGAGAAGTCCTTCAAAAAAATAACTAGTGAAAATACAAAGACTTCCACTAGAGAAATACAAATGATTTATGTGTTTTTTTCATCTATTAATAACAACAACCCAGATCTATAAATATAACATGATTTTTATATCGCTGTGCAATAGCAATTTGTTATCACACGCTAAATACCTGTTCATATTATAAAGTTTCAAACGCTTCTGTTGTTTTGCAGTTCTAATTTTGAGCTTTTTTTTTATCACTTCCACTACAATGGTTGACAAGCTGGCATGTCTGCTTTGAAAGTGATGTAGAACTCTAAATAATAAGACTGGGAGTGACTGTGTGATTATGCACACTTCAGTCTGAGAGATGTGAGTCACACGCATGGAGCAAGTGGGAGTCACTACATATACATTTCTTAAATAATCACATCAGCACGCTTGTTACTGGCTGTATTGCCAATATGAGCTTTGCAAAGTGTCAAGTGTGCATGTAAACAAAGGTGTCTTATTTGAAAAAAAAAGTTGTGTAGTGTAATTTACCAAAGACTGCAGAATACTGCAGTACATTGTTACCCAGCACAACCACAAGCCACTTTACCATCAGACAACAGAAGAAACAGAAAGCTATATGACTATATGATAGAGATAACAAGCACAAATATCTCACACAATCTAAATGGAATGCATCATATTATAACAATATCTCAGCTAACAATTATAGGTTAAAGGAACATTTCCTTAACATTTCCATTAAGTAACAATAACATTGAAAATGTTATTTTAAATGTTCTGGAACCATTCAAAATGCCCAGTTTTTTTAAATGTTGTATTAGCGTTATTGCTTGATTTTAAGAACATTATTCAAACATTTTTTTTAATTATGGAACATTTTTATAAGGTTTCAGTAACAACTTAAGAATAACACTGTGATATATATACATATACACACATATACAAATGATATATAAATATATGATACATAAAAAGTGTTCTACTAGCATTACTGCATAAACGTTTTGATTTACTCTGAGAGAACTTGTAGAGAACGTTAGCCAACATTCTGAAAATGTTCCCTGTTAGCTGGGAAATGTTCCCTGTCCCCTGTTCCCATCTGCAGGATTTTCAGCTATTCTAATGGTGTCAAGAGAGCATTTTTCAAAGACAGTGAGCTCCAGGTATCACAGAGCAGAAGGTGGTAATTTGATTGAGGCTGGAGGTATATTGATATTACGGCTCTTAGTAAACCTAGAACCCTGCCTACAGGCATTGGATGATTAAATCCATTCTAATACAATCGTCTTGATTAATAATTGACCTGCTAGCGCAGTAAAGAACTCCTGAACTTCTCAAAATTGCAGTATTGATGATTCAAATTGTGAAAGCACAAATAAGCCTGACAGACACTCTAATCAACCAGTCTAACAATCAAGTTTTCGTTTTATGTTGTCAATTTTCTGCAACTTCTGGTCTTTCTGCCTTTTCCAAATACAATACCAGGAGACTTTGGTTTGGAGGCCATCAGATGGTGTTTTTGAAGCATGTCTCATGAAGATGGGAAAGATCACACGAGAATATGTGGAACAATTAAAAGTCTCATTCTATACAAAGCTCTGTGTTGTTTATCCAGCCATACTTTTTATGTCATGGAAAATTGGGGCTCAAAGTTCCCTAAGAGGACTGGCTCAGTTGTAAAAGTTTTTAAGCTTGTGCGCACCGTTTAATCAATTGTAGGTCTCATAAGGAACTAGTAGCCTAATTTAGCAATGAATTATGAAACCAAATAAAGAATTTAATGCATTACCTGTTTCACTGAACAGTGTTGATTAATGTTAACTGACACTTTCATCAATTAAGGTGTTTTCCGCAATATTAGTAGGCGAACTGGCATCCGGTTCTGACCTATATTCCAGCACCCAGTTACTGGTTGGCTGAAAATAACTTGTTATTTCTGGAGACATATGCAGCCATTCAAACTAAACAATGGAAAATTTTCTAGTCTTGATTAAGGTTACCATCAAATTTGACCCTATTATGCGAGAACGTAAAAAATGCAACCTGGAATCTGGAGTGTGCTAAATATGCTGGCTTGTTCTTGTCTCTGTGTTGTTAGATAAAAAATAACAAATTCTTCACTGGGTTACTATAACCTCAAGAGAAGGCTGTGTTAATGAGTATAAATTAATTGTTAGTCCTGAAAGAAAGTCCTTTGCAATGACCAGAACTTCAAAAGTAAACAGATTAACCAAATACCGCAACTAAATTAGATCAACGCAAAAAGTCAAGCTGAGCCTGTTTACGTTTTTAACATGTTCCTGGTCTTACTAACCTGAACTTCGTCGTAATCTTTTTTCTTCGTAAACAACTTCTGCCTTCTAGCAAAACAAAGTTCATTGTAAACCCATATTCTGGTAGAGAATATTCACTTTTCACCATTCAATCAAACCTTGATGGAAGAAAGTCCTGCTCTACATAAGTTTTGTCACTGACTATGGGGTTAAAATTAGAACTGTTACGTTACAAAAGTAAACTGGGTTGTGAATGTTAACTTCCAGTGAACTTCATACTATAGCTATATTAAAAAACAGCTATGAAATATGAAAAACTGTACCAAGATTGGTACAAGTTTAGTTATACTGGACTGGTTACTCAACACAATGGCATCACTAACACAAAAGAACATAACCTACTAAACTTTTATTCTTTATAATCAGAACAACAGCCCTAAATATCATAGTTTTACTATAAATACCATGGTTAAACAATGGTTTGTGTAGGAAAACCATCGTTAATTTGTGGTTATCATGGTTTTGTGGTAACTGTAGAAACTATAGAAAACAAAGATTTTTGGTTACATTTGTTGTAAAACCATGGTTCATTTTCATAAGTGAGTGATGCTCACAAAAATCAAGCACTACTATGGAATGGACATTATTAAAACAAAAGAACCAGGGAGAAAAAACAGTTTCTCGACCAGGCAGCCAGGGCCCACAAGGGGGCCTCAACAAACATTCCAGAGGGCCTCAAGATGACTTATTATTTAAAATAAAACAAAACAAGCATTAAAATGAGCTGAAACAATTAAAAAGCTATGTCTTATTGTTTGGTCATTTTTATAACGAAAATACATCTTTCTAGTTAGGCCAAGCTCTAGATTATTTTATAGGCAAGTAATCAAGAGCAAATATTGTTGTGAACAATGGAAGGGGCCTTAAATTTAAAAAGTTTGAGATCCACTGCCTTAATGTATTACTGTATAAATCAGATTTATAGGGTATCTAACACGAATCCTTGCTAAATCATTAACGTGTGACAGCACTATTTAGACATTTCTTTTCTGATTAACTGTAACTTTGAGCTACTTCAGCCACAAAATCCAAAGACTTTGACTCTAACTTCTATTCAAGACTGTAATTGGTTTTTAATACTATTCACTGTTTATTCAAGCTGGTTAATGTCCAAATGAGCTTTGTTCATAGACTACAAAGTACATTTAGGTGGATTTATTGGACTGTAATACACTGTAATGTCAAGCACACTTGAACAATGCAAAAAGCTTTGTCAGCACAGCCAGAGTCCCTAAATTGCACTTATGTGAGTCAAAAGGGGTGTGTACATTTATGGTGTCTTAAGTCTTAATTAAGTAATTGTACTCTTTTACGCGGATCATTTTAACCATTTGTTTTAGCCTGATGTAAATTAGGTTGATCCTAAAAACATGCTGTGTAACGGCCTTCGTTCAGTATAAAAAATTTTAACGTTTCTTATGGTTCCGTTTAGCTCACTTTCCCATACTGTACATTACATACCAATCAAATTTGATGTTATTAGTGGTACTTCCAAGTCTGGCAAAGGCAAAGGTCATCTGTACAGTACAGTAAAGCTCACTCTACTTCCTTCATTCTTATTTTCATTGCACAACACAAGTATACTTGCAATAGTAATATATATCCAATACGAAAAGCAGTGACCTTTTAGATCAGTCAGAACAAGGCAGTATTACAAGTGCTATGCAATACCTTACCCAGGAAAGGTGATTAATAAGTGAACCTAGAGAAATATCAGAAACCTTATCACCAGCAGCTATGTTCCAAAAAGCACTGATGGCTCCATCACACTCAGTGTGGACATCCAAAATGAATCGCATTCACACTTTGACACGGACAATATGACATGTCATGCATCAACAACAAAATAAGTAAGACCACAGAAGAGCATTATTTTGGGCCAGGACCTGTGCACAATTATGTAATATAGGTGCCATTTTCAGTCCATGATATTTCTTTGGTCCTCGTCTGAGCGGCGGGACAAAAGAATTAAATTTGCATTTAAATAACCACTTTCATCCTCGCAAGCAGCCAAAAATGACGGAGGTAAACTCAAATCTCTTTCTCAGCTGCTCCCTAAAACGATATGGCTCACAGCTACACTGAATTTAATAGCCATTCAAATTTATCTTTACATTTAAGAGCTTACAACCCTCGTCTTCTATCAACCCGCCCGAAATCACTAAATCATCATGTGACTCTTTTAATCTGCCTCCCCAGGTTAAAGACGCTCTTCAGAAGTCTGTCTTTATAATATAATGACTTATTCAGTGCTAATCTCAGCATGTCAAAATGCAACAGCTCCTTTACTAACCAGATCACGTTCAGAATGTGATCATAACAACAGGACTAAATGACTATCCAAAAAAAAAATTACATGTGTGTTTACTTCTCTGTCGCATCGTTATAAGAAATCCTTCGTATATTCTTTAAAAACAAGGACTGATGGACTCATGTATACTAGATTGGGCAGATCTTTCCCAGTGAGATCATCTGTTTCATGAATTTACCAGAGAACTCAAGGAAGAACTCATTGGGCGCTAATCATTCTCAGGTCACAGGTATGATTATTGGTTATTTTCTAAAGGCCTGTGTTCGGAAGAGCATACTACAGTACTGTTAGTGCTGTTTCCATGGTATGTATACTGTGCACGTATGTGATATTTTCTATATGTGCAGAATACCTCAATGATCATAAATGCTCAATAAATTCAACTTCAATCGACTGCTGGTTTAATAAGACTTCCAAAAATGAAGATGTTTATAATTAAACATGCAATATACAGTAGGGTGACATCTACACACTTCTACCATATAAAATGACATGCGTGAGTTTACGGAAACACAAGCAAGCTGCTGATGCAGGACTTCACGACTCTCAGCGACTTGATCAGTAATACTTTCAGTGTCAATTCCAGCAGGTGCCCAAATCTGTGTTGACATTGACATGAAGACCCCCAGATGTTCATAATAAACAGAAGTCTCGAGTCAATGTTCTTCACATTGTGTGGAGAAGCTTCTCGCTAACTACATCACCACAATACCCTAAATGATATATTATTAAAATCATAAATAAATTATAACGTGATATTGCACTTCAGGCGTGTTTGGGGTGAAGACAGTAACGGCTTAAACATTTGCTAGTAGTGAAATTGCGATTATTAACTTAATAATAATAACACAAAGATGCGCCGTTTACAGGTGAGACTGACCTGTACAGGTGACACCGACCCCGCGAGCTTTCCCGCTCAGTCCTCACTGCGCATGCGCAACGTTTTAAATCATTTCCCGAGGTGGATTGTGGGATCGACCGCCTCAGGCCCGCTTTATATTTGAAATGGCCCAAATGACGTCATCGGGGGGCGCACAGGCGCGATCGTGTTGCGGGAAATTCGTGCTTAATATCTTAATATAAATATTTTTTTGAGAGTAACATCAACCTCTGTCCTAACTTACGATTTCATAGTTCCTTAGATAAATATCGTCCCTTCATCTTATTAATAATCAGCGCGTTTTGTTGAAGTCAACGCTCATGAATAACGCATTATTTTCATGATTTCTTTGTGAGTTCAATTACTTATGATTTTCTGAAGAAAACTAGCTGTCTTCAGCTGCTGCATGTCTCATTAAAAGTCTCGGGTTCTGCTTTTCATATCTTATGAAAAACTTTTCTCGTCGTTTCGCTGGATTGGGTTCCCTAGATTTCACAGAGCATTGAACCATCAGTGTGGTTTTAACAAAAGGTTCCCCGAACCTTCACAAGTTTGTTTTTTAACAGCTGGTCTTCAAATTGAACTTGACCTATAATTATTGTGGTGGCTACTTGATAAATTCGGTCAGTGCATTTTTATTAAACCGTGGTGGAAGAGAACAAAACAATGGGGAAATAAACTCAGGCATGCACCGAATCTTAAATGTGTCCAGGCAACAAAATTTATTTCCTCTGAGTCAGTCAAATGGTGAACATCTATCTTCTGTAGCAGTTGCTCCCAGTGCTCTATTTTTGGAGACGGCATCAGTCAGAAATTCAGCACAGTATGATCTTCACCTAAATGAATAAAATCAGGTCCTGAGAATGGAAATATATAATTGCTGAAGTGTAATTAGAGTTCAGATATAGGAAATAACCCAGTAAGGCTGTAACTTACCAGTGGAAAATGTCCTTTATGGTTTAAATGACATGCTATATAAAGTAATGAGAGTGTATATTATCTTCAAGCTTCTGGTCACTGAGAAACAAGGTCTCCTCTAATCAATACGCCAATACCGAGAATCACTCTCTATCATAGCAAATCACATATATTTTACATTTAAGTGCTCGGTGTGGAATATTTCCTCATGGACTTCCACATGGATCCCAGGCACTTACAAAAATTACCAGATGTATGGCTCTTTAAACATGCATCATGACAAAAGCATAGTATTATTTAAAGTAACCTGGAATACTGTGAAAATACCATCTGTTTTATATATTCAGAATTCTGCATAAGGGTTTTAAACATGGTTCAGAGTGTGAAATGGAGCAGACAGTACTACAGTCCTACTTACTAAAAGCATAATATTTGATAAGCGAACATGCGAGGGGTGGAGAATGTGTAGAACGTTGTAAACACATAACAGGCATTTCACTTCAGTGGAAAGTGGGTGAAGGTTCTGTGCGGGCTAGGCTGTCTCTGCCATGGTTTTTTGTTTGTATGGGACCTTAAAAGAGAACCAACAGCAACTAGTAGCACTGTGTCACCTTTACTAAGTGTGCCGTTGTTAGATTGCAGTAGACTGCAGGGTGTTGGGTAGCTGTAGATTAGATTAGTGTAGAGGTCTAGTGTAGACTGCTGGCTTAAGCTTAGTTGAGTTGCATGAAATCCATATAAAAAACAACTTTTTTTAAATATGTTATTCCTTAAAACCATTCTGTAACAGTGTTGAAGCTAAAAGCAGAAATGAACACAGATCACCCAAAAACAAATAGCATACAAGCAATGAAGCATTATGAAGTCTTGAAATTGATGCACACCTGTTTGTTTCACCAGTTTGCTTTAAAAGTCAGATAATTACTGTATTTAAAAATGGTATCTTACACTGGCACCTACCATAAAACACAGTATTCATCAATTTAATAGCACAGTTTTACCTAGTTTCACCCTCCCGCAGCTCAGGACTAAACAGTATAAGACAAGTGCTAAGAACACTAATGGCCAGGGGCTTTTAAGACATGAAATGTAAAAGTGGCGATGTCCTGTCAAATCTGATAACCAATCATATTTCAGAGGATTCACTGTGATTGTTTCACCATTATAGAGATGCTAATTGACCCTCCCTCCCCTCAGACAGGCTGTCAGCAATAAATCCAGAGAGCTCTCCAAACACTTCACTGTCAGACTCACTCAATCTGTAACTCCCTGAAATTCAAGCAAAAGGAACCTGCTCTACCAGGTCAAAGCATGCATAGTTCACACGAGTCCTTTAAAAGATGAATGGTGGAATATTTTCATTATTTCTCCCATTTTAATATGCATAGACAGCGACACTAGCTAAAAGAAATGCATTACATTTTCTTGAAAGATTATGAAGAAATGTTATTTAAAACTGTAATAACGTGGAATATGTTTTGGATAAGAGAATTAAATAAGACCAGTTTTGACTCAGAACTCTGATTCTGGTAATATTGGTAAAACATTGATAGACATTTAAACACTAATTACAACTTTAGCTCAGTTTAACCCTGCGGTATTCTCGCCGTCTCCAAGAACTGCCAATGTGAGCAAATGTGATTACCTGGAACAATTAGCCATCTTCAAAGAGAGACTGTTTTGCTTTTCTTAGTCACCGTCCGATAGCTTCCACTGAAGAAGAACATCGGGAGAAGATGAAAGCATACTCAATGTTTTACTCAGCGGCTTGTTTTTAAGAGAAGTTTTGATTATCTCTGCTTTCTTTCATGAGAAAGATGTTAGAATAGCAAACCAGTTCAGTAGACGTGTGAACGTCCAGGTGGGGTTTATGTGCCCTCAGAGCGAGTGTTGTGACAGAAGAAACAAACAGTCGTATGACAGTGAGAAAATGAGCGCAGGGTGTTGTAGCATCTATGGGGGATGGATTGCTATTACCTGTAGTTGTGATAGGTCTGCAGCTGTGATGTGTTTGCCTTGAATTATTTGCTAAGCCATAGAGGAGAACCCAAAGAATGAATTTCCTCAGAATCAATTTACTCTGTTTGTATTGAACCGATTTAAAAGGAACGTATGTATATCGTGAATAGTATGGAAACATATGGATCGCTGTCAGAGAAATGATTTGTGAAACATAAACTCAGATAATGATAGCATGACAGACCTTATAAAGGAAAATGTTGCAATTTTATCTTGCGCCTCCAAAACATCACATTGCATCACTTTAGTTTTCATCAAAGCCTGTGAAACTTCAGATATTATCATACTAGTATCATATGGCCATCATTTGACTTCAGAATATAGTGAACACAATACACTGCTTTTCTGGTTATATCTGGTTATATTATTTATTTTCCTCAGAACACAGAAGAAAAAAGAATACAGGTTTTCAAATGACAAGCATGAGTCAAGGGTGACATTTTTATTTTAAAGCTGCAATCCATAACGTTTTGGAAAAAAATGAACAAAACAGAAATTAACATCAGTTATGGAGCATGTACATGACAGATCCGTGTTCAGAACGGTCTCCTTACCTTACCCCGATTCCCAGTTGTAGGTTTATAACAATGATTAATAATTTGTCCCAATAAAAGTCCCATTATGTGGGTCCGATTTTGTCTCATGTGGCTTTATTTGACTTACACATGTAAAGATAAGTACATAAAGTAACCTGCAATTTAATGTTTCAAACAGAGATGCCGAGAGAGAGGCAAAAGTTACAGATTTTAGCTTTAGCTCAAAAAGTTTAACCTTGTGTAATATGATAATCTACAATTTTTTTTAATGAGTGACATTTCAATAGTGCAGAAATGAAGTCTTCTGATTGGTCCATGTTGGACGTGTATTAGTATGTCTTCAGTTCGGACTCCTCTCATTGGTAGTAATGGTCTGACAAAAGAGCCTTACTGAAACCACACTGAGGCAGATTATACAGCACTAATGCCAGACAACACGGACTGTAAAAGCACATAAGGGTCTTTAAAATCCAGTTATGACAATGAATCTGCCAAATGTTTCTCTGACATATGCCCAGAAAACCTCTCAGAGCAGCATTCCGCTGCTGCACAATGTCATCTGGAATGTCAGATGTTTGGAATCATGGGCCAGGCTACAACACGGCAATATGTTTGTTATGAATTTTAACCGCGCTATAAAGAATAAGAATTGAGATGAGTCCAATTTATTCAGCATCAAAGCAATAACAGAGGCTTTGGCATTCACCAAAGACATGGGCTAAATCAGATTATGGCGATTTCCCCCGCAGTGACAATTATAAAACAACAACATATTTAGTTTAATGGAGTACTAGAATGAATAGACTTTGCAGTGAATGCAACAAAATAACACTTAATCTGTACTGTGAACAGTTTGCTACAATTCAAAACATGGTAGCAGGAATTATATAGGCAATTACTGTGACTTTTCTGCAGAATCACGAAAACTTTAAATGATCATTGTGAAGTAAGTGTATGTGTAAGTAGCTTCTGTTTAGGGCACATAAACCTGTTTGTTGTTATTATATGAGATTACATTAATATCTCAGTTGTTTCTCTGAAAACAATCTGTTCTTTTATTCAGAACTCTCTTCAGATCTCAACAATGTCTCAAACTATGCTCAGAATTTTTTTTTCCTCTGGGCTAGGCATTTCTCTGTAGGAGAAATATCTGAGACATAGGACACTTAAGCAAAAGTTTCCCTTTGCTCTCTATTTAATCTGATTGTTGTGTAAGAGAATTAACTGAGATATTAAAGAGTTCTCATCTGTGTCTGCAATGAAAAGCCAGAGATTTCAATATGAACTTTTTTATTGAATTCCAAATTCAATTTATCCAAGGTATGCTATCCACATTTTATAGTCTAATACTTACATTTGTATCTTGTATCTCAGTTATCTACATTCTTTCTTGTATCTCAACAATTATCTCATTTTTGTCTATTTTTATTTCACTTAAGGGATGTTAGGAGCAACTCCAGATAAGCCGATGCATGAATCAAAACTCCATTAGTTTTCTTAAGCTGGGAAAGAACAACCTCTGGGACTAAAGATTTCCTCTGGGAATGTGTGTGTCACTAGTTACTAAAGCATTTAGAAATGATTTACTACTCCAACTAGCTTTATCCAGCTAGAAATCTTTTTGAAATTCAAGTGTTAAAAGCTAAATGTTAATTTAATCACACATGCTGCGTTCTCCATCTAAGACTAAAATTGAATTCTTGACTAATTTATATGTACAGTTCAGTAGTAAAACATTGTTTTCTGCATAGAGAAAACATCCTATTTCTGATACTGAATGTGTGTTTAAATGTTAAGACCTATGGAAAACCAACAAACCTGTTATCTTAATCCTAATGATTTGCAAAAGATAATAAGTCATTTTTTTCTAATCTGATCCTTATCGGCAAAATGAAAGTCTGTGTTGATGAGATTTTAAGATGTTGTTATGATGCAGCAAACCAATTCCAGTCCCTTTAAGATGAATACTGCAGACAAGATCAAGCAATGGTGACCTGCGAGGGTGATACAACAGGAACACAAATCCTGCCGAATTACATTGAATGTCATAGAGATTCAGGGTTGGGCAATTTTGGCCAAAACATACTAGCAACTGCATAGCAATTCCCTGGCAACCAACTAAACTAAAACGGTAATTTAAACTAAAAATGGTAATTTTAGATTTTCATCAGGTAAATTCAAGCAGCACAGTCAAATTAAACAATTATTAAACACAGTATTGTGTTTGTTTGTTTTTGTTTATTTCTAGACCGTAATGCATTTTATCTTGAAATGTCTCAGTACAATTCACTGTTTTCATGACACACAACAGTCACATGACAAACAGGTTACCAACCGTTCTGTTCTCCTGTGAGTTTGACTTGAGTTTCAGCTGGTGTCTGTCTGCTCTCCTCTGGCCACCGTTTTCATCCGTTCCACTTAATGACCTCCATATACTCATGGTGCTGAATCAATTTGACCTCTACAAGCCGGCTGGATATGATTCCATTCACCCTGTCTCTCTGAAAAATTGTGTCTAATATGGTTTTTGTGCTACTATCTCATTGCTGTAATCTCCTATAAGACATGACTAAGGGCCCTGGGGCCCCTTTTTTTCCTCTGCTCTGACAAAGCTGTCCTTCATTTTACTCTTAATTCTAGTTGTCATGAATTCTGGAGTGGCATCTAGGTAAAAACCCCTAACAAATTCAAGCCTGAAGCGAGAGGAAAGAAATTGGAGGTTGATGTGAACAGCAGTCAAACATTTGAAAGATAGAAGAGTGCCACGACAGTATATGACCCTATACAACTCAGTTTGCATTGTGGTGTAGGTACACCAGGTTGAGGTAATGAAGTGCTCATTTAAAGAGATACTGCACCCAAGAATGAAAATTCTGACATCATTTTACTCATCACTTTGTTCCAAATCTGCATGACTGACATTATTCTGTGAAATACAAGAGGAGAAATGTTGTCCATACAATGAAAATGAACACTGACTGATTCACCGACATTCTGTCTAATGTCTGTTGTGTTCCACCAAAGAAAGAAACTCATATGGCTTTCTGAATGGGGACTCGGGCCCTATTAATTCCAGCAGCAGTCCTGAATATGACACTCATAATCTTTACAACCTTTGTGAGTTAAATATCTTATTTAAAATATTAAGACATATATAATGGGGACATGAAAATGTATTGCATATTAGGAAGGACACATTTCTCATCAATATCAGCTTTTTGCCATCAAAATCCCTTTGTAAAAGATTAAACTGTTTAAGATTAGAAATCCAAATGACACCTTCACAGTTAATGAACCAGACAAAGCTTCTGAATTAATGACATCAGACTATAACCACAGAGGACCCAGAGCAAATCTCCTTACCCTGTCTTTAGTTCTGCCAAAATCTCTGTGGGTAGTTTTAAAAATGGGGAAAGCCTGCCACCTGCTGTTTCATAGAGGGACTTCTCAAACCACAACCAGCTGAGCTACAGGAACATTCAGCTTTGGCAAATCATGGTTGCAAATTTCACCAGATTTGATGTTATTAATCCAGAATGTTTTCTTTTTTGGTATGACACAACATGAAAGTAAGTAAATGACAGAATTGAAATGTTTGAGTGAAATGCATTTTAAAATTTTAGTGACATTTTTTGTGTCTATACCAAAGTTAAACACAAGAGGCGCTTTTGCCTCTCTCTCTTTCTTTCTCTCTCTCTCTCTCTCTCTCTCTCTCTCTATCTCTCTCTCTCTCTTTCTTTCTCTCTCTCTCTATTTCTTCTTTTTTCTCTTTCTCCCTCTTTCTTTCTTCTCTCTCTCTCTCTCTCTCTCTCTCTCTCTCTCTCTCTCTCTCTCTCTTTCTGTATTTACTACCTCTTTAGTCCACCAGAGTACACTAGACACCATATATTATACAAACCACACTTTGACACTCTGTAATCCACACCTAAAGCACTTTATATGTCTGATTTATCGATATAATCATGTTTATTTAGTTAAGAAACTTGTTAATGTATCAAGCTATTTAAAACAGAAGCTCCAAAAAGTGATGATTTATTCACGCCTTACAGTCATCAAACCTGCAACCTTTCAATTAAAATCCCACCCACCATAAACATAGACCACTGTTATTTGGACTCAGTTCTGATTATGTATATAAATATAGGTGTCAATAATATCATCTTATGCTGTTTAGATAGTATATAATCCTTTATTAGTGTTGCTAATATTAGAAAGATTATTAAATCATCTGCAAATCTGATTCCTCTGCGCATGTGACACAGAAGCACAGCGGGGCTACAGCAGAGGAAATCAACAGAAATATCCTCCAAGAAGGAAAAACACATTTATTTCTTCCAATGACACATCTGAACCCTTAACCCTTTTTTCACACACTTAGAAAATGCCATATTGGATTTTCAACACAGTCGATGCTTGGTTTCTTCTTTTGCCGTCTAATTTTTTCCCAGGCTTTGATCAATTCTTATCACTGCTCTCTAGGTTCGAAAACAGAGAAAGTCGACCATGCTGCTCAGCCCTCAGTCCCTTTGTTGTGCCATGATCATTCTGAAGTAACAGCTTCCCTCAACAACCAATTCACCAATAACCACATGCCCAAACCAGTGGACACAACCATCACTACAGATATAAGCTATAAGGACCCCACAAAGCCCTTGCATGGAACCAAAGTATCACTTTTATGTTAAGGTAAATCTGTAGTTTATGAGCCACTCACACTACCAAGACGAACTGATGAATTAATGCTTAAAATAATATTTTCACACTGGTTTTCTAAACACTATGCACATCTGCCATTGGTCAGACAAAGATATTCCTGTCCCAAACTGACACAATTGTCTCCACAACAATTACCAAAATGGGAAAGAACCCAGGTAACGATTTTAGGTTGTAAGAATGTTTCCAAAACATTTCCATTAAGTAACAACAATATTAAAAATGTTATTTTGAATGTTCTAAGAATGTTCAAAACGTCCAGTTTTTTACACATTGTATTAACAATATTGCTTGGTTATAAGAACATTTTTCAAACATTTTTTTTATTTCTGTAACGTTTTTTTTATTTCTGTAATGTTGTAGACTTGGCTCGTTGGGGTACAAGACAAATGTTCAATGCTCTCGTCCTTTGTAAGTCACTTTGGATAAAAGCGTCTGCTAAATGACTAAATGTAAATGTAAAATGTTCCACTAACTTAAGAATAATGTTTTTGACATTATGATGTGTTAAAAAATGTTTTACTAATGTTACTGCAAGAACCTTTTGATATCTCTGAGAGAACTTTGAGAGAACTTTTAGAGAATGTTAGCCAATGTTCTTTAAGTTTCGTTTTAACTGTAGAAAGAGTGTTTAGATATCTTACTCCATATTACCATCTGCATGTAGGATGTACATGGAAGAGAAGAAAACATTTACTTAACTTAAAGGTTTGAACATAGACTGATGACTGAGTAAAACACCACTTCCTGACAAATTCTCTGTATTACAGAAGAACGTCTAGGAGAAAGTAGTGAGGACAAAATCAGCCACAGGAAAATGTGATTCTGATATGAACCTACCATAAAAGACAACAAAAGCTGACAGTTAAAGGGTGTGAGTAATATATGAGAGCTTCACCGCAAAGCAGGTCAATGTGAGAGAGTCTAAAAGTGGAAGCTTGTCAGGTTTCCAGGGCTGAGAGAAGGATGCTGGAAGATGAAAGAGATGGAGCAATCAGGGAATAACATCGGAAAACAAACTCTAAGCAACAACAGAGCTTTTATTGTGACACATTCTACAGTTTTCACCTTCAATACGCCCTCTATGCGTTGATACGCTCCATTAGCCAATTGTTGGTTTATTTTGTCAACTTTACCCTTGAACATCTCAAAACGGCAAATGGTGGAGGTCTAATCAAGGGTTTCCCATGACCGGCAGCTTTCAGAGTTTTGTGCTGAGTTTTTTCTTCTCCCTGGGGCAGGCTGATTGCAGCAGCTTCAGATCACAGCTGTGAAGTGAGGGGATAAATGTGGATTTGTCTACCGGAGTTTTTTTCCACAAGTTCTACACAGAGAACACAATTTGGTTCAAAGTGTCTTCTCAGAAAATAAATGTTCTGGGTTCAAAACAAGTGAGGCTGTATATCGACAACTTCTGAGGCATGTTTACCACAGAAAATATATTTGTCTCGTCCCTCCCAAAACAACAAGTTCAAATCATGTTTGCGGTAATGCACTTATGGAAGAAGTCTATTTGACAGGACATTGCACCAGGATAATCATCAAAATACACTTTTTCAACATTTTCATAAAGCTACTATGCTACTATTTTTGCATGATATGTGTTAACATGACATTAATGAGACAGAATCATTTACAAACCATGACTAAAGCCAGCAAACCCTGCAGCTTTCAAACGGTATGCAAAAATACCACAAAACAACTGTTTATAAAGGAAATAAAACTTTACAGCTCAGCTAACATGTTTTGCATAGAAAAATCAATAAAAGTGCTTTTAAATATGAGGTGCACATATCAGCTTTGACCTCTGTTGTATGTATATTACTGTTTTTGTTTCTTTTTGTCTAAAACTGAGGCAAAAACACACCACAGACGCTTTCCATACAGCTTATCTTGTCGTGAACCCAGATATTCTTTTAAACTGCATTAACCTTCACTTAAAATATTCTGTGATTTTCAAGCATTTACAAAACCTGTTCATTCTTGCCTACGCCATCGTTTTTAAATACACAAATTGACGAGCAATCCAATTATGAAGCAAAGACTTCGGTTTTCACAAGACTTTTGTGGTATTTAGTAAATGTCAGTCTGATTACATAAGCAAACTTTGGTGAAGAAAATATGCCAACCAAAAGTTCTGTAAGTTAACTTAAGAGAGGATCTAAACTCTTTTAATAATGCACACACTGCTTTTCAGAGGGACTTCCTCAAACAGACAAGGTTGTTATCACCCATTAAATAGACAATGTGTCATGATTCTACATTCATGTAATATGTACACAAATCACATCTGCATGATAATACAAACTCGCTTTACCTATGTGAAGCTAACATAACCAAACATTTACTAAACCTTTTTAGATAAACATCTTCACTAAACTAAATTTTAGGTTAATGCATAAGGAAAAGTTTATGTAAAGCAGAATAGTTCTTATTTATAAGCTTATTTGTTTGCTGACTTGCTACTTTGTGCTGAAGTCGCTTTCAGGTCCTAGCTGTTTATCAGCTAGTGCTCACATAAAGTGTGACACAATAATTACTTCTTTGTGCATGAGTGTAATGAAGTTTAGGATGCAGTGCCCATCACATTTACACTTCTGCTGACGTTTAAATTAATTTCCTCCCTTACGTCACGCAGAATCAACTGGATGCAAAGCTAGTCACCTGCATTGATGTTTTATGAGACTGAGCTCTTAGGAGTCTTCTTCTGTGTGTCTGACCATGAATATTGCCTGACCAAAACAACACTCCTAAAAAACATACACTTATATTCTTATACCTCAGTTTTGCTCTACACATCTATCTTTTGTGGTTGTTTGGCATGGTGCAACCCAAAACCCTCTAAAAAATCTCTGCCAGATCAAAAATACTGTTTCCACAGAGAACAATCCTGCTGTTTCCAGGGAAAGCAGGTACACATCAGTGGTTTTAGAGAAAGTAAGTCTTTTCAACAGAGGAGCTTGAGTGGCAAAACAAGCTTTTAATAAATAAATGAAGAATTAAGGGTGAGCCATAAAATGAATCAATATCTCTCCTTTTTACCTCATATATTAAAGCAAACAGCTAATGCGTGAGCAGGAGTGAGAAGCGGGGGCGTGAGTACAATAAATTTCATACCCACTGGGGTAAGCTCATAATCTCAGCTGAAATTTTAAGACAGAGTGCCAACAATCGACAACATTTCTGACTATCACAAAGTTTCGTCTACAGCAAGAGAAGAAGAAAGGGAACAGGGAAATATCTTCTCTTCAGCTGAGCTCTGTCTACAAAGCTGAGCTTTCAGCTGGACCTGCAGCCGGTCACACCCATGACCCCCTGCACTCCCCGACCTTCACACACGGAGAACATCACACCTCCTTCAGTGACTGCACTATGTTCCCTTTGGACATATTGTTTCCCCTCTTTGTAATGGTTATTTTAAAATAAACCTGGAGCTCACTGTTTGTCTTCTTCTACACCACACTTGAAAAAAACAGGATCACCCTATAACAAGAACTAAACAAGAAGTAACACATCACACCCAGAGGTGAGGAGACATACGGATCCCTGCAGAGCTGCACAGCTTTTACATGACAACAGTTTCCAACCCGCAGAACAAGAGCAGATACAAGCTGAGCTAAAGGGTGCTTAATACAAATGAAAGATATTTAATATCATTGCTGATATATTAATAAGATTATTCATAGCAAGGAAACTAGTATGGCATCAATCAATAAAGAGCTTCACATTACGTACGACTTGAGCTCTAAACATTATAAATATGATTGGGTGAGCCATGTTTAAAGTATTTGTGTGGATGTGCAATGGTATAGACAAGTCAATCTCCACCCCTCCCTTAACCTAAAATATTTTAAGCCCCCCTAGTGGATCCCAGTTCCCCTGTTGAGAAACACTTGTATAGACTATAACAGCAGAATCTCTATCCAGTGACACATTTCTACTGTAGCACTGTACATACTGTACAATGATTAGTGAATCACTATAGAGAGTTACATAGTGTATATAGATACATCGTGTCATATAGGGTTACTGAACAGCTTTGTGGGGATAAAAACAAGCCAGAACATTCTGTCTGTTCTGTCTGTCAAAACTTATTTTGTGCTTCATGGGACAAAAAGAAACATACACATCTAAACAGATAAGTGAAATATAATATCACATGCTCTAACCTATTGATATACAGCTACACACCAGCCTGTCATAGAATGGAGAGCACTCACAAGCCTTTCCCCTCTGATTGCAATACAGATATTTCCAGCATCTTAATTGTGTTTCAGAGCAAGGACTGCGCTAATTCACTTCATTGTGCCTGAATCAGCAGCCGGGGCTGTGATCGTTCTAGCCTCTCAACCTCCATTCGCTGTTCCTCGTCTGCAGGTCGTTTCCATAATGGCACTAATGCAGTCCACTAATACAAAACCAAAGACACGGAATACCAGATCTTCATTAGGACTTCATGCTCTAAGCTATCGCAATGTAAACAGTTTTGATTGCAAAAACAAACCCGACTCAGCTGACAAAGTTTAGCAAGTATATTAAAGGCACAATTTGCAGTTTTATAACTTTACAATTTTATAACTGTTACATTTGATCACACGGTTTTATTTCGTTCTAATGAATTAGACACAAGCAACAAAGTTTAATGCTGAATTGATACTTATATGCATCACTTTATTCGTCTTATTTTACATGTTCTAAACAATCATAGTAAAAGTGCATTTGAACAACTACAGTATTTGCTGTAGTTATGTTTGCTGTAAATACAGTTACTCTGTATTTACAGTATGTATAACACATACTGTATTTAATAACGGTACCATAGACTTGTCATTCGCATACTAGATGCTACAACTACTACTTCAGCATTTTTTATGAGGCTCTGTTGCCATGGTTTCTATGGCGGTAAAAGCAAAAACCAAAGATAACTTAGACATGACGCCATTGGCGAACAAGGGTGTTACACTGGGATTTTCTTTTCAAAAACTGCGTATTTCTCTAGATTCAAACATTATTGACGGCATCTGGGATAAAGTAGGTGCACATGTGAACAAAATATATAATACCGTGCTAGTGGTTTTTTCATATTTTAATAAATCTTACATATTGTGCCTTTAAGATAGTAAAATTGTGTTTTGATTCTCAAAACAATTCAGTAATTAACTATTATTGTTGCAGCTGACAACAGTGGAAAGCCTTAATCCCAAAACTAGTATTTAAATTAATAACTAAATGCTCAGGCGTAGCTACGCTAGTGCTTACGCTAATAATGCTGATGAATAATAGTCTCGGCCTCAGGCGACGCCCACAGACTGTTCACGCTTCTGACAGACAAATGGCAGATGGGAAAGTGTTCGGATAAGTTGCACGAAAACAATATTTGTTTTTGCAGTTCCGTATGATAATGCAAGTGGCTCAGAATTTACAAGTTTCTGCTGGCAATGAACTGACTCATGAGTACCCAGTAACCTGTTGCTTAAAATGTAAACGTCTGCGCTTTCACAAAAGGTCAAGTTCGCAGATCCTGGATGAGAGATATTTATAATGCAAATAATAGGGAATGTAGTGTGTCACTGGGGATTTAAATGCATCGGTAAAATGTAAGTGCTACAGTATGTGCACTGCATACTAAATCCCTTCTAAACGGCGAAGACTCGAGCACCATACAGGATTCTGTGCTGGTGAAAAACTACACAGCTTTGATGGTGCAATGACAGCAGGTGGAGATACCAGACACAGACCGGCTGAGATGGAGAAGACCAGCTGGACAGCATGAGCTGGACAAGCAGCAGAGAAGCTCGCTAGATTGGAAGCATGTCCGTGTCATCCTCAGATCTTTGATCATGTACTGATCATATGTGCTGGAGGGCTATAGGATTACCAGATGGTTTTAATCTATTTGACATGCAGTACAGCACATTCCCAGCTAACAGGGAACGTTTTCAGAGCATTGGCTAATTTTCTGTAAAATGTCTCTGAAAGTTATTAAAAAAACTTTCATGCAATAACATTAGTAGACTGTTGTTTTAAGGTTTTCATATATCAAAAATGTAATTTTAATTTGTTAGTGGAACATTTTCAAAACGTTACAGAATTGAAAAAGGTTTGAATAATGTTCTTGAAACCAAGCAATAACGTTAATTCAATGTCTAAAAAATTTGATGTTTTGAACTTTCCCAGAATCTTTAAAAATAACATTTTGAAACATAACATCAAGTTTTTGTTACCTAATGGAAATTTTCGGGAAACTAGCTTTTTATCAAATGCATCTGACATGTAACATTTGACATGCTGAGTGTCAGATCAATAATAACAACAAAACCGATGGTGACTAATGACACTGAATGAATCATCTCAAACAGTCAATGTGTTAAATGTATATACGAGTGTTTCAGCCACTAGACTGGGCTGTTAGAAAATGAACTCTCTGAAAGTGCTGCTCACACTCTCACTAGTTTAATTAGTCCTTTAACAGTATCTAATTGCAGAATTCTGTCATTTTTCACATTTATTCTGAACAATGACAAGAGGTTATAAGTGATATGTACCATGAGCTATAAACTCTATATGTATACTATTTATATTTAGGCATTTGGCAGACACTTTTATCCAAAGCAACTTACAGTGCATTCAAGCTACAGCATACATTTGATCAGTATGGGTTTTCAAAACCACTGGGATTCGAACCCACAACCCTTTGCGCTGCTAACACAATACTCTACCGTTTGGATTACAGGAACAGTCTCTACCGTCTTGTGTTTTATTTTAAGAAAAACAAGCAGCAAGATATCTCCAAGATCTCAAATGCTGCACAAAATAAAGGAACATCATGAGAAAAAGTAGTTTAACTTTACAGCTTATAATTACAAATGCAGTTTTGAAGGTGAGACACATTCAACTGATTGCCAATTAGCATTAGTATCTATCAGAAATTAAAGAGCTCTGACAATTACAATTTATCAGCGAGCCCTCAAAACAACATGAGGTGCAGTGAATGAATGGAATGTCGGAATATATCTGAATAGCAGGTACATCGATCACAGACAGAGAAATCTTTTCTGGCTCAAGGGGAACCATCTTGGAAATAATGAAAACGATTTCCAAACATGAACATACAGCAGGCAAGACAAACAACGTCCACAAGTTAAAGCTCACCAGCAGAGATAAACGATCATAGGGGAGTCCAAAAATACAGCCTTAAAAATTACAGCAACAGAGCAGCTGTGACTCAAGTCTGCAGGCTACAAAAGTCACATCTAAAATGGCTTGGCCCATGTGCCAAAGCACAAAAGACCTCTAACCTATAAAGAGGAGAAATGAGGAGACCTGAAGCCCTGGGCAAAAGGGTCCTTCATCTTTCTGTTTTATACATCCATCCATGTGAGTTAAAGGAGTTTTGGAGGAAGCCAATAATGTCACACAAGATATTGACGGTTAACTGAGTGCAAAATTACAACCTTCCACCTGCATCTCCCTGAGAAGTGGAAACTTTTCTATTTGAAGAATGGAACATTTTTTCACTGCACACAGTTCAGGATGTGCATGACAGCGTTTCAAGCAGGACTGATGCTGTTCTTGTAATGGGTGGTTCCTACCAGAGCTTGCTGAGTGATGTCAATAAGTCCAGCAAAAACCCAGAACGCCCTAGACTGTGGTAAAAGAGGTAAAAATATTCACAATGCCATAAACAAACCATTTTATACTGTATGTTTCCATTAAGAGTCTTTAACATTCACTTTTAGTAACACAAAAGGTTTTGTGTTGTGAAAAAATGTTCTTTAGACTATAAAATGGTAAGAAAGATGGCTCTTTGGGAAAATAAGATGGTTCTTCTATGGCATTAATGTGAAGAACCTTTTAAGAACCTTTAAGGGCAGTTGTGGCCTACTGGTTAGCGAGTACATTAACAGGATGGTCACCATATTTGGCCTGGACATATAAGTTCACTTTTAAGAGTGTAGCAACCACATGCTACATACCGCATTAAAACCACTGGGAACATATAGCAGCACATAGCAACTCCCTGACAACCATTTCAAACCCCCTATAACATCAGTAATGAGTTTTGGAAAAAAATATTTATTTCGTGTGCTCACAAAAATATTCACCCAGCTAAATTTCACATCCTGTGTTTGTCCCACAGTAAAATCCCTTCTGTTTTCTTAATACTGAACATGTTAAACTCGCACACCTACATGGAGAATTTACAACCTGCCATCTGCCACAGACTGTGAAAACAGTTTGTGTCTCTGAAACTTCTCATAATTAGATGTCAGGATGTCACCAAAATATGCTTCCAAGCCATTTCACTACTAATGTAGACCTCGCCATCTGTGGAGATCACACATCTCAGCCAAAGCTGTTCCAGGACAAAGGTTTAACTGTAACTGCATGAAATATATGACCTGGAAATGATACATTTCAGAATGATCACCAGCTGAGCGAGAAACCAATTCCAGAATGTTCTGAAACTGATGAAGGTCTGTGTTTCAAAGCCTGTCATTTTCAGCAGATCTGAGCTGTTCAAAATCGGTTTCTTCTACCGAAAATATATTGTTTGCTTGCTATTTGTTTAGTTTCTATATGCAAGATGCAAAAAAACATTTAGACAAAATCTTACATTTATACTTTACCATTTTGTTTCACGTACAAAACGTACAGAAATATAAAGATTCACAAACTGGTATAATAGTTCAAACCACATTACAATAAACATCCATATGGACTTTTGATAACATATGCAACCCATCCTTGTTAAACGTGTGTTTAAGGACTTTTGCCCTGATTTATTCTGCAATGATCTTTATTCTATAAAAGCTCCACTAACTCTACTGTTCTTAAATGTTGCTCCAGTCAATTCGTCAGTGCTTTTTTGAGGTGCTTATTAGAGCCTCTTTTACACAAGTTATATAATAAAATAAAGCATGCAACGCCTCATCTAAAGATCTGACAAGAAGCAAAATCTTTTCATTTCCGCTTCACTGTCAAACTGTAAAATATGTTGTTTTTTTAACCCAGAGATTCTGATCTGTTCCATCAAAGCAAAGATGCCTTCTGCATTAAACATACTGATGTGTAATACAAAAGCATTTTACTAAGCAATTAGTGTTTTTTATCAAACCTCTAACCCTAATTATTAAAATTATGTACACAACTCGTCTCGCACCATTTATACTACAAACATCAACTATTGCTCAAATCATCAAGTCGCTTGTTGAGAAGAAATGAAAAGCGAGACAGTCTTAAAACCTTAAAGAAAATCTTAGCAACTGCATAGCAACACCCTGGCGACCACACAAAACACCTGAGCATTGAGGTGTAAAGATTTGCACGGACAAACACGGATGTGTTCTTGAGAATGTTTGAGTTAATTGGTATGGTAATGGTGCAGATCACAAAAAAAAGAATTTGATAAATTATTGTAGGAGGGATTTTTCTATGCTGACAGGCCCACACCTGCACCCACTCTCCACAACGAAGAGCTTGCCAACTCGAACCCTCTCACACACTTTATCTGAGAATGAGCAGAGACAGCTGCCTGCTTCTTCAGATATCAGGTCAACAGACCTGAGGTTTGTGAACAACACAGCTGTGCTCTCAGCTGTTCTCCAAATCCCGTCTTGCTTTGGGGACCTCCAACCAAACCATTATATTATGAACAAGGTACAAAGATGTGATTACTCTTGACAAATACTACAGTACACGTCCCCATGCAGCTCTCTGTAGAGCAAACAAGAAGGTGTTTTTCATTACAACTATTCGTAACATCATGAATGTCTTAATCAGACTACACAGAAACAGGCTCAGATCCATAGGAAATCGCTGACAGGTTTGTTCTCAAATGTTTTCCTGTTCTTCTTGACATTGATATTAAAGATAAGGTCGGCAATTTCGGACAGGCTAGCAATAGCAAGCTAGCTTTGAAAGCACAAGATCCCGCCCTCCCTTCAGAGCGCTCTACAAAGCCACACCTCCTCCAACACATGAACGCAGTCATAGTCCTATCATTACATTTAGACCGAATGCAATGATTGGACGGACATGCTATGGTCCTGCGCCTTCCACAGAAGACCTTTATTTAAATAAATATATTTAGACCACTTAGTGATTGCTATCAAGATGTAAAGAGACTTTCAATTAGCATAAAAAAATTGTTTCTTGGAAAAATCACCTACTCTACCTTTAAGTTAGAAGGGCCTGTTTTTTATGCTTCAATATTTCAAATAATGCTTTGTTTAATGCACTTCAAAAGGAATAGCATTTGCACATAAATTTATGACAAGGTCCTTAATATTTAAAGACAAGCATATTGTAAAACTATAGATAAAACTTGTGATTTAAATTCTCAGTGCAGTAAAACAGAATCCAAAGCCATTTAAACATCAAAAATGATGTAAGCAATATTTCAGGCCATTTCACCACACAGTGCCTGCAAGAACCCCTCAGACCCTTATCTGTCAGCTGGCATTTTCTCACAGCGAAAAATCTGGTGTGATGTGACATACAATTATATAACCACAATCACTTTTCCCCTTTTCTTGACACCTGTAATCTGCGCTTGTAAGAGGCAGAAGAGTTTTTCTAATACAATCAAGGAAAGAACTAAGGCGAGCTCACACTACTGCACTGTTTAAATGACCTGAATCAGTTTCTTGTCATCGGTTACCTTTTGTCATAGCAACGCACATACTACACGATACACCACTGACGAGTCAAGCAGTGCGAGTTTGCCTTTATTCTTCTGCATGGAGAATCACTGCAGTCACATCAGTTCTCCCTCATATGATGTTTGTAAAGCTGCAAAAAACTGCATTGATTATATTGACTCTGACCATGGATTGTGTTCTCCTGCTGTACAACATTAATACTTTACCATATATTGCCTTCATACGTAATGACTCTGAGAGCATCCTATGACCATTTTAATAGCAATTTATGAGGTTACTACTGCAGCATATTATCTTATTGAATGCAATATAACATTTAAATTATATAAATGTAATAACAGATGCTCATTCATACTTATTACTCTTAAAACAATCACTTTAACTATATTATACACAAAATCCATCACAAACCATCCTGGGTTTTCAGCTGATCTAAGCTGGATATCCAGCAGTTAGCAGGTTTCATTGTCGTTACCGTTTTGTTGTTTTCATTTGTTTGTGTTTATTTGTTTATTTATTTACTCTTACAAACATTTCTTTCATTGATCAAATGTGGAAAAGGGGAAGGTGAACACTTCCAATCATCGGCCGGATAAATGTCACGACTGACACCCGTGAAATATGGGCTTCATTACGAGCACACAGTCCAGCGTGATTGGCCAGTGAATGTTTACGGCCACCTCAAACGGGAGCGGATGACCTTCGTAGCGTGTTATCACCCCGTGCTTACCGACGGCCTTGTAGTACATGGAGTGGCTGATGAGAATTGCCACTCAGCGGGTCAGACTTGCGGGAAAGCCATCAGTCTTGTGCATACAAGCCACAGGTAAACACCACGCAGCGAGCGGAGCACGGAAGCCGTGAATCACGGTGCTGCATCATGCCAGCCCGCTGCCGCCTGCCGCTCCGTGCTGAGCTGTCTCCGTTGGCACAGCCTCTGTCCATGTGTCACGGTGAACGGAGCCAGGCAGGCGTGCGGAATAACGAACAACAAGCCTGTCACTGTTTCTGTCCCTTAAATTGGCATTAGTGGAAAGGGCTTTCTCTCTCGCTTACACGCCGCAGTGGCAGTTATCTCACCGACTCAAAAGTGATGACTCAAGAGATGGCCTATGTTACACCTAATTTACATAACTTGAACGAAACGACGGAACCTGCTCTATGTATAAATAACTCTCTGGCATACTGCAGTCCCCTTAGTGCTTCTCTCGTGACTCACAGATTTGTCGTGTGGTACAAATGTCTTGGCACATGTTATTTTTAGGCAGAAGAGGTGAATAATATTGTAAAAGATAACAGAAATGATATATCTGCATGCTACAGCAAGCTCTGTTGTTTTTGGCGATTGTTACAGTTCGCCTATAGTACAATGAGAACTAAATATTTACTTTTTTTTAGGAAAACGTGTCTCTCCTCCATGCAAATCTCTCCAGCATGGTTGCTAGGAGTGTGGGTGGGAGTTGCTATGGAGTTGTTAAGATGCTCCAAGTGGTTTCTGATGTGTTGCTATGCAGTTGCTAGGTGGTTGCCCAAGTCGTAATAGCTAGTATTATGGCTCTGTGAGTTTGTCACCTGTTTCATCAATCGCTACGTGAAAATTGACTGATCGCTTAAAAAAGTAAGAGGAACAGTATTAAGTGTTGCTAGCTTTATTAAACACCACAGAATATCACAGAAGTACGGTATATTGCGTAACGTGCTGCACTAATATATATAATGTATATTAGTGCAGCACGTTTTCATTTTTGTTGGGTAATTTTCTCTTTTAAAAGACATTTTATTTAAAGTACATGATGTTACAAATGAAAGAGAATTATGAAATGAATTATGAACATTGGCGTGTAAAAGTTCCAGTTATAAAGGACTGTATTGTGTGTGTAACATCCAATTAAAGGACACAAAACTCAAGGTTCAGCTGCTTCTCCACAAGTCACGAACCTTTTTTAATCAGCTTATATTATTTATATTTGTGCTCTGCAAAAATGCCATGAAATCTTCAAGGTGTTCTCATCTTTATAGATGACACGATTTCAGCACACTTGGAAACACTTTTTGAGGATAGTTTCACCTGTTGAGTGAAGTTTCTTACAAGGAGAACCCAGAAACGACACATCACTGCAGAATATTTTGGGATACTTGCAAACCTAATTTCTATGTTTTTCCTCATTATACAGCATTTATGCTTTTAATAAAAGCACATGCCCAGCTAACAATTTTAAGAATGTTTCCCTTTTAATTCATGAAGTCACAAAAACAAAAATATTACTTTGAACTTTGAATGTTCTAGATACATTCACACATTCATAGTTGTATTAACAATATATGGTAATAAAAACATTATTCAAACACTTTATTCTGTAATGTTTTTAAAATGTTCCACTAACAACTTTTTATATATGATATATGATATTGATGTTTTTTTATATATGATATATGATATTGATAACATATATAATGTTAAAAAATTCAACGTTAAACGTTTACTAACTGCAGGAATATTTTTGCTAACTTTATGAAAACTTTTACAGAACACTAGCCAACCTTCTGAGAAAATTCCCTGTTAGCTGGGTTGGTGCTCTCTGTTGGTCAGAGATTTACATATTTCTTATTTGAGCTGTCACTGAAATAAATTATTAATACTATTCAAATCTCATGAACACGCCCAACAAGTAAAATATTCCTATTGGGCTTTACATGTTTGTGTCCCAAAGTTGTTTGATGCAGACTGATTCCTGTAATAGGGTAATAAATCATGTTTGGCAATGTATTCCAACAGCGCAATCAATCAAAAAGAATCCTGTTGCTGTATTATTTACAAACATATGATTTACAAGTCCAAATTTCATCTAGAAGAAAAATTATGACTGGCAGTTCTGTTTGTGCTACATAATTGTCTATCAAGTCTGAGTCAAATAAATACAAACTTGCGACTTGCGGAGTGAGATTGGTCTTTATGTAATAATTGTCCCAATTCGAACTGTTCTCCATAAAAAAGTTACAGTTAACAATTCTCTTTCTAAACAAATAAAGGGACGGTCAGGCTCAATGGTTCCTCCTTTTACAGACTTTACCTGGAGGAAGGAAACCTCATACAAATGGAAAGATCAAAATCAGGAAGCTAGCTGAGAGTTTTGCCATGGGGAAAAGCTCCTGGTCACAATCGAGATATTATTCAAACCGTGATGATCTCTGTCATGAAAAATGAGGTGCCAAGAGGCAAACTTATGAGTGTTAAATCATGAAAGAGGTTTTTCCACTGTAGAGTTTATGAAAAAGCTACAAAACAACGCTGCTCAGATCAGCCTGTCAAATCCACAGAGACACTGTCAGTCCTGTTTATCTCATTTGTTGTATTCATTTTAAATAAAACTCTAAGCAAGATTTTCATCTTTAAGCTGTGGTTTATTAACGTGGTCTATTCCTTTATTATTCTTTTAATTTAAATTTGCTCTCTTATGTTATTTAAAGCTTTGATTTACTAGATTTTTGAAGACTTTGAAGAACAGATTTTTACATTTTCTCATTGCAATGTGAGTCATACTGTGTGACCAGTCAAAATTAAACATGCCAGTATTGAAACATCATCATCTGCAGATCTGAGCAGGAATAGATTGTGATATGAACTTGAGTCATGATTCAAATCATTTGGCGTATGGAGTACAGGTGCGCTATTATATAGGGACCAAAGCTATCACCAAAGAATATTAGCTAGAATATTAAAAATATTTGAAGCTGGGCTTTTCTGGCATGGGCTAGTTACCAAACTCTAAGCAACACCCTAGCAACCGCATAGCAACACCCTTTTAAGAACACCTTAGAACAACAACACAAGCATCTTGCCAAAATATCACTAATAATTACACTTATTGTTAATAAAAATGTAGCAGGATCTAAATGATTCTCTACCACAACAAACCAATATTACCTCTTCTGTACATCTTCTGTATTTATCTCTTAATAACACCTGTGTTTGCCTCTTACTCATAATGTGATATTTCACATTTGGGAAAACAGAAGCTAACCAAATAAAAGGACCATTAGAGCACATCTACTTCTTTGGCTCATTTAAACTTTTGCGTCGCTCCGATTGGACAGAACATCCGTGGGGAGCTGCTGTGATGGGTTTTACTGTCATGCACTGAATGTGAAAATGCCCCCCCACACCCCCTGTGAGAGACTCCGGGTACGAGGAGAAACACTAAGCTTGTTCACATTGGCTAACAAACACAGCTATTCATTACATCAGCACACAGAAGGCCAGAAGGATCAGACACTGCCCAGATTCCGCTCACACACACACACAAACACACACAAACACACACAGTGTACACGAAGATTGCCTAACCCTGTACACCTCCTGCGCCTGCCGTCTAATTGTGCTGTTGAAGGGGTCATATTATGAGGAATCAAATATTCTTTGATGTTTTAAGATAAAAAGGGCTCCATCCTGTGAAAACGTTACATTCAGAATTTAAAACTTTCTCTATAAAAGTCATTTATTAAAAATAAGTTGCAAAAAAAAATTGCTCTGAACTTTCTGACATCAGACAGATGAGGCCATGTGTTCCAATATGACAAAAATGACCCTGAAAGTTTTATAAAAGTTTGAGAATAAGTTATGATGTCAGAATTTCACATGATAAATGAGTTATGTTAGAATTTCATTTTTATGCAAAACGCATTGTCACATAAATTTTCACATTAGCGATATCTACTTATATATCAGAACACTCGTTCAGCAACAGTGAGGTCCTGACGAGAAAGCAGTGTAAATATTATTATTTTTAAACACCAGAGGACCTAATATTAAAGAGCAAAACTGTGGGAAAATTCACCAAACATTGTGCTGCTCCTTGCTGTGTGTGCTGCCTGCTGGTGTAAAGATCCATCAGAAGAATCTCTGATCTGAACAGTTTAATACTAAAGATACAAAGATGATAGAAAATGGTCATTAAAAACCATGTGTCTATCACACACACACAAAACACTTCATTAACATTCTAAATGGATCTCAGGGAGAAAAATCAAATACTAATCAAATGTATGATATATTCCCTTTAAATGATGATGCCTACTCATTAATCTCCTTGGCTGTGGCATGATGGGGCATTTCCGCCATGAAATTCTGTGCCACCCATAGAAGGCTGAAATGATGCCGCAGGGTACAGCTTCTGCTGAGGCAAAATTAAATCGCAGGTCTCCATCTGTGGATTCAGAGCAAATTCTCTTTAGAAAAGCTCTATAATTATGTGCAAATGGCCAATCTCGTCCCGAGTAAAGCTGCAATCCATAACTTTTTCAGTTAAAAACCAACACAAATGTATTGTTACTGTTGTACAGTTTTTGAGCAAGTACATTACAGATCGGTGTTCAGAATGGTCTCCTTACCTTACCCGGATCCCCTGATGTATGGCAAGCTTATTATGATTCATAATTTATAATAAATAACCTGTAATTTTAAATAACCTGTAAAATAAAATCTGTAGTCTTAAACAGAGATGGCGTTAGAGAGGTATTTTTTTTTTGTTTTTTTGTTTCTGCAATTTGTGGATTGCAGCTTTAAAGCATAATGTGCAACCTATTTGGAAGCCATTGTAAAATCAAAAAATGCACATGTGACTGTACAATCTATATTAATTCTCCAAGCGGCTATGTTTCTTGGCAACAGTAAACAGCCTAGAGGTATGGCTACATGCCAATGAATAAAATTAATTGTAGAACTGTTTATTCCAAATAGTAATATTAATAAATAAAACTATAAATATCAAACACAATTTCATGTATCTATATTTCCTTATCACTGATATACTAAACCTACACCTGTAATCCCACATCAGCTGAATGATATATAACTATCACCTACAGATTGGTTAACCCTCACCTGTAATTTCTTGGATCTATGATGGTTTATTGTAATTAGTATTAATGAATATAAAAACAAATATAATGTAAAAATTAACACTGATATTATATAGTTGTTTTTTTAAGTGCGATATAGTATACCATAGGAACTTCTAGGCACCCAAGCGCTTGTTAAAATTCACGGTAACATATGGTCTCCTGTGTCTTACTGCTGTACTATATTTCACCCAGGATGACATTAATACTGCAGGTTATAGCGTTACAGGTTGTAGTTTTGACAGTACAGCTTGAATTATACTCTGCAGGGTAACACTGCGGTCCAGCACGCTGTTTAACTACATTAAAATGACATTCTATACTGTAGTCATGAGACACATGCTGTATAACATAGAAGACTGCAGTGTATGATTCTATAATCTTAAACTTTCATTAAACACACACAAAGACAGTCATAGAAACTGTCTATTTAAAGAAAAGGTCAAACATTAGAGTACAGAACACAGAGACTGCTGCCATATGAAGTCCACTAGACCTACAGCTAACCTAGAATGTACACAAAGACATTATGGGTTCGATTGTTTGAAGTTTGATTGCCCAAGTGAAGTAACGTGTAGGCCAAGTATGGTGACCCATACTCGGAATTTGTCCTCCGCATTTAACCCATCCAAAACCCTGCAATTTTAAAACTTCAGGGGCTGGCATTTGCTTTCGATGGAGATTTGAGTGAGGCAGTGTTTTGCAGGAGAGAGTGAACGCTGTGTCATATGTGGGTGGGCGGCAGCAAGGCAAAGAGAAAAGCTGCAAAAACGAAAAAAAAAAATAGAACTGAAGACAGCAGAAGTCTACACATACAATTTGACACAAGTTTGACATGTTGGAGTAAACAATGTGTGCTAGACAACCTCCAGGTAATGATGTTCATTTCATTTACAAAAGGGTAATACAATTCTTTCATTTTAGGAATGACATATTTATACAGCCTTACATTCAGTCAAAACTGCCATTGATAAAAATATTGGTAGGGATTGTTTAGCAGTGTCATAACGTCATTTACATTTATGCCTTTGGCAGATGCTTTTATCCAAAGCAACAGTACATACATTTTACCACTGTGTGTGTTCCCTGGGAATCAAACCCACAATCTTTGAGCTGCTTAAACAATTATCTACCAACTCATCTATAGGAACACTGATGTTTTTGCTGATGTATTTTCTTATGTAATCTCTATACCCAAATATACGCCTTCAGTTCGACTACACAGGTACATGTTGATTCACACCATTGTTTAAACTAGAAGTGGACATTTCGGCTGCTTAACCAAACAGAGAAATGTTTTATACTCTTCAGAGGTCCACCTTTGAAATGCTTATTTATAGCCGTCTCTACACCATAAACCGGTAACATAAAAAAAGACACAGTGGGCTTTTACATGAACTGTTTTAAAATAAGTTCAAGCTAATGCAGACTAAACTCTGTGTACTGCCAGCTTCAGTTATCTGTTGGTCTGTACGTCCTTGAGCATCGCCTTTCAATGTACAGAGAACTGCTCCAATTCATCATTTAAACAAAAGACAGCAAACAGATGAACCCTAGTTTATAGTCACTGTCAAACAGTCATTT
Organism: Chromobotia macracanthus; assembly: GCA_036877525.1. Lineage (NCBI taxonomy): Eukaryota > Metazoa > Chordata > Actinopteri > Cypriniformes > Botiidae > Chromobotia > Chromobotia macracanthus. Next base: position 4,826,635 of record JAZGTH010000004.1, on the reverse strand, counting down.
CAGAACAGCTCAGAAATCAGAAAAGTTGGTGTACTGCAGACTGGATGAGCAATTATACTGCGTTCGCACTTGCCACAGTTCACATTACAAATACAAGTGCTTCATCCAAGCTACAGCTTTGTGTTCATACCACACAAACAAACTAACAGTGAATAATATATATGCCAGTGTTTTCCCTTTATACAAACACTGAAAATGACCCCATTGATTAAGAGAGGCTGTCAAACACTTCAAAAAATCCATATTATGCTTTTAAAAGGTTTAGCTCACTGCTGTGTTAACAAGTAGTTCCACAATAGAAGGGCATGTTTAGAAATGCCAGTTAAAGGGTTGATTTAAACAGCCCAACAAAGACAAAACCTTCATAGGCTAGAAAATGCTGCTTTGTTTTAAAGCTATTGGTTATTATAGGACCATTATATGAAGCAATAAGCCAGTCTATATAGAAAGATATTCTATGATATCTTAGTTGCAGATATTATCATATTCAAATATTTTAAGACATGTCTCGGTGATGTTGCGTCCATACAATAAAAAGGCAACGGGTGCCACTGTTGTTTGGTTACCAAGGTACTTCATAATATTGCGTTCCTCAAAAACAAAATAGTCATACAGGTTTAGAATGACATGAGGGTGAGTAAATGATGAATTTTTATTTTGGGGAACTATCCCTTTAAGTATCTGTATCTGAATTAACATAACCAGATTCGTTCAGTCTTTTAACCTGTTCACTGTCTGAATCAAAGAAGAGGTTCATTTCAACAGCCAAACTACTTTATTAAAACTGAAAATCTCAGACTTTGTCTGCCTAATAAGAGAGTTACATCAGCTGAGCAGAACTGTAGGACTGCCGGTGAGTCAGTATTATGAGTATGAGACCGTATGAGAGAGATTTTGTCTAAACTCAAGTCAAACTCATCTCCAGATGTTTGGATTGATGTTGTTTGACGATTCCTAAACTTCTGCAGGATTGTTGAATAGCTTCGTTAAACTGTTGTTGTCTCTACAAGTTAGCTGAGGCAGGAGTTTGAACATTATAAATTACAGTGAAAGTGACATATTTTGACCTCTGCATTTAACCCATCACTAGTGAGGAGTGAACACACACAATGCAAGTCGTGAACACACACCCAGAGCAGCACTGCTGCACCCAGGGAGAAATCGTGGGTTAGATGCCTTGCTCAAGGGCACCTCAGTTACTACATGCCAGCACTGGAATTGAACCAGCAACCTTCTGATTACAAGCCCGACTCACATGTCTACCGACAAACCAGTAGACATGTGAGTGTGATTCGTGCTCAAGTTCAAAGTCCTTTGTTGTTTTATTTAACATACTGTATGGAGAAATATGTTAAATAAAATAACAAAGGACTTTGAAAGTTGAGTACGAATCACAAGCGAACTTCTGATGTAATTAAAAGATTGAGCACATAAAGGGGACCTTATGAGACACAAAGCATAATTGACTTTATAAAGATGAATTAATATCACAAGAATATGATTGTTGTTTAACTCAGGAACTACCATATGAAAGAAGAATCTTACCTGCTTCTCACTTTCTCCAATGATAAAGATCCCAGTAATCTCACATGTCTCCATGAGCTTCAGAAGAGACCTCAGCTATATCTCCAACTGTGTTCTGATGTGCCAAGATGTGAAATTCTGCTTATAAGTAATTTCAATATGAATTTAAGGCCAAAGATTTCCAAAACCAAATCATGAGCTATTGCCACTTTAATTTCATAAACTAATAATTTAACAATTGTCTTTAACAAATGTGTTTTATAGAGGATGACAAAAAAATAAGTGACAGCACTATATATTTAAAGTTTGACAATAAGACAAGTAATACATCTTTCCTCTGGGATTCAGCCCACAGTTCTGTCTAAAGTGACAAATATGGTGTTTCCTCTCATCCCTACAGCTCAGCATTTCAGAGTTTATTTGAAAGGCAGTAGTATTTTCTGTGTTTCACATGATTCTACATCAGTTCTGAAACTATCACAATGTGATTATAATAACCAAAAATTTATTCAATGCATGAAAAATATCACAGAAAGAGTGTGAACGTTATACAATCTCTCATGGACTGAATAAATCAGCCACCTATTGCATTCTGAGTACATAAAATGCGATCTTTAAGCCTTATAAACTTTTTGCAACTCCAGATGACATAAAATGACAATACATCCAGCTTTAATTTAATGGTGGTTGATTACCTCTGCTTTTATTCTGGGGCAAAAACTGTCTCATTTGTGAATTGCTGGGCCCAATACTTACAGCTGTCTGACTGATAAATTGCATCTTGTAATTTTCTAACCAATATTTCCTATTCAATGCAGTGTAAGAGATTATTGATTAGGTGAATGTTTTAGGGGCTTCATAGTGTGCTGCCAATAAGAACAAACAGCATGTTTGGATCAGGGCGTGTCTCGATTTTTTCCCTTCTCGGTCGGCCTGAAGTGGGTGGGTTTTCACCAGAACTGTTCCTGCATACCGGCAGCTGTCTCAAACTCTCTCTCATTGCTGCTTGACAAGAGTTTCCTTGATACTTTCACCAATTCTTCAAAAAGTTTGACTGTCAGAAAAAATCAAGAAATATTAGTGAAATTGTGAACCAAATGCTACAATAAGAAATTCTAAAACTCATGTTCATTGTTCACATTGTTCTTTTACTCATTGTTATGCTAATATAATTAGTAATAAAAAACTGTTTTAAATAAGACAAATGCAAAATAGAAGCAAGAATTAGTTTCACCATAATGAACCACAAGAGAAGAACCTGCTAAGCGCTCGCTCTGTTTTGTCTCACGCTTTATGCCTGCCAGGAACTAAAAGCTTTCTCATCTTGTGCTCGTTCCAGACTCACGGCTCTCTTCTCCCCTTCCTTCCCGCAGCAGTGTCAGCCGATGTCTCGGCTGCCTTCTGAACCATTTCTTAATTACTTTCAGATGAGAGCTGACAGTGAGCGCTCTGTGTGATTAACTGGACCCAACCAAACGTCATTCCTCCAGCAGCGTTCAGACATAAAGGAGGGCGGTTCTGGAGCACTGTAATGATATCATTTTCCATTGGCTTCAGCCATCTTGAATAAAGAAAGCTCTTTATGAAAGCTCTTTTCTCCCAGTGGGTCATTTTATGCTTATGCAGAAGTTTAAACACTAACAGTGGGTGAAATTAAAATATACCTGCTGTCAGTGCTGGAGGAGACAAATGCCTGGAGATGTTCATGCAGTGATTAAAATGTGTTTGAAAAGTGAAGCTGAGAATGTTCTTCATAGCAATTTCCACCAAGTATGTGATATTGGGGCACATCCGTGTTCAGTAGTAACCACACCTCTAGAGTGTGAAAATATATTTCCTATTAAAGTTATTTACAGGGATTTTCAAAAATTCTTAAAGGCAGGGTACACAATCTTTTCCGAAATCTTTTTTGTTATGCTGGTTGAAAGTGTCCTTACATCCTAATAGCAATCACTGGTCTAAACATATTCATACATATATTTTCTGTGAAAAGCACAGGACCATTAAATTTTCATCCAATCATTGTATTCGGCCCAAATGCCATGATAGGTTGTCCTACCTGTCCATCAATCTATGCCTGTTTTCATGTATTTTGGAGGAGGTGTGGTGTTGGAGAGCACTTTGGAGGGAGGGTGGGATTGTACGCTTTCAAAGCTAGCTTTGATATTGCTAGCCTATTCAAAATTGCCTACCCAACCTTTAATGAGCAGTTTTATCAATGTGCTCTAAGATTAATCACAACTTTACAAACATTGAAATGAAACAGGAAAATGTAAAACTGAGAGAAGCAGACAGAGGTTCAACAGACTGTGCACTTTTAATTATTTAATGAGGGTCTGAACTACATGAGTCATGAAGCATAAAGTAATTCAGGCTAATTATTTCACATGGGTTCAATTCTTTTAACTAAATTACACTCAGCTGATGAGTTAAGAATAGTTTTCAAAAATGGATGCCTTAATAAAATAACACCTATTACATATTTTAAAGATTTAATCTTTAATCAGTTGAGTAATGCAATTTTAGTTTATAACTAGTGTTACAGTTGCCCACAGCCACACAGCCAAATTAAAAATGTATACAGTGGCTAATAGTGACAGTGTAAGCACCTGTCAATCATATTCCATTTCAAATAATAATCGAGCAACAAAAGAGATGAACATTTATATTCAAAGTCATGCATGAAGCCATACATTTATATGGTATTTATTGCCAGCCTCAGTAACACATCTTACATACCTGATGTGGAGCACAATACTGTTTTTGACATTGAAAGGTCAACACACACACACACATACACACACACCTTAGAGAGCAAAACAGGAAGATGCCTGATAAAGCAAAATAAAGTATGTATAAATGTCATGTTTTTCTCTAAGGGACACCTTATCCTTCCACTGAAGAATGCCTAGTGTTTCAAGTAGCTATAGATTATTAATTCATGTTTACTGTATAATGGCTCCCTGAACAATGTTGAAGAAGTTTATTGAAAAAAAAACACACAGCAGGATGTCTTACACAACAAGTAAAAGCAAACAGGCCTGAAAGAGTAATACAGACTAAACGCCTTTCTAATCATTTCTAAGTGTCACTCATTGTCAAAGAAAAAGGTCCAGCTATACAATGCTGACACATCATGCACTGACAGAGGGGATTATAACTGCTAATAAAGCATGAGCTTTTATAACAGCACACAGCTCATCTAAGTAATTGCCCAGAGGTCACAGCAAAGAGTCTTGCATAAGGCAGGGCAAGAAGTTGGAGCTTCTCGTATTCCCTAAAGTTAACTTTCATAACTTAGGCCTCCAAAGCTGGACAAACCTTGTAATTACAATATATGCATGCCATGTTGTAGACACAGAGCTTCTTTCTGACAAAACAGTGGCTAAAAAGGTATGAAAACTATCTTCTGGTAAATCAATGCTGGAGTTTTAACATCCACTTTATGAAACAGAGGTGAGGAGAAATGAATATCAAAACACTTCTTTAAAATGTCTGGCTTCAAATAAACTGACTTGTTCTGCGGTCACGGTTAAAGCAGTGAAAAGCATTCAAAATAAAATCGCTCAATCCATCGAAACGCAGGCCCATGTTTTAAGTGACTAAAATATAATAGAAACTGTAATGTTAAGTTATATTCCAGATATTGAAACCGTTTTCATTTTGAAAAAGTATCAATGCGTTAGAGAAACTTCTCTCAGATTCCTCTGGGAATTTGTAGAGCTGCACACAGACGACTGTGGACTTCTGCTGTTGATATCAGGATATATTTTTTTTACACTGACATTTAAAAGATGATCCTTTGGGAATTTGGTACCAGGACATTTAGTCCTGTTAATTTTGTGAATCATAGATGGTTTTAAAATGCATTTCATTTCATTTTAAAATAGTCCACAAAAATGCTTTTAAACTGAACACTACTTCTATGTTTTTGCACAGTACTTTTTTCATTAGGAAAGATGCATTTCTTTCATTCTGTGTTTTATCTGTTCCTGTAGCTCAACTGGTAGCACACTGTGTTAGCAGTGTAAAGACTGTGGGTTCGAGTCCCAGGGAACACGTACTGATAAAATGTGTAACTTGAACTCGCAGTAGGTCGCCTTGAATAAATTCTTGTTCTTATGCAAGAATTGTTCTTATAGAAGCAGTAGCTTTATTTCTCATAAGAAGTTTGAAAAAGTTTAAGAACTAATGCAATAAATGCATGTTATTTAAAAATAATATATATGTATATAAAAACATGTCTATTCATTGTACCACATGATTGCGTTGAATGAATTGATTCGGTCCATATCAAGCAAATTTTTCTCCATATTGCCCTTTTCATTATATGAATACATGCCCACAGTACACATTTGTTAAAATGAAGAAAGTAGTCTGATCTTCATAAAACCACTCAGTCTGAAACAGGGTTATTATAATTTGATGGAAATGATCAGTGGCCAGTGGATCAGAAATTGCATTTTTGGAGGCTAATTCTGCAATGAAAGCTGCTACCGTGGTATTGCTGATGGCTTTGATCGGGAACAGATGGTAAAATGATGAGTCTGATAGATTTAATGCAGGTTTTGAGGGTCTGGAATAAGATATTGGTGATTTAAGATACTGCTCTCAGAGAATGAATGACAGATGAGTTTTTAGCATATACATGAAAAACAAACAAATGACCTCCAGATAAAATAATGCACTTATATAAAATCATTTTAATTTACAATATTATAATTTTGTATATTATATAACACTTATAACACTTATAAAATATGGCCCAAAATAAACTAAAAACATCATGTGGAGAAACTTCCTCTCTAAACTTTCTCTCTAACATAGTTTTTTTTGGTCGTATTTCAGCTTTATGACAAGCAGAAGCAGAGCCATCCTGACATTCAGTAACAACATGTTTACACAACTGCTGTATAAAAACAGCAAGTTCATATCAAATAGCTTACATTTTACACACATTATGGCCAATTATGTTGTTTGTTTTTGATTGGCCAAAACAAGATCAGCCATCAAGCTGTGTGTCTGAAACAGTGAAACTCACCAGTGATGTCAGACCAAATATCACAACTCTTGCAATGCTGACCGTCCAATCAGAGGAGAGGACCAGAACTGTATTATTGCACTTTTACTGCACTCGGTTACAAGGTGTGAAAGCCTGTGAATTAAACAACTGGGGAATATTTAAAATCACAATTTAAGCAATTGTCATTTGATCATATGAGTCAATAATACGCAACCGCACAGAGGTACAGTAATTCAACATTTAATGAAATGAAACACAAGGGGTTACGGTTCACAAACATACGTTCAGCCAAGACATATGCTAATTAGACCTTTAAAAGTTATTTTAAAACAGATAGCTGTAATTCAGGAGGTGATACTCCAAACCAGTGGAGCTGCTTATCTGGGATTAGCTTGAGAGTCAACAGCAGCTGCTGATTTTGGCTGATGATGAGTCTATTACAACATAATTACATTTGACTTTAATTAAAGATCACAAGAGCACTCTGTCTGCCAACAATTTTAATTTATTCAAAGATTGATGTCAATGAAGCAATAAATAGTCAATACCATCCCCAAAGCACACCAAATCACTGCAAAAAACAACAACTTTGTATTGATGAATATTTGTTTTTTTCAAAACTTCAGAATGACTGTGATGATATATTGATAGTGCCATTCCAAAGACTAACAAAATGTGATTATTGAGCAAATATATATTTGTTCCCATAAAAATGAAAGTTCCTCTGCAGTCCAAACCTTCTTGATCAACTTTCTTCTGTGGATCCCAAAAGAAGGAAATAAATATAGTGTTTAAGGTTTAATGTCAATGACCCACTTTGTTTAGTGCTGGTAATAACTATTTTAACAACTAAAATTTGACAGCTAAAGATGGAAGATTTTTGGTGAATAATTAAATTTCCATTTGTTCCTCATGAGATTTCTTCCACAAAGCTCTCGTATGACTTTAGGAAACAAAATAAAGTCATAAAAGTTTGGAACAGGTGGGTAGATGATGACAAAAGTTTCATTTCTTTGAGATCTGGCCTACAGTGGCCTAAAGGTTCTAGATTCAGATTCTTCAAGAATTGATCTACACTGGAGAATTAGTGGGTTCTTCTTACACTGTATGATTTTGAAAAGATCTAAAGATGGAATAGAGCTGCAAGGGAAATTAGAAAGCACAAAAGTCTGTTGGATAAAACGTGTCTGTTAAGCAACCAAATAACTTTGGGTAAAGCACCATGCATATTTTCTCTAAGACTCTGTGACATCCATGGCAAACTTTTCTTGGCTTTACAAAGCCAAAGGATTGTCTTCTTACTGGTTTTACTGTAGCAGACGAATTTTGTACTACAGGCTTCAGTAAAATATCATTTAAGCCAGAAGACTTGAACACAGATGGCTTTAGTCCAGACCTATACTTTTTTTTTGCCGAAAATGATCTCTTTATATAAGTTTGAATGTACGTTCTTTTGTCTGCTTCACAGACAGCACTGCAAAAGATCTGATCTCAGGTCTGATTAAATCCTTCAGACGTCACAATGAAATTCCAACTGCATGATAATCAGTGAATCCTCTTACCTGTCTTTAAAACTTCTTTAGACTTGTGGTTTAAACATAATCCTCTTTCTTGCAATGTTATTTTTTGCATGGTATCACCTCCAAATGAACCTGCCTTCAGACAGACTTCCAAAACATCACATCTAATGATCCAGAACATTTTCAAGTGAGTTGTAGATATAACCAAGTTTATCTCTAATGATTATAGTTGCCTACCTATTTCTCCGCACAGTAATAAAATAGCAGAGTCATAAAATAATATAATGCACAAAAAATGTTTTAGAGTGAGAAAACAAAACAAATAAAACAATAACTCTATAAAACATAACAGTATTCAATAAATCCACTGCTAATACTCATAATAATATATGTGGAGTTGTTTATCCACCAAGAGGAAATGTTTTTTTATTTAAAGTGATTGCCAAATAAAAAAAATATTCCCACAAAAAACGTCTGAGCTGGAAGATTAATGAAAAAAAACGTAGAACGAGAAATATGAAGAAACCCCAGAAATATGTTTAACATAAATTGATAAAATTGCCCTTATTTGCATTGTTTTATAGCGTTTATGGCACAAACTGGTGGAGAAATATTACAGAAAACATCACAGAGCTCATGAAATAACGAACACGTACTGCATAAACGACCCCAACATTGCAGGTTGAATTTTTCATTTCACGCCTTGCACAAGTACGCAACGGTGACACTTCGGTGCCAAACACTTTGTCAGGCTTGAACCTACAGGCTGCAAGCTACAAGCCGAGATGTTTAACCACTACACCACAGCCACCCCCAGACGTGACGTGTGATCGCTGTGTATCCGCGACGCTCCTGAATCGCTCGCAGCGCAACATTGTAACCGGTACATGCAACACGTCCCTCCCGACACGCAGGGCTGGTGCTGATGCTGCGCGCGGATTCTCACGCGCTGCCTCCAGCATCTTTTGACGTTTACGTGATGGATACTAACAGCTTTCCTTATCCACGTCCGACAAAACTTCAGTGCGTTTTCTTTTTCCATTAAAATGGTCGCGTTTCGGGTCGTGTTGGCATCTTTACGCGATCGCCTCCGTTTCTTGCGCGAATTCGTATTCTTCGTGGCAATCGGAAACCTGAGCTATTAACTCGGTTTTGGGTAGTTATGCTTTAAAAAGCAACTCTCAAGCAACTGCGCTCAATGAACTGACGCTTTTTTTCATCGACTTGCGTTCTTTTTGGCATCGCCAAAAAGCGCAGAGGAGATTTCTGAAGTCGGGGACTGAATTGACATCCAACTGGAAAAGAACCTGTGCAATGGGTAAGAACCTAAAGCAATAAACATTTTCTCTTGGTTTGTTAAATGAACATGTTGTCGCGGTGAAGTGCGTAATGCCGTGACAAACAGCCCTTTACGTTTGTCAACGGCACCTTATGGGACGCATGCAAATTGAACTAAGTCTTCTGATGCAAATACAATAATTACGTAATGTGCTTTTGAAAGCGCTTAATGAATATGCAATGGGTGCATATGTAATTGTTTTTCATTCATTTCACTGGGCAGTCAATTTCTCCACCTGATTTCTGGCTGTTCTGTTCCACCTCCCTGATCATTAATCACCAGGCACATTCGTCTACTCAGATGCCAGAGATGTAGTTTATGGAGAAATATGGAGCCAGGGTGTTAAAGTATTAATACATCTAGTCTTAAAACTATTAGACTTTGTACAGAGCGAGCTTTATGTTTTTAAGACAATAATATACATCGGCACTATTTTTAACACCATACAACCTTTTTCACCTGTTCCTACAATCCTATTTTTTGGTCTGTTTTCTGCTTAATTTTTGTGTTGTTCATAAATGGGCATCAAAATAAAGTTAATTCATCAGTTCATTAGTTTATCTTTTTACAGACATAACCAATGTCATATTACAGGCACAGAAACAGCTTGTGATTGGTCTGACTCATATTAAAGGCAGAATAGGCCTTTTCTAGAAACATTTCTTGAAACATCCTCGCATCTCGTCACTAAATGGTCAAAAGGTTTATATGTGTGTGTGTGTATATATATATATATATGAAGGTGCAGGCATAAAATGCTCATCCAATCATTGCATTCGGTCTCGTCTGTCAAACTGTGTATGAGTTCATGTGTATTGAAGGAGGCGTGGCTTTGGAGATCGCTCTGAAGGGAGGGCGGGATCTTATGCTTTCAAAGCTAGCTTGCAATTGCTAGCCTCTCCGAAATTGCCTACCCTACCTTTAGGTTTTACATGGTGGTGTAATTGGTCTTGCTGGCAGTGCTGTGGAATATGACAGAAACGATCTGGATGGTTTTGTATTCTAGATTTTCTAGAGGTCATCATGTTAAACTTCCTTTAACTTTCCTTTAAGCTTTTCACTCAAATCCAGCAGTTCAATCATCGTTTGAATCAGTGGCCATGTTACAATCAATTAGGGCCGTATATGAAAGAGCGCCTTCATCTGTGGACACTGCTGATACTTTATACAGTTTCTGCATGAGGTATAAATAGACATCTGCCCCGGCATTTATGGTATTCAATCTCTTGCAGTCACTACAGATCACCTGGTCTACAGCAGAAGTTGTCCTCAAGTGCCCCGATGAATCATGATTAACTTCCAACATCCAGAATTCATTACATGACAGATAATCAATGTCAATATTGCCTACCCTGCATTTAATTCCTGAAACATAAAACCAAGTCCCTCCCATCATTTAGTTTCTCATTAATTATCCTAAATACATCACTTTACGGTAGCAAAATGGGCTTTGAATGCTTTAATGTATTTTAAAAGCAAATAAGCTTCTGAATCTAGGAATAACCCATAATCTTGAAATAAAATATGAAAATCTCCTATGATACGGTTTTGAAAATGATACAATATCTCTGATTTGGTGAGATATACTGTTTGTTAGGAACAAACACTGATTAAAACTAGATTTCCTCTTGGCTATGGTCGTTTGGTGTTGAACCAAACTCTGGTAAGACCCACCTACTTTCTGTCTATCAGAGGAACCGGGATGGTACTTGAGGTCCTCCTACAGAGACATGAGTAAACTACATCTGAAAAGCAGAGGATCCCCACACTTAGCCAGATGAGTGGAACGGAATATGATGCTGTCACGTTAAATGAAGAAATCCTTCACAAAATATTCAAAAGATGATTGCTAAAACCATTTTCAGTCCCTGGGCGAAAGTGTGTCATATTAAGTATCTTCACATGAATAATACATTTGCAAACCACAGATATGTTAATCTGACTGTACACGTAATGTATGCAAAAGCAACTAGGAGAAAACACCATCTGATAAATGTCTGGTCTATCAAGATTCACTTTATATAATATTAAGAATAAAATGCATTATCTTAAAGACTGCAGGGTATGAGGGGGATTTGTGCATATGGCACAAATCTAAGCATATTAGGAATACACAACATTTTACAGACACTAAATTAGCAGTAATATAGTTATACTCAAGTCTACTGTCATTGGCACTGCAGTCTCTTTAAATATAACAGCAATAATAGCAAAGAACTATAGATTTGAATGAGCAGTGTTACCATTGGGTTACTTGAACGTGGACGCTCAATGTCAAGTTTACCCTCCAGAACTTCAAGTCAAGAAGCTCCTCAGATGAGAGCTGGAAAGTCCTACATGATACAGTTCAAGCTCTCCATCCACTCTGCCTCTCTAATCTAATTAAAGGTAGAGCAGGCAATTTCAGAGAGGCTAGCAATAGCAAGCTAGCTTTGAAAGCATAAGATCACTCCACTCAGAGCCACAGCCCTTCCAAAACACATGATCACATTAGTTTGACAGGCAAGAAGGACATCCTATCAATGCATTTGGACCGAATGCAATGATTGAATGAACATTTTATGGTCCTGCACCTTCCAGGACCATAAAATCCTTCCAGAAGATATATATTTACATAAATATTTTTATACCATTTTACTTAGTGATTGTTATCAGGCTGTGAAAGGACTTTCAACCAGCATAACAGAAAACATTTCTAGAAAAAAAACTACCCTGCCTTTAATTCCTGAAATATAAAACCAACACCCCCACATTTTTTCCCTCATTAAATATCTAAAAAACCTCACTTTACAGTAGCAAAATGGGAACGCTGCTTAATGTTGCTTCGGAAGCAAATAAGCTACAGGGACTCTGCCGAGGAAAGACAGGGTTGAATGATTGTTAATTTCAGCCTCACCATTCAGAGGATAAATGAAATTCTCACGAACATAAGACGATTTCATCCTTTCCTCAGGCGAGGTTTGGTCGGCCCTCTCTTACAGCTCTTTACAAGGCTTGTGTTTCAATCACCTCTGATGGGATGACGCAAAACAGACTCAAATTAGGATTAGCTATGCTCCTAATGCCATACTCTGAGGATAGAGGGCAAAAACATTTCAAAACACAGAAATCTCCTTGCAGTGATAGTCCATCGGGGGCGCCCTGCTTTTCCTCATGGACTGACTGTGGGCAATAGATTGAAAACTTTGATGGATCTCAGCCTAAAAGGTTTTTCAGTTAGTAACTCATTCTGCGAAGTCTAAAGCATGCTTGTAAATGAATCCACCACAAGGCATAACTTCAGTCAACATCATTCAAATGTTTAAACACAAAAGCTGGCCCTAGAGAAATTCTTGACCTTTTCCCATCTGGAGCACTTTTAGCTACATTTGGTTTGGTCTTTTGATAAAGAGATGATGCTCTCTGCCTGCATCAAACATGTAATTACTCTTGTGCACCCAAGAACTGGATGAACGTGGCTTGCCTGCCACATTCGCTTTATTTGGTTTGTCACCGCGGTTCTGTATTCCTCCCACCTCCCTGCACTACATCCAGTTTCTTAATCATCTCCTGCTGGGTCCAGTCCCGGGTATTTCTCTCCATGTCAGGGTAATAGAACGCTGCAGTATTCCTTTGAAATATCAACTTGTCTTTTTGCCAAAGGAGATGACGGCTCTGCTTCTCTCACTCGCTGTCTTCTCCTCCTGACGTCCACATCATGTTGAATGGCTTTCAGAACTGCAGAAACATGGAAATGACTGTCCTGAATTGTCAGATAGAAGATATATAACAGTAAATATTGTCAAATGACAGAGATAATTTTGTAGTATATATATAAAAAAGGGAGAGAGAGAATATTAAGACATTGTTTTGTTAATTCTTTGAGATTTAACATGATCTAGCAATATAGAATATAATATGAAATAGAAAAACTATATTCAAAGCAGACACAATCTAATTTGTCACAAAATGTGAGCTTGTGAGGAATAGACATAGACATACAGTTCCCATTTAATGGGCTGCACTGTGTTCCAGTCATACGTCATATCTAATTTATACAATCCATCTTTTCCTCAGTGTTTTGTCACCTGAAATGTCTCAGAAAGAAAAATCTTGTTCCATGTACTGTTAGCTGAGTGATCAACGACGAGGTACACAAGTGTAAACAGACTGTGTGTCTATCCCTCCCAGCTTCATTCAGATCAAATGAAATAAGGTCTGCATTAACTAAGAGCCATTAAACCTCAGGTACACATTTGGTTAAAAGGAGTTTTTCTTCTGCTGACGGAAACTAAGATCACGGGCGATAAGGAAAGCCTTTGAATTTCGATTGCTGAAGGAATCTGAGCCATAATGTCAGTTCCCACAGAAACAGTTTTGACTCGTTGCTCCATTTTTTAAGTTACTAACTTTTGCATGATATGCATAATGAAACCAGAGAGGGACCTGATGTAACTATCTGTAAAACATCTACATGAAGAAAACTCCATCCACAGAAATGACACTGATAATACATACCCAGAAGTTCATCCATCTAGAAAACTCCCATCTCGAACAACTAGCTTACAACTCAAATATCAAACAAGATTTTACAGAATATTTCAGGAAAGAGCTTTAACAAAAATACATGCATTACATTTTAGTTACTAAACCCTCCAGGACACTGCCTGAGTCACCTTCATTGTCTTAAAAAGTGGTGCGAGTCAAAACTAGTTCTAAAGTAATCAAACCTAACATTTGTTAAAGTTAAAAGCGTAACTTCCATTGAACCCGGTTCTTTCCATTAAAAGTGAAATTTGTGGTGATTTTCTAACATTTAGCTCACAACCTTTTAGCCACCACTTAAAACACAAATAATACGTAACATAAGGAAACTCAGCCCAGAGTAATCCACTCCATCCATTAAGAACACATAAGGCGACTGCGCTTTTAAAAACGGCCCCATCTACTCTTGATTTTAAACAGTTAAGTGAGAAGAAAACATTAAGCGAATCTGCTCTGCAAATCTTTAGCTTCTAATGACTTTCAAAGGCTTAATTTCCCCATTGATTTCTTAAACAGACAGACCTAAAGATTGATTGCTCAGGTCTACATTCAGCCTTTTGTGCACAAGTTTTCTGTTGTACAAATTTAATAACAGCCAAGAAAAATGTTCTAAAATCTACCAAGCATCTCATTGCTTATGAAATACCCAAGAGAATATCTCTTCCAATGCTGTGTGCCCAATTAAAAGAATATGAGGTATTAATGGTTCATATAATTACTTACATAATATTGTCTGCCGAGACAGCTGTGTAAACCACTAGGGAAAACGAAAGCACCTCCTTGGCCGTAGCGTCTCCTGTCCGAAGAATTACCGCATTCTTGTGACTCTTTATCCATTAGGACCATGTCACTAATGATCTGTGCTGCTAAGAGCTGCTGTGTGCTCTCTGTGCCATCTCTGCTCTCCAATAACTAATCAGCAGGCAATGGGTGACTGGCCTTTAGACACAGAACAAAACATATTTACTGCACCAATAGGACACTATTATATAAAATTGATGACTGTGTAAACCCCATCGGTGTTGCACGGCTACTGTTGTTAAAGCAGAAAAGCTACGCAGCAAAGCAGCAGGAAACGAATCTTTCATATGTTCCTGGCTAATGATACAAGGAAACTTTGAGACGGATGACACTGATGTGGCTTTCCTTCGCACATAATTTAGTGTGCAGCCTAAGATGTATAACTATTGGCTGCCTTGAGCCACATAGATTGTGAATGTATGCTATTTTTAAACTGTTCCATTCGTTAAATCTTTGGATGGGGGTGGAAACTGTAAATTGTTCTGCGTGTATGCCGCATACATGTGTTAGATGTATGTTGATTAACTTTGCTTTGAGTGGAGCTTATTATTGAGTTCCATTCATTAAAAAAAAAAAAAATCTTTCTCCCCACTAGCTTTCATTTTGGTCTTAAATTAGAGTACATTAAAGGGTAAATGATGGATAATTCGCTTAAATTTTTGTATTCAATTAGTAGCACCCCATTTCATTTCCAGATTTTGCGCCTTACAACTAAATGGCTTAAAAACCCTCTCACACATTTTATAGGATGTTTCCTACACATCACTGTCATGAATCATTCTTCACAGCTAACAGGGAACGTTCTCAAAACATTGGATAACATTATGTAAAAATTTTCTCAAAGTTACCAAAAAACAATCTTAGTAGACATTTAGTAGACACTTAGTAACATTAGTAGAACTTTAACATACGTCATAAAAACATTATTCTTAAGGAGTTAGTAGAACATTTTAAAAACTGTTTTAAGAAAATATTTGAATAACATTTTTTATAACCAAACAGAAACAATAATACATGATCTAAAAAACTGAATGCTCCAAAACTTTCAAAATTAAAATTTTAATGTTCTTGTTACTTAATGGAAACATTAGGGTAAGTTCTTACAACTTTGGGTTGATGATAATGAGGATTGTTGGTAGCACTGCACTATGGACAATGGATGTACACACACACACACATCTGCAAACCTGTGCTCTGCTGAGTGAACGCTACAACTGACCCAAAATGTTATGTGCCTGTGTTTCTGTCTGTCTCTCCACAGGGCCCTTACTATGGGAAGGGCGCCTGTCATGTTTTCTGCTTCATGTTTCTGTTCTCCTGCTGCTCAGCAAGGGGGAGAGGATGTGCCCACTGAGTTGCCGCTGTGAGGGCAAGATTGTTTACTGCGAGTCTGGCGGCTTTCAAGACGTCCCGGAGAACATCTCTCTGGGGTGCCAGGGTCTGTCCTTGCGGTATAACAATCTCCTGGTGTTGCTACCGTACCAATTTGCTCACCTCAACCAGCTAGTGTGGCTTTACCTGGACCACAATTCCATCAGCGTCATGGACAGACTGGCCTTCCAGGGCCTTCGCCGACTAAAGGAATTAATTCTAAGCTCAAATAAGATCATGCAGTTGCAAAACAACACCTTTGAGAGTGTTCCAAACCTGCGCAACCTCGACCTGTCCTACAATCAGTTACAGGACCTGAAACCAGGGTATTTCCTGGGGCTCCGCAAGCTTCAGAACCTTCACCTCCGATCCAACAGCATCAAAACCATTCCTGTTCGAACGTTTATGGAATGTAGAAGCTTAGAGTTTCTAGATTTGGGTTACAATCGCCTACGGACTGTCACTCGGACAACCTTTCTGGGGCTGCTAAGGCTCACTGAACTGCACCTTGAGCACAATCAGTTTTCCAGGATTAATTTTTTCCTTTTTCCACGCCTCTTAAACCTACAGGCTCTATATCTGCAATGGAATCGTATACGGACAGTTATTCAAGGGTCACCTTGGACTTGGCACACCCTGCAGAAATTGGATCTATCAGGCAATGAGATTCAGGTTTTAGATCCTGCCATGTTTCGCTGTTTGCCCAATTTACATACCCTCAATCTGGAGTCTAACAAGATCAGCAATGTATCCCAGGAAGTGGTTTCATCGTGGATCTCCATCAGCACCATCAACCTGGCAGGAAATGTATGGGACTGCAGCTCCAGTATCTGCCCTCTGGTATCATGGCTTAGAAACTTCAGAGGAACTAGAGATGCCAGCATTATTTGCAGTACACCTAAATCCCTTCAAGGAGAAAGGGTGATGGATGCTGTGAAGAACAACTCT
Organism: Chromobotia macracanthus; assembly: GCA_036877525.1. Lineage (NCBI taxonomy): Eukaryota > Metazoa > Chordata > Actinopteri > Cypriniformes > Botiidae > Chromobotia > Chromobotia macracanthus. The sequence continues at coordinate 4,809,585 of JAZGTH010000004.1, read as the reverse complement.
GTGTGTGAGGAGATATTTACTGTGGAACCCACCATGGAATTAACTCTTCTTTTGACCACCACCACCACAACTTTGTATGTGACAAAGCCACCCACAACCACCACCACCACCACAAACCCCACCCACTACAACCACACAGCTTTCACAAGTCACCCAAAAACCGGCTCCAAAACTTTCATTTCCCATTCAGTCTGACAAAGAAGTCCCACCACCTCCCACAGTCACACCCAGCAGCTCACCTTTTACCCCGGAACCGGAATTTGAGCACATGGCCTTCCACAAGATCATCGCTGGGAGTGTTGCACTGTTCCTTTCTGTCTCGTTGATTCTGCTGGTGATTTACGTGTCTTGGCGTCGGTACCCCAACACCATGAGGCAACTCCAGCAGCATTCCATTCGACGCAAGCGCAGGAAAAAGACTCAAGAACCGGAACACAACATCAACTCCCAGCTGCAAGAGTATTACCTTAGCTACAACCATGCCAACACAGAGACCATGGACTCTTTGGTCAACAGGGCGTGCACCTGCACCATCTCGGGCTCCAGAGAGTGCGAGGTATGACCAACCGCTAAAAAACGCATTCTCTGCACCGGGGAGTCGGAGGTAAACTTTTTTAAGAGCATGACTGCCCCTAAAACCTCTCTTTTTTGCTTCTCTATGCCATATGGATCTTTATCCTATGGATGAATAGCATATTTGAAATACATTAAAATACATAATTAGAGAGACGGTGCACACAAAAATTGAAATGAAGATTATTTTCTCACCTTTGTATCATTCTAAACCTGTATGACATAGGTCTTCCATGAAAGGAAAATGGCTATTTTGATTAAGCTTCACACAGCCATTTTCATGCCCTTCAGAGTCACAGTGTCTATCAAGCTGCAAAAAGGCCTGCAAATAAACAAAAACATAAATATAGACCACAGGCTATATTGTAGCTTTGTGTAACACTGTGTTCTATAACAGAAAGAAAGTCATGGGTTAAAAACAACACGAGGTGAGTAAATAATGAAAATATTTGGGTGAACTGTTTCTTTAAGTTCTGTTTACTTGTTGGAGCTGTGGCACAGTGGGTAGTGGATGTGCTCTCAACATATAAGAGCAGTCAACCCATGGGGACACAAATTTGAATCTTGCCTGTGGCATTCCTCATTCACACCCTCCAACTTCCCTACTATCAACACTGCTATGCATATTGCCCTATACTGTCCTTGTCCTTACAATAAAAGCCCATAATATTCAGAGCAAACGATTGAGCGAGAGAGAGAGAGAGAGAGAGAGACAGAACACACATTAATAATGTCCATCATACACACACACAAAGTATGCACAGACAACTAGCTAGTTAGACAGACAGACATAAAGACAGATAGATATTTAAGACATATTTAAATATCTAGATATTTATTTTCTATGTATCTTGTGTTATCAAACTGATAAAGTGAAACAGATAAATTTATCCTTCGACCATCATATTAGTTAATTCGATTTCACATCACTTTTAAGTGCTTTTATAATTGGCTATGTAATTTTCTCTTGATAGTTTAATAAACCTAATTCATAGAAAACAATCCTTGTGTTAAGCACAGTGTCATCTTCCATTGACTTACAGAAACACAGGCTGACATTAGAAACAATCACAGCCGCATTAACACAAGTCCCTATTATCAGGCTTGTGTTTATCATGTAACAAATAGGAAATGGCAGTGTTCAGTAATTATGTATTTACATGATGACGTTTATTCTCTGTTGCTAGATGCATTATGCTGCATGAATACGTTCTTTACCCTTTACCAGCTGTTGGAAATCAGTGTACATGTTCCATCACCTTCAATTATTGCCTAGTCTTTAACTCCTGCTTAGAGCTCCAACATCATTCATTTGATCACATCCTCAGAACTCTGTTGTAAAAGGTCATCACATATTCAGTTTTGACATTTAATAAGTCGGAATGTTTATAGGTGTGTGTGTGTCTGTGGGAAAACGACATTGTTCTACCAAGTCTCTTTCCATCGCTTTGGATAATGCAAAACAATTTAAGCTCCCTCATAAAAGCTTTTACAAACCTAATCAAAAAACAAGCAGCATTTTTGATGCAGAGGTACACGCCTTAATTACAGCTAATTTGATTTCCCGTCCCACCCCAGGAGAGAAAATAAGTGACAGGTTACATTAGGTGTAACTTTTTAATTCCTGTATTGCTTAAACATTTGAAGACGTCATATCGCGAGGAATTTGTCTTGCGTTTTTGAGATAAGAATTTGTTAGAACTTCAAACTTGTCTGGTAAGCGGGTGGGGTGCAAAAGGTCATTTGAAAAAATTGAATTAGAGCAAATCAGAAAACATTTAAAGTGGCTCCAAGGTTCACGGCCTCTTTAACCTGTGTGACACCATATTAAAAACGCTATTTTGAATTATCACCAAATTCTGATGTGTAATATTCAACATTTGACTGTCAGTCATTTTCTTTACCAGTCTAAAATGCTTCCAAATTACAGATAAATACAGTATGACACTTATGCATTCTGCCATAGGCATTTAAAACAGATAATTCCCCTCAGGGACTCATCTATCTGTCTGTTCATCTGTCTGTTCATATATCTGCCTATTCATCTATTGCAGATATTTTGCTATAAACTCAGGTTTAGTGAATGTTCTCGCAACAAGAGCATTGTGCACATGGGAACCCTGGTTCGAATCTTGCTCCCTCTACTTTCCCCATTATCCTATAGTATGTGACCTGTTGTACACACACACACACACACTTTCATGTTTAATAGATGTAATGCAACCCTATCCCTGCTTCCTCACTGGGACCTAAAAATGTCCCCACAAGGTAAAATCTACTGATTGGACAATTGGTTTCCAAACTTGTGGGAATACCAGGACAACACATATACATTAATATAAAACATACACATATATAGATCTATCTATCTATCTGTCTAGTAGGCCTAGACAGTATTTTAGAGCTGGTAACTATTAAATGTAATTATTAAAACTGATCTGTAACAGTAAACAGAAAATGAGCATTTGAGTACCAGTCAATGTATATACTGCTCATTCACATACGTTTTTGGTGTCAAGTACGTGTACAACATAACTGCTGTATATCAAGTTGTTTTTGAACCTGCAATTCTGTATTTCAACTAGCTTCTCCAATCTTTGTCACCATACTAATCAAGAATGTTTCCTAGTCTGTCAACGGCCCCTCCACCTCGGCTTCAGACTCGTAATCTCAGCATGAAATTGTTCATTTTTTCTGCTGAAGGTTTTTAAGGGGATACTCGCTTGGTTATTTACGCTTCTAAGGAGGATGCCCTGCCCCCAGAGCCATGAAATGTACTGTACTTACAATGCTGTAATTTTGTTCTCATTTATCATACCTAGCGCAGTTTCTTTGAGAAACAGCAGGTTCAATCACTGGGAATGTACTTAAACCTATATACACAACAGGTCTGTGCAAGACGGTTCCTATAGAACAGGGTTGTCAACCCTCAGCTCCTGGAGGGCCAATGCATAGTTTAGCTCCAACCAGCTCCAGCACACCTGTCGGGAGGTTTCTAATAATACTGAAGACTTTGATTAGCTGGAATAGATGCGTTCAATTAGGGCTGAAGCTCCAGGAACCGAGTTTGCCACCCCTGCTATAAAACAATTTTTGCTGGATTCAGGCTGTTTTATTGTGATGTGAGAGTGAACACAAATTAGCTAGAGATTAATCCCTGGGTGAACCTCAGAGAGCCTGACCAGACAATGTCCAGCTCACTCTATTTTACCCCAAACACTAATGACAGCATAGCACAATTATATTTTGCATAAAGAAAATAAAGCCTATTTTAGGACAATTCATATTTTTCTGGCGTGACCTTATTATGATTACAATGAAACATTTCCTCACAAATTTTTCATCAGCCCAATGCGTCTAAACATTTCACTTCTTCGTAACTCCTATTATTCTTAGTGGTAATTCACATGTATTGTAATACAAAAAAACTTTCAAAAAAAATATTTAATTTACATTTAAATATAATAATTGCCTCCCTATGATACATCACATTGTTTTCCTTACCTTGTAAGTCGCTTTGGATAAAAGCACCAGCTAAACGTAAATATAACTGTAAATCAGCATTATTTAAGACAGTACAACAAATACACAATTGATGAATACAAGCACAATGTACAAACAAATTTCAAGTAGAGTGCACGATGAAAGTGAAACTTCAAGTATAATTTCTTTTGATTTTGTAATGGGAAAATTATCTGGACATTATCTCAGGTAATTTTCCCACTGCTTGTACTAAACAATTACTTCACAACAGTATAAATGATTTAATAACACCTTCCCTTTCCGTAATTCTACTGTCCTAATATTAATTACTTCAATTTGCACTCGGATTCAGAAACGCACTTAGTTTTTCCCAAGAGTGAGCCAGAAACCATGTTTACAAAGCCGTCGTGTTTATTAGCAATCTTAAAACAACAGGCTAAATGGATGAGATAAAAAGGAAATGTGTATTAATAGACAGCATTTGGCATGCTTTTCTGAGCCTGCGGCATTTTCCGTGGGGGATTTCAGAGTTTTCTTGTTTTCTATCAGGAGTTTTCATATTGCCTGTAGACTGACAGAACTGAGTAAAGATGTTAATATTCAGTGTGTCTGCATTACATGGTAAACAGGTGAAGAGGAGTTCGTTTCTTTCATGAGTCATGTGTTAGAAGAACCAGATCAGATGATCAGATTAAAGGAGTCTTTAATATGAATTAAAAAGGCATGTTTTTATATTAGTGCTTTCTTTAAAAACTTAAGATTTTAGATTAAATGGGTCCTATTATGCATTTTACCTTTCAACATCAGCTAGTGTGTAACGTTACTATTTGGGCATAAACAATATCTGCAAAGTTACAGCACCCAAAAGTGAGACATTCTCTTTAACCAAAATTGCTTTTTAAGGACTGCAAAAAAACAGCTGAAACTAAAACTGTCGTTTTCCTGGGTTTGTGATGTCATGCCAGAATTTGAATAAACTCCGCCCCTCTGTGTCAACTCCATGACAATTCTGGACAACGCGCAATAGGCGGTTAGCCAATTACAACATACTGGGCCAGCCAACCAGTCTGAGTCATGTAATACTGAAGGAGGGGTTTCATTACATTTACATTTATGCATTTGGCAGACGCTTTTATCCACAGCGACTTACAGTACATTTAAGTTATACATTTTCTTAGTACATGTGCGCCCTCGAACCCACAACCTTTTGCGCTGCCAACGCAATGCTCTACCACTGAGGTAAAATATGTGAAAAGGTGTTTTTTGAAAAACAAAGCATGAACACCTATTGTAGTGCACCCCAAAAATATAATCAAGATTTTGTAAAAAGGCATACTAGGACTCCTTTAAAAAAAAAAAAAGTATAAAGATTGTAGTGGGGTTACAGTGAGCTATAGAGGTCGTATAAAATGTATTCTGAAGAATTTTGTGTTTTCACAGAAAAACATGCTCATACAGTGTCACATGATGTCAAGCTCGTGTCCTCATCCTGAAGAGCCATTCATATTTGTGAGAGGAATGAAACACCAGATAATCCTGCATTATGCTTCCATCTTCCATCTGAACCTTACGTTCTGTTTGCCAGCTGTATTTTGCATAAGATGGATCTACGTCTATCATATGCACTAAAACCAAACAAGTCAAAATAATCAAGTGAACCTATTTACTGTCTTACACACATTTCTGGATTTATTTTGAACCATTTCTTGGTGCATGTTTTTTAAAGATGGTAACATGTTACACTGTGCCAAAATGTAATACAGAGATTACTTCTCAGAATAAAATTAATTCCCGGGGAATAAAATCAAATGCTGCCTAGTTTTGTGCATCAAGACTGCAGCTCATTCTAGCCAAGAACTGAGAGTATCTTCTATGAGATTAAATCCTAATGCTACAACAAACAAAGACGTTCCAGAGAACTGCGCGACCTCAACTTTGCGGCAACGGTTTTGTCCCGCCCCCAGCCAATGTTGCTGTGTCACGATGCTTAAACACAAGACAAACTTCTGAGAGCACCACAGAGCCACAGCTTTTACAGTCTTTAGGGGAATCAACCCACGAACGGCTTGGAGTTGTCTCTGCATATTAAACTGTGACAGCAGAAAGCAGTTTGAGCAACAAAATGTTCCACTTCCACCGCAACGTCCATTGCATGTTGCCTTTAAATGTTTGCTTGTTTTTTAAATGCTGTTTTTCTGGCTGCTTCTAACTGGTATAATGCAGAACGGATGCAATCATTTCACCTTCATTTCCTTCCATCAGTTCAAGACAGACACTTAGTGGCCTATTTTGTTGAAAGCTACTGCCCCCACACACACACACATGCAGAGAGACACACAGCATGGAAAGAAGAGGAGGGACAGTTGAACAGCGGGGGTCAGAGGAAGACCTCCCTTATTAGAGAAATCCATTGGCTCAATCTCTTCATTACTACCCTTGTTCTCTCACTTTCTCTCTCTCGCTTTCTCAGCACTCCATCTTTCTTTAAGGAGTGAGAGAGGAAATTAAAGAGAGCGGGGAGGCAAAGAGCAGAATCCATCTTGGATTAAGGGTGCAGATTAAAAACAAACTGTGCGGCAGGATGTTAAGGCTATTAATACCAGCCTGCCATTGCTCTTAATCAGAGAAATGCAGAATTTGTCTGAACCCTGGACCCAGCGGCTAATTAAACTGTTAGGCCATTCTTCTGTTTTCAGTCAATCTTCAAACTTTCCTTGCTAGTTTTTGCTCAGTGTTTCTTCTGGGAAACACAAAAGGAGAAATTTAGGAGGCTCATTCAGCTGCCCTTTTGTAAATGATGGCGATGAGTGCTGTCAGAAATTAAATATCATAAAGAGTTTCCACCAATTTATGCACTATATTCCAAATTTAGGACAAGAATAACATTAAATACCAACTTAGTTCTAGGCAAGGTTTCACACATAAAACTATTGCGTGGTTTCAGAAGATGCAAAATAGTTAAAATGTTGTACGAATTATTTTATGGTGCTTTTTTCTTACAAAGCTTGGCAGTCAAGATTCACTTTCACTGTATGTAAAAGAGAAGACAGGGCGATATAATAATGACTCTCCAGCTTACAGCTCATTGATTGCAAGGAAAAGCATTTTGAAGAGCTACAATTTAAATAAACCTCTTCAAGTTCTGGAGACCTCCTGTGCTACTCTTTTAAATGCCGGCTATGTTACATGCTAGAATAGCATGTTACTCCTATTTCATTAGCAGACTCTAAAACTCTGAGCATTGTGTGAATTTTCTGTGCATTCAATACCCACATGACCAATTACATGTGCAAAAACTGTGCGGTATACAAGTCAGTCTATACAAACAAACATAAACTTTACATTTGCAGTCTCACAAATAAAGCTGAAACTATAGAAACTGTGCTTAACATCCTGCCAAGTATCTTTTTAATTTGCAATGAAATGCTGTCATGTGACCTTGCTACATTGTACAACTGTTTGAAAGCTTTAGAATCACATGTATCCTCTTATGAGTACAATTTTAAAAGAGAAAAATCACACAGAATGCTGTTAGCTGTATTGTATTCTTTTCTGTTCTGAACACAACCACTGAATATTCAGACTTTTGAATCGAAACAGGTCTGTCCTGCAGAGCGCTTTGAATATAAATTCCTAGTTACTGGGCTGCAGCTGTAGAAGTTCTCACTTCATTTACTTGTTTTTAGCTAACAAGTTACCCTATAATGTACAAAGAATGACTTGACAGCAGTTTAACTTTATCTTAAAATGTCTCTGCTCTGAGAAGAACGCAGCAGTCTGGAATGTTTCTCCCCTCCCTGCACATGCTTGTCTGTTTTCTGCAGCCGCCAACATTTGACTTATTATAGCTGATCTCCTGCTAGTAATAGAGACAATTATAAAGATCCAAACTCCTAGGACCCTCGGGGAACTCATTTGCATACTGCAGCCACAGCCATCAGATAGAGAAAATTGTTGCATGACCTACATGCTCAATTTCACAATGCAGTTTTCCGTATTTCCACGTTACCTGATGGGAATACAAAAGACTGTGTGTGTTCGCATGTGTGCCACTAACTCTGGGATCTGATTTAAATTAAAATAATGTAAAAAAATAAACCAGGTACAAATGAGGTCTGATTGCCAGAGCATTTTTCCTCCCACACAAGATTCTTGGACACGTATGTTTTTATATTGCTGTTGAAGTTTCTTCTTTTTATAGGAAATGCAAAAAAATCTATAGTCTTTCAACAGATGTTGTCATACAACTATTCACAGTCAGCACATCTATCAAGCTTTGAAAAGAACAAAAAACACTTCATAAGCGTATTCTTGTGAACTTGTCTATAATCGAAGTCTTCTAAAGCAATATGAGGGCTTTCACATCCAGACTTTAAAGGTGCTGTGCTTAGGTTCTATACATACAAGAACCCAGACTCCAATTTTTGACCTAACAAAGCTGTTGTATGACTTCAGATGGTTTGAAATATAAACACACAAATTGTACAGACTACTTTCTAAAAGGACCAAATAAATGTGGTGCTTTTGAAGTTTGACAGACATGCTCTGTGTAGAAAGAGCTACGAAGATTCTTCAGGGAAAAAGAGACTCAAACTGTGCACAGATTTAACAAGATACCAAAGCCTGTAAAAGAGAGAGATTTCAATGTGAACTCAAACATTTCTCATCCAATACTTTGATAGCTATCCACATTCATGAGTCATTTTAAACCTTTATTGTATGTTAACTTTTCTCACGCGTTTATTATTCCCAGTTATTTTTTGTGGTGGTTGAAAGTCTCTTCACATCCTGACAGCAATCACTAAGTGGTATAAATACATTCATATAGTTTTTCTGTGGAAGGCACAGGACCATAAATGTCCACCAAATCATTGCACTCAGACCGAATGAAATGATAGGATGTCCTTCTTGCCTGTCAGACTGTGTGTTTACATACTTTGGCAGACCATGTCCATATGTTGGAAGAGGCGTGGCTTTGGAGAGCACCCTAAAGGAAAGGCAGGATCTTATGTTTTCAAAGCTAGCCTCTCTGAAATTGCCTACCCTACCTTAAAGTTCTTCTCTATGATTGAGAAACCTGTGAGCAACAGAATTTTTCTCTAGGGCATTCCTACTATTACATTCACAGCCCTTGTCTGCAGGCTTCTGCAACATTATATGAAATGTGTTCAGACCTGCTGAAGTGCTGATGTTGATGTGTTTATTTATCATAAGAATTTGTGGCCCATCAGTTAATTTGCAACTCTGCGGGACTCATGACTACATTGTACAGGCAGAAAGGTGGAATAGCTGTCAAGATTTGCATGCGTGCATGTTTATTCACAGTTCATGGTATTTGTTTTGCTTTGCTACATGTTAACATGCATGAGTGCTGGCTCGTTCTTCTAAACATGCATGTATTGATAAGGCAATTAGGCTGCAGAAGTTCATTAATACTGACCTGGAGCATGCATTATGATAATAAGGGTTATTTTGTACAGAAACTAGTATTTACATTTATGCATTTGGCAGATGTTTTTATTCAAAGTA